>BSBK01001863.1:2977500-3479432 GCA_027943335.1 Chamaecyparis obtusa
CAGTGAGAGAATAGATAATCAAGGAATACAAGGAGGGAATGAATCTGATGAAGAGGGAAACCAAAGAGGTGTCGACCAAAATGAAGAAACTATAGAAGAGCGATTGGAAGAAATGAGCTATGAAGATAGAGTTCTCAGAGATTTGGAAGGAATGAGTGAAGCAATCAAGATTGATGTTTCAGACTACGCTAGTAGTCTTAAACTAGAAGAATTAATAGACTGGCTAAACGAGATGGGGAAATTTTTTGAATGCAAGCCTATGATAGAAGAAAAGAAGATGAAGTTTGCATGCACAAAATTAAAAGGACATGTAATGATATGGTGGGATCATCTCCAAAAGGAACGAAATAGAAAAGGAAAAGAAAAGATTAAGACATGGAGCAAGATGGAGAAAAAGCTCAAAGAAAAATTCTTACCCATGGATTATTCACAAACCCTCTTTCACAAGTTCCAGAATTTGAAGCAGAACTTGTCTTCAATGCAAGACTATACAAATGAATTATAAAGCTATCCATGCACATAGAGCATCAAGAAAATAATGAGCAGATGGATGCTAGATATATGAATGGCCTAAAATTCTCCATCCAAGATGAGTTGAGCATGCATCATGTCAATAGTATGGAAGAAGCCTACCAATTAGCCTTAAAGGCTGAAGAAAAGCAGAATAGGCAATATATCCAGAGGAATAGAGATGGTCAAAAGGGTACCTCAACTCCATTTTGGGGAGGTTCTAATAATGGTCGAGGAGATTCCTTTCAAGGATTTGAAAAAAATATAGACACCAGGCAAGATCTTCCAAATCAAGAAAGAGGAAGGGGGTTTCAAAGAGGACGAGGCTACAAAAGCAGAAGAGGCTGGGAAAATCAGAGAAGGCCTTTCACTTTTTTTAGGTGTGGAGAAGGACACAAAGCCTTTGAATGTTCAAATTATAATGTACCAGAAAGAAATCAAGGAGGACAACCTAGAGTGAACTTGGTTCAGCCATAATTCATAGAAGTAGGAACAAAACAAGAAGTCCTACTAGATGTGGGAGAAACTCTCATGATGAGAAGATTGATGATCATTCCAGAGAAGGAAGAAGTCCCTGCAAAGAACTATGATGATTTGTGGCTTCGAACCAACATCTTCAGAACTAGATGCACCTCAGGCGGAAAGGTATGCCAAGTTATTGTTGATGGGGGTAGTTGTGAGGATATGGTAGCTAAGGAAATGGTAGAGAAATTAAATTTGCAATGTGAGAAACTTCCTCGTCCTTATCGTATTGCACGGTTTAAGAAAGGAAATGAGGTTACTGTTGATAAAAGATGTTTGGTTAGTTTTACTATAGGAAAAATCTATAAGGATGAGATATGGTGTGATGTTATTCCTATGGATGCTTGTCATATTTTGTTGGGAAGGCCATGGCAGTATGATAGGAAGATCATGCACGATGGAGAGAAAAATACATATACCTTCTGGAAGGATGGCTCTAAAGTGACTCTCTTACCACTTAAGGATGAAAGGAAGAATGAGACCATGTTGTCTACAAAGGATGTTGTCAAAGAAATGAAGGTGAAGGGTTGCTACTATGCATTGGTAGTAAAAAGAGGAGAAGAACTAGAAGACATAATACTGCATGATGCAATAAAGATACTAGATGAATTTGCTGATTTTTTTCCAAATGAACTACCTGATGGTCTCCCACCAAAAAGGGATATACAACACCATATTGATATGATTCCTGGAGAAACTCTTCCTAATCAAGAAGCTTATTGACTAAACCCAACACAACATGCATAGCTCAACAAACAAGTAACAAAACTAGTTGAGAAAGGCCTGGTTAGAGAAAGCATGAGCCCATGTGCTGTGCCTACATTGTTGACCCCGAAGAAGGATGGAACATGGAGGATGTGTATTGATAGTAGAGAAATTAATAAGATTACTATCAAGTATCAATTTCCTCTTCCTCGTATAGAGGATATGATGGATGAATTAGCAGGGGCCAAATACTTCAACAAGATTGATCTATGAAGTGGATACCACTAGATTCAAATTCGTGAAGGAGATGAGTGGAAGAAAAATTTTAAGACTAGGGATGACTTGTATGAATGGATGGTTATGCTATTTGGGCTTTCTAATGCACCAAGTACATTCATGAGATTGATGAATACTGTCTTATGACCCTACATTGGTAAGTTTGTTGTAGTTTATTTTGATGATATCTTAATTTACAACAAAAAGAAAGGAGAACACCTAAAACACTTGAGGATCATCCTGAGTGTACTGAGGAAAGATAATCTCTGTGAAAATTTAAAGAAGTGCAGATTCATGTAAAACAATTTTACTTTTTCGGGCTTCGTCATTTCTAAAGATGGTGTTCAGATGGACCCAGAAAAGGTCAAGGCAATCCTAGAATGGCCTAGTCCATCTAGCATAACAGGGGTAAGGAGTTTTCATGGATTGGAAACCTTCTATAGAAAGTTCATTCAGAATTTTAGCAGTATTGTAGCACCCATAACAGATTGTACGAAAGGAAGGGAATTCACATGGACAACAGATGTTGAATAGAGTTTCCAATTCTTGAAGAAAAAGGTAACTGAAGGTCCTATATTGGCACTTCCAAATTTTGATAAAGTATTTGAAGTACAGTGTGATGCTTACCATGTTGAGATAGGTGTTGTTCTTAGCCAAACAAGTAAACCAATAGCCTTTTTCAGTGAAAAGTTGAATGATGCGAGAAAGAACTATTCTACCTATGATTTAGAATTTTATGCTATTGTTCAAGCCTTAAGGCATTGGAGGCATTATCTGGTCCCACAAGACTTTGTACTATTTACAGATCATTTGGCCTTGAAATATGTGAACACACAAAATAAATTGAATAGTAGGCATGTTAAATGGGTGTCTTTCTTGCAAGGGTATAATTTCATTTTGAAGCATAAGTCAGGAAAGCAGAATCATGTTGCTAATGCCCTAAGTCGGCATGTTACACTCATAACTACAATGGAAACATAGGTCATTGGTTTTGATGCTATTAAAGTTTTGTATGAGGCTGATGATGATTTTTGGGAAATTATAGAGAAGATTAAAGAATCAGGAACTAATCTTTTAGATCACATGAGAGGAGAATACTTTATGCAGGATGGTTACCTCTTTAGAGGAAAACAACTTTGTATACCAGCTGGCTCCATGAGAGAAAATATTATCCAAGAATTTCATAATGGTGGTTTGGCTGGTCACTTTGGGAAGGACAAGACAATAGCCTTGGTTGAAGACAAATACTACTGGCCAAAACTGAAAAGGGACATTACTAAGTACGTGGCAAGGTGCAAAATCTATCAAGTGGCTAAGGGTCACTCCCAAAACATAAGATTTTATAGACCTCTACCTATACCCATCGAGCCATGGATAGATGTGTGTATGGATTTTGTATTGGGGCTTCCCCACACCCAACGAGGTACAAATTCTATCTTTGTAGTTATTGATAGATTCTCTAAGATGGCTCATTTTATTGCTTGTAAAAAAACTAATGATGCCACAAGGATAGCCAACTTATTTTTCTCAAAAGTTGTTAGACTCCATGGCATTCCAAAGACTATCACTTTTGACAGGGATACTAAGTTTTTGAGTCATTTCTGGAGGACCTTATGGAAGAAGATGGGAACACAGTTGTAGTTTAGCAGTGCCTATCATCCCCAAACTAATGGGAAAACTAAGGTAGTCAATCAGAGTTTGGGAAACCGGTTATGGTGTATTGTTGGTGAAAAGCCCAAGCAGTGGGACTTGGCATTGCCTCAAGTAGAGTTTGCTTACAATAGTTCTGTTAACAGATCAACTGGAAAATTTCCTTTTTAGATCGTTTATGGTAAGAATCCTCAAGGTGTTTTGGACCTTGTACAACTCCCTGTGCAAGATCAAATTAGCAATGATGGGGAAACATTTTCTGAACACCTTCAACAACTTCAACAAGATGTGAGGAGTAAATTGTAGGATAGCAATGAGCGATATAAGGCTGCTGTAGATGTCAGTAGAAGAAGATAGTTATTTAATGTAGGTGATTTGGTGATGGTGTACTTGAGGTGTGAGAGATTTCCCATTGGCACATATCATAAGCTGAAATACAAAAAGATAGGTCCTTGCCAAATTTTGAAGAAGATCAATGATAATGCTTATGAGCTTTGTCTACCAGATGATCTAGATATTTCTCCTATCTTTAATGTTTCTGATTTATATGTATTTCATGGAGAACTATCTGAGCCAGATAGTATAGATGAGGTGGATTGGCATCACCACCTTCCAAGCAAAAAGAAGGAAAAGATTGCCCACATTCTGGACAAGCAGTCTACAGTCACTCGAAATGGTCATTACAATAGGTACTTGATTCAGTGGGAGGGATTACCAGCAACAGATAGCACCTCGATCTAAGAATGGGAAGTGATGAAATTAGACCCCAAAAAGTTGCATCAGTTCACAGACAACCACTTGCAGGAGTTGCGTTCCTTTAAAGAAGGGGAGAATGATGCAAGACCTTCCATAGGTCATAAACTAATACAGAAACTTCCGGAGGTCATAACTTTTGACTCAGGTCTGGGTTTTTGCTGAAATTTTTTGGGTGCATGCCTCAAGAGGTGGCATTTGTTTTGCCAATGATCTAAGATCAATTGGGATCCATTTTAGCACATTTTCAGGAGCTAAAATTTTCATCTAGGGCTTCGAAATCAGCTTTTAGTATTTTTTCTCTAGTTTTTAGAAAGTTCTGTTTTGTAATAAATCCAAATTTATGTTTCTAATCTTGGATATTAGTTGGCAATTCATTCTAACTTAGTCGAGGGCATGTTTAGGGAAAAACTTAGCTTTTTAGGTGTTGTTTCAAAAATGACCAAAAATGGCAAAAAAACAACTATGGAAAAAAACTACCAAAAAGGGTAATTTTCAGATTTCTTGATTTTCTAGGTTTTTTTGGTTACTTAAAAGTTTCCAGTAAATTGTAGAGGTAGTTAGTGATGAATGAAAAAATATTGAATGTTTCAAATTTGTGTTATTTTTCTTGTGATTGAATTTATTGTTAACAGAGAGTGTTGTGCTACATCACTTCCTCCCATAAAACCTATTAAAACTTCCAAACTAATTCCAACCTCATATGATCCCAAAGCCTTTTGTCAATACCATTATCAACTTGGCCATGTTACTAAGAAGTGTTACCATTTGAAACATGTTATCCAAGACCTCATATATTCCAATACCATAATTGTTGAGGGCCTTGATGATAAAGGAAATAAATCTATTGTATCCCCACACCAAAACTTACAAATCTATATGAACCATTTCCCTTCCCATTCTACCAACACCATTGACATAATGTTCTTCCTCATATGTAGTAGATTATTTTGTGTATTTTCTTGTTCATAATGTGCTTCCCCATGACATGCTTCTTGTTATGTGTTCTTATTTAGATTTCTTTAGATGAACTTTGTTTCTTTTTTTGCGCAAGGTGATAAAGGGATCAAGCCTGTCATGTCATTCCTCTATTATTATCTCAATTCTTCTATATCTCATATATATTTTGTGTTGTACATGTGCTATAGTTGTAAATACCTTCCTTTGGGTTTTCTAGCAAGGGGGTGATGCAAAGTGATAGAAACCATTTATATTTTGGTCTTTACAATGTTGACCCAAAAAGACTTTTTGTTTGTTTAAATTATATTCTCTTGCTCCATTGTGCTCATGGTTCTAATACCCTTGGGAATGGAGGTCAATTTATTATGATTATTCTTTATATGCATGAATTACGACATATACATAGTGACCCCGAGTTAGTAGATCCCTTTGTTCCCTTTTTGCATGTGTTTGATTTCCCTTTGTTTTCCCTTGTTTGGGTCATGATAGGGGATGCATGGTTATCTTTTGGATGCATGTATGCTACCTCAAATACATTTTTATTGATATGGCATTCACAATTTCTTTAACATGGGGGCATATAATCTACTCTTTGTTTCACATTATGTACACACCACATATCAAATTTTGTAGACATTTTTTTAGGTTACTTAGCAAAATTTGTCTTTTTCTTTGTAATCTCCTTATAGTGGATTCCTTTGGAGATAATTATTTCCTTGGGGAAATCCTATTACACCACTCTCTTAGTGGATTCCTTTGGATACAATTCTTTTCATGGGTCGTATCACACTATTTATTTTACCAAGATTTCCTTGCATACAATGATTTTCTTGGTTATCCTTGAGATGGGTTGAATTGTATCTCTCTCTCTCTCTCTCTCTCTCTCTCTATTCATTTGAATTTTTCTTATGTCTTCATTTTAGATTGATAAGGACCAAAGTCACTTTTTGGCTTAGTGTTGTCCACATGCCTCTTTTACCTTGATAAGAGATATTTCCTATAATTTGATATTCTTTACTGTGAGTATGAAGTAGGTGTTACAATGGTGAGAAATACTAATTGCACCCTTGGTATTATTTGTGTTTCTAGAACAAAGGTGGTTTGTGACATGGTTTAACAACCTCATGTGTCTTCTATTTAATTTGAGTGGTTGTATCACATATAAACAAGTCAATCTTTTGGTGCAATGGGAACCACTAGTTGTAATAAGTGGTATCAGAGCTTGGTCATAGGTTCAAACCCCACACTTGCACTGGGGGATTGTTACAATGGTGAGAAAGACTGATTTCACCCTTGGTCTCCTTGGCATTTCAAGTGAAGTGGTGATTTGTACCTGACGCAGGGGCAGGGTAGATACAAGCAGAATCAAGCAGAATTGAATCCACTTGAATCCACAACAAGCCCTTGCTCAAAGTTACACAATGGAATAAATAAAATATCACATGAAATCAATGGAAACACAATGGATATGAGACAATCAACCGGCAGCAACAACAGAGAATTATATTATTTCTTTCAACATGCTCGGCTGTGAGGCCTTCCGGGTTTCGGCCTTATACAATGAGAATTATGAATTCAGAATTACATCTTGTATCCTATCTTTTTCTCCAATGATGTATCTTGAAAATCCTTCCTATATCTTACCCATGATGCTCTACTAAATCAATCTAGACCCCTTATATAGCCAGCTAAGCCACAGGTTGGCCAGTCAAGCATTTAATTACAATATAGGTCCAGTCTCAAGATTTAAACCAAAACTAATGCTAGAATGAATATAAATTGATACACCTTTGGATTTAGGTCATAAATTGACCCAATAAAATTCATTTAAGTTCTCAAGGTCCCATATGAGCACACAGAACATCGCAAGAAGAAACACCACATGTTTCACCCAAAAACTGGCAGGAAATAGGTCCTGAGGCAAAATAGGCATAACTTTTTACTCATAATGAATTGGAGTTTTCACTCTTTGGAAATGATATTAATTTAGGTCCACTTTAATTCCTTAAGTTTTAGAAATAAAATTCCTTATAGATCAAGGTTTTTAACATGAACAATCAACACCAAAACTGCAATAACAACTCAGACGTGAAAGCTGGCAGAAAATAGGTCCTGTGCCAAAAAGGCCATAACTTTTGACTCATAATGAATTGGAAGCTGCAATCTTGGGTAATGATATTAATTTAGGTCCCCTTCAAGCCCTTAAGTGAAAAGTATAAGATTATTTATGGATCAAGAGAACCAACATGAACAATCAACACCAAAACTACAAGAAAACATTGTTCTGACGACAAGGAAAATAGCTGTAACTTTGAAACAGTCCATCCAAACTTGATGTGCTCATAGGAGAAGGTTCCAAAATAGTTCACCAACATTATGTAATATTCACACACCATGAAACTATCAAATGAAAATATTATAAAGAAAACTATAGCAAACAGGTATAGAAATCAGAAAATGTTTTTGGTTGATGCAAGATTGCCAAAGACCCAAGATGCTTCTGCATCAGACACCTAGGGTAAATAAAGAACTAATGTCCACATTAGGCACTACTAATACTTTTACCTAAATCATAAAGATCCAAATCAACTTGTGTAATCCATGAACTGTCCTCAATTGGCTTCTCTTTCCACTGAACTAGATATTCCATGTAGTCTTTTCCTCTTGTACTCTTGCCAACTCTGCTATTCAAGATCTTTTTAATGCTATCACTATTCTTCTTAGGATAGTCTGGATCATCTTCTATCTCATCATTTGATTCAAAGTACTCAAATATATCAGCAATGTTGAATATAGGTGATATATCCATGTCCTCTGGCAATTCTACTTCATAAGCATTTCCACTGTCAAACTTCTTCAGAATCTTACAAGGTCCAAAATTCTTCATTTTCAGCTTGTTGTAGGTACCAACTGGAAATCTATTCTTCTTCAAATGAATCATAACCTCATCTCCAACTTCAAAATATTTATGTCTCCTTCTCTTGTCTGATCTTTGTTTATATTTCAGATTACTATCCTCCAAACTCTTTTTAACTTCATCATGTAAAGTTCTCATGTATTCTGCAAAATGATCAGCTTCAGCACTTCTTCTGGTCTTAGTAGGTAAATCTCTCAGCTCTGTGGTTCCCTTAGGATGAAATCCATTAACAATCTCAAATGGTGTCTTCTTAGTGCTTCTATTCACTAAATTATTATATACAAACTCTGCTTGTGCCAAAATCAATTCCCAATTAGCAAGTTTCTCTCCAACTAAACATCTCAACAAGTTTCCCAAACTTCTGTTCACAACTTCAGTCTGTCCATCTGTCTGAGGGTGAAATGTAGAACTAAACTTCAAATCAGTATTCATCTTCTTCCAAAGTGTCCTCCAAAAATAACCAGTAAACTTAGTATCTCTGTCTGAAACAATAGATTTAGGCAAACCATGCAATCTTACCACTTCCTTGAAGAATAATTCAGCTACATGCAATGCATCAGATGTCTTCTTACAAGGTGTGAAATGAGCCATCTTAGAAGATCTATCAACCACTACCAAAATAGAATCATTACCTCTATGAGTTCTAGGAAATCCAAGAACAAATTCCATACTCACATCTTCCCAAGGTCTATCAGGTACAGGCAAAGGTGTATACAATCCCGAATTCTGACTAGTTCCTTTTGCTGTTTGGAAAATTTTGCAACCTCTAACCATTCTTTGTACATCTCTGTAAATCTGTGGCCAAAAGTATCTTTCTAAAATCAAATTCACTATCTTATCAATCCCAAAATGTCTAGCAAGTCCACCACTATGTTTCTCCTTCATTATGTTCTCTCTCATAGATCCTCTAGGTATGCACAACTGAACTCCTTTAAACAACATGTCTTCTTGAATGAAATAATCAGACCACTTATCACTCAATGTGTGTTCTTTACAAGCTTTCCAAGGCTCTGAAAAATCAATGTCAGCCTCATACAAATACTTCAAATCATCAAAACCAAGTACTTCAACTCTCATTTCTATCAGTAAATTTCTTCTTTTGCTCAAGGCATCAGCAACCTTATTTGACTGTCCACTCTTATGCTTCAATGAAAAGGAAAATTTTTGCAAGAACTCAACCCACTTAATATGTCTCTGATTTAACTTATTCTGACTTCCCAAATACTGCAAAGCTTTATGGTCAGTATACAACACAAAATATTTAGGCATCAAATAATGTCTCCACTTCTTCAAAGCTTGAACAATAACATAGAATTCCTGGTCATAAACTGAATATTTTCTCTTAGCATCATTCAAATTTTCACTAAAGAAAGCTATAGGTTTTCCTTCTTGACTCAAAACAACTCCAATTGCACTACCACTAGCATCACATTCAACTTGAAAAAATTTATTAAAATTAGGCAAAGCAAGTGTAGGCAACTCTGCAATTCTTTGTTTCAATGTTTCAAAACTCCTTTGTGCTCCATGTGTCCATTTGAAATCCTTTTTATCTCCTCTCATAGTTTTAGTCATTGCATTACAAATAGAACTAAAATTTTTTATGAACTTCCTATAAAAACTTGCCAATCCATGAAATGATCTTACCTCTCCAACATTCTCTGGTGTAGGCCAATCAAGTATAGCTCTCACTTTCTTAGGATCCATCTTTAATCCATCAGCTGAAATTACAAAACCAAGGTACACAATATCTTCTTTCATAAATGAACATTTCTTCAAATTAATCAGCAACTTTTCTTCCTTCAATCTCTACAATACTTGTCTGATATGTTCAAGATGTTCCTCCTTACTCTTACTAAATATCAAAATGTCATCAAGATATACAATCACAAACTTACCCAAGAATCTTTTCAGAACTTCATTCATCAGCCTCATAAAAGTACTAGGTGCATTAATCAAACCAAAAGGCATAACCAACCATTCATACAAACCTTTAGTAGTCTTAAAAGCATTTTTCCATTCATCCCCTTCTCTGATCCTTATCTGATGATATCCACTTTTCAAATCAATCTTTGTGAAATACTTTGCTCCACTTAAACTGTCCATTATGTCATCCATCCTAGGCAAAGGAAATCTGTACTTTACTGTTATCTTGTTTATAGCTCTAGAATCAGTGCACATTCTCCATTCTCCATTCTTTTTAGGTGCTAATATAGCAGGTACTGTGCAAGGACTCAGACTTTCCCTAATCAAACCTCTTTCAAGAAATTCTTGCACTTGTCTATTCAATTCAGTCTTTTCATCAGGTGTCAACCTATATGGTGCTTTATTAGGCAAACTAGCTCCAGGTATCAAATCCATACAATGACTTATACTTCTCATAGGTGGTAAACCATCAGGTAAATTATCAGAAATGATGTCATAAAATTCATTCAGTAAAGGCTTAACTTCAGGTGCATGTTCTAACTCATCTTGTTTCTCAGTCTTTCTTGGAATAAAAGCAAAGCAAACATTCTATTCTTTCATTTCTCTTGCAAAATTTTTACCATCAACCAAACATACTCTAACTGTGGTACAGTGACTTTCATCAAACTTCTCTATCAAAGGCAACAACACTTGTTTCTTTCCATCCATCCAAATAGTATATTGATTCAATCTACCATCATGCAAAGCTTTCCTATCATACTACCAAGGTCTACCCAAAAGAATATGACAACAATCCATAGGCATAATATCACACAAGACTTCATCATGATAATTCCCAATTTTGAATTTAACAAGGCATTGTTCACTTACAAGTAGTTTATGCTCCTTCTAGATCCAAGCAATATGGTAAGGCTTAGGATGTTTCAATATTTGCAACTGCAATTTGCTAACTAGCTCTTCAGATGCCAAATTATCAGAACTTCCACTATCAATGATTACCTTGCAACATTTATCAGCGATCTTACATTTGGTTCTGAACAAACTTTTCCTCAAAACAGGTTCCTCATCATCAGCTTCTTCATTCCACAAGATCCTTCTTAGCATCAAGTTCTCACCATGTTCAGGTTCATTAGACATTTCCTCAACTTCTTCACAAGCCAAATTATTTCTACCATTACCTCCAGTCTTCTTTCCAGAGTTAGTACATTCAAAAGCTCTATGTCCTTCTTCACCACATTTGTAACAAGTACCTTTAAACCAAGATTTCTCTTCCTTTCTACCATTATTGTTATTCCTAGAGTAACCATTATAACTACCTCTAGAGTAATTACCTCTTTTAGTAGGCTCATCTTTCCATCCTTTATCTTGCACTGAATTTTCAGATCTGCTACTTTCTCCATTAGATCTACCTCTACTTCTCTGAAATCTACCACCTCTTCCTCTTTGTCTTTGATCATCTCTTTTTGTTAATCTTTCTTCAGCCTTCAAAGAAAATTGGTATGCTTCTTCCACACTATCAATCTTCAGATAACTAATCTTATCTTGAATAGATGTCCTTAGGCCATTCAGATATCTAGCCACCTTCTCAACTTCATCATCCACATGTCCAGATCTGATATCCAATTTGTAAAATTTCTCAGTATATTCTTTCACACTCATGTCGTTTTGTCTCAGATTTTGCATCTTTCTCATCAGACTAACTTGGTAGTCAGCTGGAAGAAACTTCTTCTTCATCTTTCCAAACATCTTCATCCATGTTTTGATCTTTTCTTTTCCTCTCTTTTGTCTCTCAGTTTGCAAATGATCCCACCAAAGAGATGCATGCCCTTTCAACTTTGTGACTGCTATCTTAACCTTCTTATTATCAGGAGTACCTTCATACTCAAAGTATTTATCCATCTCAGAGATCCAATCCAAAAGTGTATCGGTCTCAAGTCTTCCATCATAGCAAGCAACTTCAATTGCAGGTCTGGAGTTAGCCTTAGACAAAACTCTCAAAAGTCTTTCCTCATCTTGTTCAACTTCAGGTTCAACATTAGGTGTTTCTTCTTCTTCTTCATCACTAACATCTTCAAGATGTGCTCCTCTTCTCTGGGTTGTCTCTATAGCTTCAAGCCTAGTTGCAATTTGCCTCAACATATCCATGATAGCATTATCATTTCCTCTACCACGAACCATCTTGACAATCAAGTTCCAACAAGATCGTAACCTTCTGCAAGTTATAGGTCAGATCTCAGATCTTCCACCCTACAACCAAATCCAATAAGGTTCTCCATGATCCAATCCACAAGAAATAACTCACTCTGATACCACTTGACGCAGGGGCAGGGTAGATACAAGCAGAATCAAGCAAAATTGAGTCCACTTGAATCCACAACAAGCCCTTGCTCAAAGTTACACAAGGGAAGCAATATAATATCACATGAAATCAATGGAAACACAATGGATATGAGACAATCAATTGGTAGCAACAACAAAGAATTATATTATTTCTTTCAACATGCCTGGCTATGAGGCCTTCCAGGTTTCGGCCTTATACAATAAGAATTATGAATTCAGAATTACAGCTTGCATCCTATCTTTTTATCCAATGATTTATCTTGATAAAACTTCCTATATCTCACCCATGATGCTCTACTACATCAATCTAGACCCCTTATATAGCCAGCTAAGCCACAGGTCAGCCAGTCAGGCATTTAATTACAATATAGGTCCAGTCTCAAGATTTAAACCAAAACTAATGCTAGAATGAATATAAATTGATGAACCTTTGGATTTAGGTCCTAACTTGACCCAAGAAAATTCCTTTAAGTGTGCAAGGTCCCATATGAGCACACGGAACATTGCAAGAAGAAACACCACACGTTTCACCCAAAAACTGGCAGGAAATAGGTCCTGAGGCAAAATAGGCATAACTTTTTACTCATAATGAATTGGAGTTTGAGCTCTTGGGAAATGATAGTAATTTAGGTCCAATTTAATTCCTTAGTGTGTAAAATAAAATTCCTTATAGATCAAGGTCTCCAACATGAACAATCAGCACCAAAACTGCAGTAACAGCTCAGACGTGAAAGTTGGTAGAAAATAGGTCCTGTGCCAAAAAGGCCATAACTTTTGACTCATAATGAATTGGAAGCTGCACTCTTGGGGAATGATATTAATTTAGGTCCCCTTGAATCCATTAAGTGAAAAAAATAAGATTCCTTATGGATCAAGAGAACCAACATGAACAATCAGCACCAAAACTACAGGAAAACACTATTCCGACGGCAAGGAAAATAACTGTAACTTTGAAACAGTCCATCCAAACTTGATGTGCTCATAGGAGAAGCTTCCAAAATAGGTCCCCAACATTATTTAAGCTTCACACACCATGAAACTATCAAATTAAAATATTATAAAGAAAACTACAACAAACAGGTACATAAATCAGAAAATGTTTTTGGCTGATGCAAGATTGCCGAAGACCCAAGATGCTCCTACATCAATACTATGGTTAAACAATCCTTTATCTTTTATAACTATAGTGATTGTATAGGGGATTAATAGGTTGATCTTTTGGTCAACAAAAATAGCTAGTTGTAAGAGTAGGCTCATACTCTCGCTAAAGTGGAGGCTAAATATAGTATCATAAATTGTACCATGTACAATTTTGGTCCTTAGCTAGGCCCCATTTTAGTATCAAAGGATGTCATGCCTGTTATGATTAATCCAACCTTGATTTGGGTACATTTTTAAATTTCCATTTCAAAATTGACCCCTAACACAAATTTGAGCCTAGTTTTATTGGTATAGGGTGATTAGGTAGGTATGTGGTGAGTCCACTCTCCCTTGACCTAGGAGTTTCCCCATACCTTAAAACCCCATTGGCCTCCTTTGAGTTTTTATCCCCAAAAATGGATAGGTGAGGTATAAAAGAAAAGTTAGCTCCCTCATTTTGGTAATAACCTCTAATAAATCATCTCATTTTATCTTAAAGCTTGTAATTCAATCAAGTCAAGGAGAAATCAAGTTCAAATTCATCAAGAATCAAGCATAAACCATGGAAGAGAAGGATTAATGTCTAGATCTAACCATGTGTGAATTCATTCATGTTCTTCCTATCCTAGATCCAAGGTCAAGAAAATATCAAGAAGAATTTCAAGGATGTTCATGAGAAATTCACTACCACAAAGGTTTGTGAAGGTATAAACATCTTATCAAGGCTTTGCTACATAACAACACTTTCTTTTCAAACATTTCTATTTGTATTTCAAGGTTAATTCCTCAACAAGGGTTTGGGTAAACTGAAACCATTTCCATAAAAAATTTCCCATATTTTTGTGTGTAGGTGACAATGGAATAGTTGTGGAAGAGGCTACATGAAGGTTTGGCAAAGAGCTATAGTTTGATAGTATTTTCATAAAAAAAAATCGGTCAAAGGAAACTAGACTCACACCTAGCCTCTTTGTCATCCTTGACCCTCTTGGTCACCCTCAACCTACCTTTTTATACTAAAATTTGGATCATAGGTCAGTCACTATCTTATATTGCTGAATCTGGTCTCAAAATTGGATTTATAGTCTGCTATTTCCTTCATACATATCATTTCATCTTCCATTCCATTCTTGCCCTAGATCTTGCTTTTCCATTTCTATTTTGCATAGTCATCTTCCATTAATGATGAAGGAAACCTTGCGTCTACTATATGCTTGAGTCTCCTTGAGCCTATTGGATCATATTCCTTCCAATGCATGCAAGAACATAGGGGTGAGATTTCCAATTTCACCATTCATCCTAGTAAATCACACCATTCATCCTATTTTCTTTCATTACAACATCTTTGAATAGCATATTTCCAAACATCAAATTATATTCTTCTCAATTGAGTTAAATACTGTAGGTGTAGTTTCGGTCCTAGGTTAGATCCACATATATATTTCATGACTCATTTTTTTCTTCAAAATTTAATTTCTTGGGCTCAAGCTAATCTACCTTTTACTAGTCAATATTCATTATTTTTCTATATTGAATATTCAAAATTGCATGCAATGAATAAGGATTAAGGATACTAAATCTAGATTATCTAAATCATAGCTCAACATCTAATTATTTAATCATTTAATTATTCAATCATTAAGACAACTTAAGTCTATTCATATATATTAAGAGGTCTACCCATAATAATTACTAAGTCACTTATTTAGGTCACATTATGTCTTACACCAACTAGTAAAACCCTAGCTCTTATATAAGGTCCATTTAACCTCCACTTCATTACAATTCATCACATATATCTATGACTTATAATTGTCATAGAAACACATTTTCTAGTTGTATATTTTTCCTTGTATTTCATATTTATCAAAAAAATTAAATTAATCAATTGAAATTGACAAGGGTAATATGGAAGGAAGTCACCCCCTATACCTAGCATGACACGTTCCAAAGGTGTTCCACAACACCACCAAATCATTTATTATATGTTGTCGGAGTAGGAAAAACCTTTTTGTAGGTATTTTATGGGGATTGCATAGGTACAATCCCATAATATACAACGTAAAGAAATAATATAAAGCCATAATTGAAGAACTATGACCACATATCTCAAATTAACCTAAGTGCACATACATTGCAAAAATCATAGAGAAAGATCTAAAATTGGAAGTAAGGTACTATTCCTTTGTTGCAATTATTTTAGTCTCTCCTTCTTGAACGTGCAAAGGTATACACATTCAATTTGGTTACAGTATTTATTTATAGATCCAATCAATTATGCATTTATATCTTGGTTCTATGTTTACAGTAATTTGTTCATTATTTATTTGCCGCACTTATTTACCCTAGACATTTCCTCAGGGTGGGTTTAATCTCTTCAATAGAAAGAAACGAGTTGAACGTAAAAAAGTATATTAATATTACATCTCAAAGACCTTTATCTTGGTGTTTATTAAATAGATTTAAAAATTGCACATTTCTTATTACCTCAACAACCTTATAATTAATGTATGGATTTTAGTTCATAAAAAATCTAAATACAATTAGATATAATTTTATGAGGAGTTAATTTATTGTAAATATAAGTGATAAATTGTAAGACCACATAAGGTTTGTAAACTATTCTTTTATTGATTTGTCTTAGTAATGTAATTTGAATAGACCCCATAAGGGAGAAACATAAGACTTTGGATTATGAAAATTAGATATGTAATGAATAGACTATATTGATGTTGCAATATGTCATGCCTATAGATTATGAAAACTAAATGTGTAATGATTAGAATCTAATGAAGCTTCAATGTGCCATGTCTATAGTTTAACCCTTTCACCCTTTTGATGCATGGATTGATTCATTATTAATACAATCATAGATACCCATTTGTCTTTAACAATACCTCCATGTGAAACAATAGTAGTTCTATAAAGTACCTTAGGGATCTATTATATATGAAGGGAAGAATTCTTATGACTTCCACAATTAAAAGTGATGAATAATGATTAAAAAGAATTTACACAAGTAATACAAGTGCTTCTACTATCTATACAATGATGTGATATTGATGTAAATATTATATTATATTATTTTATCATTCTTTAATATGACTCTATGATGCAAGATTCTACTTAATGATCTAAGATTGTTTATAAATACAAATACTTAGATATTTAGAAATGTTTTAGCATGCAAGTTAATGTATAACAATAACAATCTAAATTAACCAAAATAAATGTCCCGTAATAATATTTTACAATTCTTTGATATATATATATATATATATATATATATATATATATATATATATATATATATATATATATATATATACCTACCTACCTTGGGACTCTCTCAATATCAGAAAATGTTTATAACAATAGTGTTCTAAAAGGGTAAGCATTTAGAATTAAGAAAAACAATTTGTTGTGACCAATTTATCTACAAATGAAGTCAAACATTACAAAAATGAATTTAAGAAACTACCAAAAGTTCAAGAGTAAAACAGAGTAGAAGGCCAATGACATGCATTAGTATGAGTTCCTTACAATATCTAATGCTCATTATATTCTTCACAAAAAAAGAGTCGATTCTCTTAAGATTGTGTTCAGACAGAATATGCTAAAAAACTGGAGCAAAGAACATGCAGGCAGACTGAAATAGAATCTACGTACCCAGAAAAATTAGATAATAAAAGAGTTGACATGTTAGTAAATAACAGTATATTGCGTAAAATGGACAGAAAAAACAGAGAACTAATAAAGAGGAATCCTATTAAGAAGAATTTGGGTAGTTGGGTTGGTTCCTTATTTGGGTGCCTTAAAAAAATTCCCCTTCAATATGCGTTTCAATGAGCAGTTGGAATATTTTGGTTATGCGTTATATTCTATAATTCCTTAATTATATTATGATTTTTTCAAATGGATACCATAGCCGTTCAACAGTACATTATTAGCTCATGACATTTATTCATGGCATTAGGAGTCAGCTTATAAGAATTTAAATATTTGCCATTTACTATTAAAAAAATACTATTGATGCTGCAGCAATCATCATCCATGTGCTTGTTTCGAAAAGAAGTAGTTAAATAGAAGTTGAAGGTTCCATGCCAGCCATGATATGCTCAGTAGAGGTCGTACACATTCCCCCAACCAAAACCCAAATATTCACTTTCTAGAAATGAAACTAGAGAGAAGAAAGAGTGAATATAGGGATAGTTGAATATTAATTTGAGATTTAGCTCAACTATTCAATCAATATGGAGAATCAGAGGTTGGTGAGAAAGCAACAATAAAATCAATAGTTTAGAGTTATGAAATGATTTGATATGCCATATAAAAATTTATAAATCTTTGGTGAACTTGAATATAAGCTTTATCTTGAACTTGAATATAACCTTTATGACAAGATTTCAGTTCTTATTCTATTTCAACTTTTTCCTTTTTCTTTTTTTCTTATGGTGATCAATAGCATCCAAAAAAGGAGGGATTTAAATTTGAATAGAAAGGAGAGAATCTAGTGATGAGAAATAAGGAATCAATCTTGGTATACTAATTTTGAGGGGTGTGTCCAAGACCATAGATAGGTTTCTTAAGTTTTCAAATTAAAGAATAGTCGTAAAAATAAAAGGAAGCTAAGTGCGGAATAACACTTCCAATTGCTAAATCTACTAGGAGAGATGATGTAGAAAATCTCTTACAAACCCTTAAACTATTGCAAACTAGATAAACACATACAAAATCAAATTTAAGCAAATAAACTCACAACACCAGATATATGTGGGAAAACCCTTTCAGGAAAAAACCCACACTCCAAAAGCACGACCCAACTGTATTATCATCAACAACAACAATTACAATACAATGCTTTGAGCCAATGCTCATCAGGAGAAAATACAACATCAGAGAAATCTAGAGAATATCCAGCACATAAACACTCCTTAGAAGATATCCAGCCTAACATCATAAAATGCACTAAGGAGAAACATATGTATAGAGCTCAACACAAGTGGAAAGATCCCATGGTTTCAGAAACCATTTCTAATACTACAGAGGTATGTGGTGTCAACTTGTTAAACCAATGACACATTGCACATAGAAACTTCCAATGCAACAAAGCATAACTCAACCATAATGGTCACCATTCCATATAGAACACCTACCTCACACCACTTGTCAATAGTGAACTCCACCATAAATATGAATTACTAGACATTAACTCTTCCACTGAACTAGTAACTGCCATAATCATTATAGAAATTTGTCATAGCTCCAACATAGTAACTTATGCCACTAGCTCCTTAATATTAGGACTTCCAAAGTGGGTGTAAATCAAATAAATAAATAAATAATATTATCATGTTTGGAATCTAAGGTTGAGACACCTTAATCCCAACATTCTCCCACTTGTCGAAGACCTGTTAAGAGCTAAAACTTTGTCAAATGCTCAAGGTCCCAAGGCCCATAGAACCAACACGCCATCCAAACTTATTAGTGCTTACTGACTTCGTCAATGCATCTGCAACATTCGCCAATGTAGTGTTAGACACCATAACATATTACTGAGAGAGGGGGGGTTAATCAGTAATCTACTAATTCAACCAAAACTTACAACCTCTTCAATTTAATTTAACTTTCACAAGATTAACATTAATAGCAGAATATAAGAATCACAACCATAAACACATTCACATAATAATGAAACACTCGACACAAAGATTTATCTCGTGGAAACCCAAATTGGGAAAAAACTACGGTGGGGATTAGTACCCACTAAATGATGTACTCTTTTGAAGTATGCCATGTGAGGAGCTTAACCCTGTTAGGAGTTTACAACAACACTTTTAGGTGCTACCCGATTAAGGGATTTACCTTAGGCCTGTTAGAACCTTTACCTTGTTAGGAGTAGCCTTGTTAGAGGACTTCAAACACAAGCTAATGTGCCACATTGTTAGAGGATTTACAATAGGGACCTTCTAGGATCCACTTAGTTAAAGTATTTTAACTATTGTAACTATTAAGAACAATAGAAAGAGTGATATGTAGAATATCACAACCTTTGCTTGATTAGATCCACTGAAGCACACAATCCTTTCCCAACACACTTAACTCTCCTATGGATTGATTGTGACCTTCTCTTTTCCACTGCACTTCACCAACACACGATCAACACACAAAACTTTCAACTCCATCCAATATAATGAAGTATTAAGCTCGTCGCCTTATTCAAGCCCTAAATTTGAAATAGATTTAGTTTTCAAACATCCTGCTCAAACCAAACACACTACAAAACAAAATCCAATGTACAAAATAAATTTTCAAGACCTTGTCGGCCAACACATAGATTTACATTGAATTTTGTTTCATGAGGTCAAACATGTTTTGACCAACAAATGCTTCTACTAGAATCTTCTCCATACGCTAGCATTGAGCAATGTGATGCCACACCATCACCTCCAATCATGAAGAAATGTCACCAGATCGTGACTAACTCAACCAAATTCAGCACAACCTCTACCTCGATCACTGATCAATGATTCATCAACTATCGCTCAAAAATACAAACACTTCAACCTATCAACAACTTTGACTTTTCTCACTGATTACCTATCCTTTTCTCCAGTCATCCAAATGATTTGTGATAGCAACCATAGCTGTTAAATAATATGATCATCCTTTACCTTTGATCGCATCTCATAATGCATAAAGGATTTGACAAACCAATCAAATCACCTATCGCCTATCACTGACTGGTCTAGCAATTGTATTATTTTCCTTCATCTAATCATAACTACCTTACCAGTCAATATAAATAGCAGCAGTTATAAATTTGAAATTTAGGAACATTTCCAAGTCTCCCATACGAATCACTACAATTGAAACTTACCGCAACACCTTGATCATCATACTTATACTTGGCAATACACTAGAAACACTAAGTCAACATTTGACATCAATGACAACTCAATAATTGATCATCATGAAATCAAACCTATATCATTACAATACCTAAACTCACTTACCATCACTGCATCAGTTTTGCCAAAAAGTAGCAACATTTTTCAATTTCACCTTTCCATCTTCCACTATATCACAAACAAAATGATACTGTACATCAATATGCTTTGTTCTATCATGAAAAGTAGGATTCTTCGCTAAACAAAAATGTCTTTGGCTATCACATCAGATAGTAATACGACCTACATCAAAACCAATATCAAAACACAACCTCTTTAGACAAATGGCCTCTTTGCAAGCATGATTAGTTGCCATGTACTCTGCTTCTATAGTGGACAAAGAAACTATAGCCTACCACTTACTCATCCAACTAACTACACCACCAAACATCATGAAAACATATCCACTGGTGGATCTTCTTCTATGAATGTCACCTGCCCAATCTAAATCCACATATCCATGAATGAAAACTAAATGTCGAGGTCTAGAAGGATTACAATGAAAACATAAGGGATACTTAGATGTACCCCTCAAATACCAAAACACTCTCTTAATTTCATCCCAATGCACCCTTCTAGGATTAACCATATACTGACTAAGGACTCCCACTTGTTGGGAAATGGTTAGCCTCATAAAGACCATAAGATACATCAAGCTTCCAATAGCACTCACATAAGGTACTCTAGACATGTCCTCCATCTCAGTAGGAGATTTTGGACAATCCTCCTTAGAAAGCTTCATCCCATATAACATAGGAAAAACTAACTACCTGCAAGTTGTCATGTTGAATCTCTCCAACATAGAGTTAACATACTTACTCTGGCTCATCCAAAGCTTTTTGCTAGCTCTATCTCTAATGATCTCAATCCCAATAATATATCTTGTTACACATAGATCTTTCATTTCAAACTATGTTGCTAACTGAGCCTTCAAATTTGAAATCATTCTTTTACCATTCCCAATAAATAATATATCATCCACATACAAGGTTATGATCAAAATGTGACCATTTTCAAATTTAAAATATATACAATTATCAGATTTAGATCTTAGAAATACCAAATACATCACATAGGTGTTAAAATTTTGATACCACATTCTAGGAAATTGTTTAAAACCATACAGATATTTCTTCAACTTATGAACAAGGTTTTCTTTAACTTTTTCAAGGAAATTCTCTAGCTATGACATTTAAATTTCCTCCAAATCACCATGAAGGAATGTTGTCTTCACATCTATTTGTTCAACTTCAAATTCATAAGCTATTGCAAGTGATAACAAGAATCAAATGGATGTCAACTTAGCTACAAGAAAGAATATTTCACCATAATCAATTCCCTCTACCTACCATTAGGGAATCTAATCTTGACCCATCCATGACTGACAACATTTACGTGAGAGTTATCATCCAGATACACCTTCCCACCATCAAACTCTTCACATTTTGAAAACCAATCTCTATGAGATGTCATGTGGAAAGAAGCACTTGAATCTATCAACCACACATCTTCGGATGCATGTGTTTCCAAGGATGGAACAAAATAATCTACATCATCTTGAGAGGATTTTTAGATTCATAATCAGAGAAATATTTTTACATTTCTTTTTCTTGTCCTCCTTGCATTATTTTCAAAGATGACCAAGTTTGTTGTAGTTCCAACATTTTGCCTTGGACTTTTTACCAAGATGTTAATTTGTGGTGACTGATTAAGCAAGTACTATACACTTTTCATTTATCATGGGGTTTGGGGTTAACTCATCAAGAATTTTTGATTTGATATGTCAAGCATTTCTCTAGGTTGACTCATTAAGATTTTCCCTAGGTTGACTCGTCAAGTATTTTTTAGGGTTAACTTGTTAACCAACATATGTCTTGTTATAATGGATTAGGGTTAGGGTTTTCTCGATATATGAAAATTTCATGGCTTCTTGCAATAGTATTGAGTTACAAGGGATTGCAGATTGTAAGAGGCTAAAATTACTAGATAATAAGATTAGACTCTTTGTTTGGTGGATGTAGCCCAAGATTGGGTGAACCACTTTAAATCTTTGTGTCTTCCAGTTCCACTTATGTGTGTTGTATTCCTTTTCATTATTGATTATATTTGCATGTAACTATTAAATTTATGTATGCTAATCCTAACACAAGAGACTTAGATCTCCCTAGAGACTTGGATTGACCCTTCTTGCCCTTCTTCTTTCCTTTTTCCATTGTTCTACCTTGAGAAACCAGGGCCTCCTTATCCATCTTAGATGATTTTATTCGCATCTCTTCAAATAAAAATGAACCAACCAAATTCTCCAATTTGAAAGTGGTTGTTGTGCTTCCAATGACCATAACAAGTTGATCTGATGAGTCCAATGAAGAACATAACATAAGCATGTTCATTTATCTTGATCATCAATCTTTTCACCAACATAATTCAATTGAGAAAATAACATATTAAATACATTCAAGTGATTTGCAACAGACCTTCCTTCCTCCATCCTCAGAGAATATAACTTCTTTGTCAGGATAACTTATTTACCAAGGATTTCCCCTGATAAATATCACCAAGATTCTTCCAAAGCTCAATTGAAGTCTTCTCTTCATGGACAATCAGGAGAAATGAATCATCCAAACAAAGTCTTATCAAACCCTTGGCTCTTCAATCCATTTTATCCCACTCATTGTATGGTGTAGTTTGGGGTTTCGTTGAAGAAATTACAGCCCATAGATCTCTATCTACAAGCATTTCCTCCATTTTGAGTTTCCACAACTCAAAATTGTTTCCATTAAATTTATCCATCTCTACTCTATTGGATGTTCTTTCCATAGCTAACCTACAATAAGGTTATGAAATATTCCTCTACAAAGATCCTAGTAAAACTAGATCAGCACAAAAAACCCTTCTACTCAACAACAATAGCAAATCTATCTAGGCTCTGATACCAATTGAAAGGAAGCCAAGTGTGGAATAATGCTTCCAAATGCTCAATATAACATGAGAGATGATGTAGAAAATTTCTTACAAACCCTTAAACTATTGCAAACTAGATAAAAACATATACAAAACTAGATTTAATAAAATAAACTCACAACACCATATATATATGTGAGAAAACACTTTCAGGAAAAAACTCACACTCCAAAAGCCAGGCCCAATTGTATTATCAACAAAAATAATAGTAACAATACAATGCCTTGAGCCAATTGTCATCAAGAGAAAATACAACAATAGAGAAATCTAGAGAATATTTGGCATACAAACACTCCTTAGAAGATATCCAACCTAACATCATCAAATGAACTAAGGAGAAACATATGTATAGAGTTCAACACAAGTGTAAAGATCTTATGGTTTCCAAAACCATCTCTAATACCAAAGAGGTATGTGGTGTCAACTTGCTAAACCAATGACATGTTGCACATAGAAACTTTCAATGCAACAAAGCATAACTCAACCATAATGATCACCTTTCTATATGAAACACCTACCCCAAACCACTTGTCAATAGTGAATTCTAACATAAATATCAACTGCCAAACATTAACTCTCCACGACTCTTCCATTTAACTAGTAACTATCATAATCATTACATAAATATGGCATAGCTCCAACATGGTAACTTATGACACTAGCTCATTAACATTAGGACTTCTAAAGAGGGTGTAAATCAAGTAAACAAATAATATTAACATATTTAGACTCTAAGGTTGAGATAGCCTAATCCCAACAACAAAAGATATTATTTTTTCTCCATGTATATCTTATCCTCAAATTATCCATGAAAAAAAAACTCTTCATATTCATTCGGTGAAGCTTGAATCATTGTGTTGCAGTGAGAGAAAGTGTGAACTCTAATGCAACCCACATGTCAATCTTAAGAGATGATTTGATATTTAATATAAAGATACATAAATCTAGTTGTGTATAATCTTTGGATAATTCTAATGCAACTCACATGTCAATATTTTAGTACCCATTCCACTCTAACAACTTCTTTTTCTCATGAAAATCAATAATGTCAAAAAATATATATTGTCGAATCCAAATGGAAAAGAGAGAAACTAATTATGAGAAATAAGTACTCCATCTTGGTTAACTAACATTGAGGGGCATGTTTAAGCTTGTAGATAGGTTTTCTTCAATTTCAAAATAAAGAAGTATCCTAAAAAAATCCTATGAGTACTCCATGCATTTCTCCTCAAAGTTTCTCTAAAGAAAAAACATTGTTTGCATTCATTTGTTGAACCTTTAATCATTGTGTTCTAATGATGCCAAGTGTGAGCATAATGGAATTTATCTTTGCGATCTGTTTTAAAAGTCTTAAACTAATCAATACTATGAACCTAGGAAAAACCATTTGCAACTAACCATTTATTATTCTTGTCCACTAATTCATTGTGAATCTAGTCTAATAGATTCACTTACATTGAAAAAAAAATCCTTCCCTTAGGAAGAGGGTGTAGATTCCAAGTTTTTTTCTTAATCAAGGAAAATTACTATGTTAGAATAATTAGGCCCTAATATTACTAAGAGGGGGTGGGGAAGGGGGGGGGGGGGGGGGGGGGGGGGGGTTGGGGGGTGTTTATCAGTAATCTACTAAGAAAAACAAATATGGTCTGATAAAACTTATCCTTCAAATCCTTACCACATGCATGCAATAAGTAACACTTGTGATAAAAAATACACCAAGAAATATGAATCCACACAAATTCAACACATAAAACTAGTATTTTTATTCGGGAAACCCATCTTGTGAAAACCACAATGGGGATGGTACCCACTAAGAAAAATGCACTCTTCTGGAGCATGCCTAGTTAAGAGCTTAGCCCTGCTAAAAGATTGCAATAATGTCTGGTTAAGAACATACCCTATTTGGAGCCACATAGTTAAGGGATTTATCTTTATCCCTATTAGGAGATTTACCCTATTAGGAGTAGCCTTGTGAGAGGACCTCTGGCACTAGCTAAAGTGCCACCTTATTAAAGGATTTTACAAAAAGATATGTTAGGATGTATCTAGTTAAGGGATTTTGACCTGCTACAACTGTTAGGGAACAAAAAGAATATTGATCTAAAAAATATCATCAATGCCTTTCTTGTAGAAATCTAATTAAGCTTAAATTCTACTTCTTCTTGCAAGAAATCAACTACTGACTAGACTGCACACACCAGTCACGATCTCCACACTTTTTTTCTATTGATAATATAGAGTCAACTACTTAAAAAATGTCTAGACACCAAAATGTCAATTGACTAATAGCATTAGATGATTTTACATCCAAAAAACCTACATATAGTATCTCTTAATCCATATAAACCATCTACAGCCCAAAATTTTACAATCTAACAGCCCAAAAGAAAGATCTGTGATCATGGAACTATACATATAATTGGGATATCTATCCTTCCCATCCACTTTCCTGCAAGTCATCTGGATTAGAATTGTGATTGAGAACCATGTCTATACTCCATCTAACATCTTTGTCTTGATCCTCTATATCATTCCATCTAGTGGCTCTGTCTCTTTCCTTATCTACTCTATTTTCCATATCATTCCCTCCAGAATTGTCTATATAGATCTGAGAGTTTTCTTGAATGCTGTTGACTGAAAGATGCACATTATCCTATGTATTCATATCCAGATTGACATTGTCAGAGCCTCCATTGTTGGTAATCAAATTAGGAGGTTCACTGTGAAAATTAACTCTTTGGATGTCTCTTGGAAAAAGGATCATGGCCCCTTCCTGCATAAGATTTTGGAATCTTTCTCTTGGTATTTGAATAATGGCTCTCACCTGTGTCATTATAGAAAAATATGTGATTTTTGGATTAAACTTAGTAATATCTCACTTTCTTGCTTGGAAGATGTCCTCATTTCTTTGTTTCCAAATAAGCCAAAAAAATTCAGAAGTAATAATTAACCAAAAGGCATTTAATTTTCTATTAAAAGCATCCACATAACCAACAAGAATTTCATGCCAAGACAAACCAAGACTATTCCTCCAATTTAAAATATTTACCAAAAAAAATAGACCAAATATTATATTCCCACTAACACTCAAAGAACAAATGTTCAAAAGATTCAACATAGTTACAAATAGGAAATAATGACCTTTTTGACACCTTGAGAGACAAAGGAACCAACAATAAGTTTTTTCAACAAAAAAATCCACTTGAAACATGCTTTTTTGGTCTCAACATGAGAATACCATAACAACTCAAAGACAAAATGCCACTTATTTCCCAATCAGTTTAAGCCCTAGGCTTGGTTGATTTCACCAAAGATACGCTCATCATTTTTCAAAATCTTGTAAATTTGCATGCAAGAAAAGTTACACAACAGAGTACCGTCATTCCATTTAATATAACCCAAACTCTGAGTAGAATCCATACACTGACCATGAAACCAATTGCCAACAGCCTTGGTAATGAGAGTGCAAGTCTTTTTTCTGAGAAATAGGAATCTTAAATTTATTAGTTAATTTAGTCCAGGAGAAGATCCTATTATCAACAAAAATATCTATGATAAAACAAATACCTTTATTGTGCCAAGCTTTAGCAGAACAACATTGTGTGAAGGCTAAGGGCTTATTATTAAGATATATACCCTACTAAATTTATCTATCCAAGATCGAAAAGGAAGGATTCACCCCTACTGCAAATCTAGGACAAAGGAATGACTTAACTTGTGTCCATACCTTCCACAAAGAATTGAAGATCTTAGTTCCAAAAACTCTCACATCAAAATCACCTAATCAAATATAAAAAAAAGGTACACCTTTCCAGGCTTTCCCTTTTTTAATAATATATCTGGAAATATTATTTCTAATGAGGATTTTCCATGGTTCATCACCATAGATAGCTTTGATAATCCATTAGGATGCCAAGACCATGCCTTATTTTTTAAGATCTCTAATGCCAAGTCCTCCCTATTTTCTTGGGGTACAACACCATTCCCATTTGACACAATGCCTTTTCTTGTTTCCAACAACATCTGACCACAAGACATCTCTAGGAATCTTTTCCAACTAGTTTGTTTGATAGCTAGAAAACATCCAAGTTGAAGCATAGTATGGTGCATGAGAGGACATGACCTTTTGAAGCATTTGCATCCTGCCAACTAGGGATAACGTATGAGTTTTCCATTTTATATGTTTCCTCTCAATTTTCTTGAAAATCTAGTTCCACATATCCTTAAGAGATGGATATAGGGAAAAAGGAATCCCTAGGTATCTGACAATAACATTGGGACCGGACCATTTCCATCCTCGATTGCAAATCCATTATGGAGGATTGTCATTCCATCCAAGGATAACTGATTTGTGAGGGGAAATCTTCACCCCAGAGACCTCACAAAATATTTGTATTCTGCAAATAACATTATCACAATTAACCTCAGAGAGTTCCACAAAAAGAGAGGTGTCATCAGAAATTTTTTTAATGAATAGATCATCCTTATCTGGAAGTGAGATACCTTTAATAGGGGGACCAAATTCTAAATCCTTTAGAATATAAGACAAGGCATAAACAAAAATCACATATAAGGAAGGAGCAAGGTGGAAACCCTGTCTAATAGATCTTCCAAGAGGGATAGGGTCAAAGATCTCTCCATTCACTTCCATAACTATAGAAGAGTCTCTAAACAAGATGCTCACCCCTCTGTAGAAAAATATGGAAAAAAAAATTGATTTAACATGGCCAACAAAAAATTCCATTCAATTCTATCATAGGCCTTCTCAAAATCTAGAAGAATCATAACAGTCTTCTGGTTATCTTCTTTAGCCCAATACATTACTTCCTAGCTTGTGATAAAGTTTTCTAAGATGTACCTCCCTTTGTTAAAACCTGTCTTTGTCACTGAGATGATTTCATTCAAGCTATCTGAAATTCTTCTAGCCAACATTTTAGCAATGATCTTGTATGACAAATTCAATAATGTGATGCGTTTCCAATTCTTAACTTGAGATTTGTCTCCTTCTTTTGGTAAGATCTTGATGAGACCTCTATTGACATTTTCCCCAAGATTACCAACCTCAAAAGCATACTCATATAATTAGAAGATCTCTATGGATAACCACTCTTTATTGGTTTTATAGAATTCTTTCGGGAGACCATCCAAACTAGGGGTTTTACCATTAGCTAGGGACCCAATGGCATATTCTATTTCTTGGATTGAGATTTCCTTTACTAGCATGTTGGTTTCATGATTATTAATTTTCTTTGGAATGAATTTAATACAATTTTCCATACATCTTTGTCTACCCTCATTATGGTCAATGGTGAAGAGGTTTCTGTAGAAGTCTACAAAGGTATCCATGATCTTTTGTTTGTGATTGCATAGTCCTTCCTCGGTCTGAATACTAGTAATTTATTCTCTAAATTTCTTGTCCCTTGTAAGATTGAAGAAATACTTAGTCCCTCTATCCCCTTCCTTTATCCAATTAGCTTTGGCCCTAAATTTTGTATTTTTGGATGGATCTAAGGTACCCTTTAATATCTATCAACTTCATTTCTAGCTCCACATCACCACCTTTATCTTGTAATTGGTATTCAACTTCCAAAAGTTTGAAATTGAGGATCTTCTCTTGAAAATTCCTATCTTTGGCTTCTTTAGTACCAATGGTCTGGAAAATCCTTTTCCAAGACTCAACTAAATGATCCCATTTTTCTATTGGGGAGGAGTTTGGTAATCGATACTTAGAGAGAATTGAGACCATCCTTAGAGCTGCCAAGTAATCTTTATTTTGCAAAAGAGAGGTATTCAGTTTGAAAAGTTGATTCTTGACATTTGTTCTAGACCAATCATCCTTTCCTTGAAGGGAAATACATATTTTAATAGGGGAGTGATCAGACATGCTGGTAGGAGAGACAGAAATAGGATACTGCCCTTGGTCCTGATGAACAATGAGGTCCAACTTGTTGATGTATACCCTATCAAGCCTACACAAAATTTAGTTTTTGGAAGAATGATTGTTGCACCAAGTGAACCACAACTTTGATACAACATATTGAATATAAAAGGCAACTGGGAGGTAGTGGGTGAATCAATTTTCCACAAAATTTTTATTGCTTAACATAACTCCAAATAATTCTACTAAACTTTATTTAAACCTTAATAGCATTAAGATGTAAACATAAAATCAAAACAATCACCAAACACATGAAACACTAGATTTATGTGGAAAATCATCTTAAGGGAAAAACCATGGAGAAGATTATTCTCAAATATATAAACGCCTATTAGGGTGACAATGGTTAAGGTTATTTTTATAGATAAAGGCTCATTGTTAAAGTTCTCATTGCCTAAACAAGAGGGCTAACTTCCTGGAAGATGGGTGAAAAATAATAGATCCACCATAGATGCACAACAAAAATACAACCAAATAATTTGTAGATACCTTCATCTCACTACTTCTAGTAGCTAACACATGAATATCTTCTATATCATCTAACACTCTTCACAACAACTTAAATATCTAGGAAGACAAATCCTCTTTCATGCATCCTCTTCACATAGGTACACACTTGAATAAAATTTGCACAAATATATACAAATACCACACTATTTCCATTATGATTTAATTATTATTTATACCAATCAATATCTTGTCAAGTCTCCCATTGTCGGCCAAGCAAGTAGTTGAATATGATTTGAATTAGCTCACCATAAACATTACAATCCATTTCCATTCACCAAGACATAAAGATAAGTGTAAACACCCGAGGTCCACCAAACCTAGAGCATGAACACCATCAAGATTTGAAATTGAGTATGTGAAGCAAAACAAATCGTGCCATCTGAAATAAATGAAGCTAATAATATTAATGACTCATTTCCTCAAGAACACCATCAAAAACCATCACGTGGAGATGTCCAAAGCATTTATTTGATGCAAATACCATAGTCAATCACAACTCTACACATACAAATTAAAAATCCAATGCACTTCATTCCAAACCATAAAACATTGAAACAAATATCTCCAAATAGTCTTAAATGACATACACAAATCTCAGCAAAAGATTCACAACATATAGGATATGTAGAGAAAAATATTCAACATATGTTCCACAAAAAGGAGTCACTAATGAAAACAAAAATAAGTTGACATACATGACAACCAAACCAACTCAAAAATCACTTGTCCAACTCATTTTTCTCAATTTTGCAATGCATAGTAGATAGTAGTTTAATTTTTAAAAGAAGTGTTTCCATCATAGAGGATAGTAGTTTAATTTTTAAGTTTTTTCCTAAACTAAGTTGATTATTAGAGTCTAGCTTGACTTCCTATCAAGTTAAGTTGATGTAGTCATATGTCATTTATTATTGTTTATCTAGTTTGTCTTATGGATGTGACTTTAGTAAGACTTGAGTATAATATTAGATCTCCTTGTACTATGTTATATCATAAGTGAGTAATTATCTTAATATTTGATCATCATTTCCATATTATTTTTAGATGTGATTGTATCTAGGATTTATTTGAATGATAAATAGAACAATAAGGTTTCTTGTGTTTGGGATATGATGTTCCAATTACTTATATTCATATTTGTGTGCTATTAGTCAAATACCTTACCATCATGCTTGAGGAAAACTTTACCTTTTCATTGGGAATTAGGAAGAAGTCATCCTACAATAGTGTAAAGTCTTTGTCATGTGTAGTTGTGCTTCATGCATCAACATCACATTATTGAATTTAGTTGTGTTTGTTGTGATCTCTACAACATATGTGTGTGCTTTAAAATATGTTTATGTTATTCAAATAGTATGAAATTATTTTTACCATATTTCCTATGAATATCAATATCTTGATGTAACTTTAGAGTATTATAATAAAATTATGATATATTGGAGTCCAACATTCCACTTTTGATAGTGTAATTAATCTTTAAATTTTAATAATGCTACTATATACAATCAAAATATATTATACAATTTAGATGAATTTGAAGTAGTATTATCATGATCAACTTCTTGGGAGAGAATAAATTTGTTTAGTCATACCTCAACAATTATTCATGCATCTCCTAAGAAATTGCATCCATGTAAATGTTGTGTTTATTGAAATTATGCATAGGAGAAAAGTAGCTTGGTGTTTCAACATCTTCAACATCTCTAGATAGTGATGACTTGTGCCTAAATTGATATGCAATCTTATTTGATTTTTTTTCTTATGTTCTCTATCATCTCGATGATGAATCACATAGTGTGATCCAAAACATTTATGTTAAAAACACTTACACAATCAAATCCAAAAATAACATACTAAATACTTAACCTTACCATACAAATTATATTTGCACCATAAATAAATATGTATTATAATATCAATATTTTATATACATATGATATTGCAATATTGTGGTACCTACTCAAATTCTTGATATAATGCTTATTTGAAAATTTATATTATTAAACGCCAAATTACTTATTACCCACACTATATATACTTCATTCCTTCTTATGTACTCCCTTTTGATGACCCTTGTTTTCAATTTCATTCCATATCCAATTTCTATCTCTATTAACTCGCACCAATCATTGTATTTATATTCATCCTAACCTTAAGTTTTTTGAAAAGGGTTATCACATTTCCTTTCACTAACATACTTGTAAATTTTTAATGCTAGGTGATTGGGCTGAATTTTGAATCATGACTTTCTCGAGTATGTGCAAGGCTTACAAATGGCACTTATCAACAACCATCAAATGTTGGTACCAAAATAATATGTCATTCGAGACCTTTTTCTAGAGGGATCCTAGTTTGACACCTCTAAAATGGGAAGTGACTTTAATATTTGATTTTAAAAAAACTATAGAGCTGTTCGGTGAGATTAGAGAAGGGGAATGATTAAAGATATTATATTCCATGGATGTGTACCGAATTATTCCTACACTACATTATTGGCTCAGGGAAGCAACATCTTGCAGTTGACTAGTGGGGAAGGTAGGATTGTCTATGCAAAAGAGTATATCCTATTGAATAAGCTTCACTCTTCCTACAATAGGAGCTAATTGAACTTGAAAATCAATCTCCAAATCAAGTTCTAAGCTTGTCTATTCATTGCACTTTCTTTGGAAAAGTTGAATTCATGTCTCCAATAGAGAAAAAAATTGACTAGTAAGTGCTAACTGTGATGATTTTAGAATGATTTTAATTTTAATTTTTTTTCATTTAATCAAATTATGCTTTGGGTTAATGTTTCATTTCAATTTTTAGAGATGTGATTACTTATATCCATTTATTTTTTATAATATGTGTGGCACTAATACAGGTTTTAATTTTTATTTAGTCATTCGTTTAGGCTGAAATTTTACGTGAAAACTTATATTGAAGAGTTCAAAAAGATGCCAATGGAATCTATTTGTATTACCAAAAATGACATATTTAGAATCTTATAAAATTCTACCATAAATAGTAATTTTTAGATTATACTAAAAAAATGTTTATTTTCAATATAGAAGGAGAATGAATGAAGAAGAATGAAGAACAATTAATCTAATTTCTTTAATTTCCTATGTTTCCTCTTGTATTAATGATAAATACTATGTTGTGATTTGGATACATCAAGCACTATTTTATAAAGGGTAACATAAAACATTTATTAGTAAAAACTATTAAGACTAATAAAAATCATATTCCAAATTAGAATTAAAAATTACATGTGATAATTATTAAGTCATATAAATTTATATTGAATATCATTACTATCCGCAGTAATAAATAAATATTTCTAGTATTAGCACAGTGCAATGATTTACTTTTCAAAATCCATAGTCAAATCCATCAAAAGTAATGGGTGTTAATTTGTGCATCATTAGGATCTCCTTAAGTGGTTAAGCTTTTCTCCAAGGAATCACAACTGTGATAAAAAATATTGAATATAAAAGACAACATGGAGGTAGTGGGTGAATCATTAGTCCGCAAAATTTATCCCTTAACATAACTCCAAATAATTCAACTAAACTTTATTTAAACCTTAATAACATAAGGATGTAAACATAAAATCAAAACAATCACCAAACGCATGAAACACTAGATTTATGTGGAAAATCCTCTGAAGGGAAAAACCATGGAGATGATTATTCTCAAATAAATAAACACCTATTAGGGTGACACCAGTTAAGGTTATTTTTATAGATAAAGGCTCATTGTCAAAGTGCTCACTGCCTAAAGAAGAGGGCTAACTTCCTATAAGAAGGGTGAAAAAGAATGGATCCACCATAGATTCACAACAAAAACACAACCAAATAATCTGTAGATACCTTCATCTCACTACTTCTAGTAGCTAACACATGAATATCTGCTATGTCCTCTAACACTCTTCACAACAACTTAAACATCTAGGAAGACAAATCCTCTTTCATGCATCCTCTTCACATAGGTACACACTTGGAAAAAATTTAGACAAATATATACAAATACCACACTATTTCCATTATGATTTTATTCTTATTTATACGAATCAATAGCTTGTCAAGTCTCCCACTATCATCCAAGAAAGTAGTTTAATATGATTTGAGTTAGTTCACCATAAACATTACAATTGATTGGCATTTGCCAAGACATAAAGATAAATGTAAACACCCGAGGTCCGCCAAACCTAGAGCATGAACACCATCAAGATTTGAAACTGAGTCTGTGAAGCAAAACATCTTGTGCCATCTGAAATAAATGAAGCTAATAATATTAATGACTCATTTCCTGAAGCACACCATCAAAAAACATCATGTGGAGAAGTCCAAAGCATGCATTTCATGCAAATACCATAGTCAACCACAACTCTACACATAAAAATGAAAAATCCACTGCACTTCATTCAAAACCATACAACATTAAAACAAATATCTCCAAATAGTCTTAACTGTTATTCCAAAATCTTAGCAAAAGATTCATAACATATAGGATATAATAGAGAAAAATATTCAACATAGGTTCCACAAAAAGGATTCACTAATGACAACAAAAAGAAGTTGACATCCATGACAACCAAACCAACTCAAAAATCACTTGTCCAACTCATTTTTCTCAATTTTGCAATGCATAGTGGATAGTAGTTTAATTTTTAGAAGAAGTGTTTCCATCTAGTAGTTTAATTTTTAAAGTTTTTTCCCAAACTAAGTTGTTTATTAGAGCCTAGCTTGACTTCCTATCAAGTTAAGTTGATGTAGTCATATATCATTTATTATTTTTTATCCATTTTGTTTTATCGATGTGACTTTAGTAAGACTTGAGTATAATATTAGATCTCCTTGTACCACATTATATCATAAGTGAGTAATTATCTTAAGGTTTGATCATCATTTCCATATTATTTTTAGATGTGATTGTATCTAGGCTTTATTTGAATGATAAATAGAACATTAAGGTTTCTTGTGTTTGGGACATGATGCTCCAATTACCTATATTCCTATTTGACACAGGGGCAGGGTAGATACAAGTAGAATCAAGCAGAATTGACTCCACTTGAATCAACAACAAGCCCTGCTCAGAGTTACACAATGGAAGAAATATAATATCACATGAAAGAAATGAAATCATAATGGATATGAGACAATCAACTGGTAGAAACAACAGAGAATTTATATTATTTCTTTCAACATGCCCGATTGTGAGGCCTTCCGGGTTTCGACCTTATACAATGAGAATTATCAAATCAAAATTACAACTTGCATCCTATCTTTGTCTCCAATGGTGTATCTTGATAATCCTTCCTAGATCTACCTCATGATTCCCTACTACATCAATCTAGACTCCTTATATAGCCAGCTAAGCCACAAGTCGACCAGTCAGGCATTTAATTACATTATAGGTCTAGTCTGGAAGATTTAAACCAAAACTAATGCTATAATGATAACCACATGATGCACCTTTTGATTTAGGTCCAAAAATGACCCAAGAAGATGCCCCTAACTTCTCAAGGCCCCATTTGATCACACAGAACTGTGCAAGATGAAACACTCCATGTTTCGCCTGAGAACTGACAGAAAATAAGTCCCCGAGAAAATGGGCATAATTTTTTACTCATAATGAATTAGGACTTGCGCTCTTGGGAAATGATTTTAATTTGGGTACTCTTAAAGTCCTTAAGAGAAAAAAGTCTGATTACTTAAGAATCAACATCGTCACTAGGCACAATCAGCACCAAAACTCCAGGAAATTACGGCCCCGACGACAAGGAAAACAACTGTAACTTTGAAATAGTCCATCCAATCTTTATGTGCTCATAGGAGAAGGTTCCCAAATATTTCTTCAAAATCATGTAAGCTTCGCACAACATGAAACCATAAAATGAAAATATTATAATGCAAACAACAGAAAATAGGTACAGAAATTAGGAAATGTTTTTGGTTGATGCAAGATTGCTCAAAGACCCAAGATGCTGTTGCATCACTATTTGTGTGCTATTAGTCAAATACCTTACCATCATGCTCGAGGAAGAATTTATCTTTTCATTGGGAATTATGAAGAAGTCATCCTACAATAGTCTGAAGTCTTCATCATGTGTAGTTGTGCTTCATGCATCAACATCAAATTATTGAATTTAGTCATGTTTGTTGTGATCTCTAGAGCATATGTCTAAGCTTTAAAATATGTTTATGTTATTCAAATAGTATGAAATTTTTTTTACCATATCTCCTATTGATATTAATATCTTGATGTAAATTTGGAGCATTATAATAAAATTATGATATATTGGAGTCCAACGTTCCACTTTCAATTGTGTAATTAATCTTCAAATTTTAATAATGTTACCATATACAATCAAAATATATGATATAATTTAGATGAATTTACAGTAGTATTATCATGATCAACTTCTTAGGAGAGAATAAATTTTTTTAGTCATACCTCAACAATTATTCACGCATCTGTTAAGAAATTACATCCATGTAAATGTTGTGTTTACCGAAATTATGCATAGGAAAAAAGTAGTTTGGTGTTTCAACATCTTTAACATCTCTAGATAGTGATGAGTTGTGCCTAAATTCATATGCAATCTTATTTGATTTTTTTCTTATGTTCTCTATCATTCTAACGATGAATCACATAGTGTGATCCAAAACGTTGATACTTAAAAACACTTACACAATCAAATCCAAAAATAGCATACTGAATACTTAACCTTACCATGCAAATTATATTTGTACTATAAATAAATATGTAATATAATAAAAATATTTTATATACATATGATATTGCAATATTGTGCTACCTACTCAAATTCTTGATAAAATGCTTATTTGAAAATTTATATTATTAAAAGCCCAATTGCTTATTACCCACACTATATACTTCATTCCTTATTATGTACTCCCTTTTGATGACCCTTGTTTTCAATTTCATTCCATATCCAAGTTCTATCTCTATTAACTTGTACCAATCATTGTATTTAAACATCTAAAATATTCATTCTAACACTAAGTTATTCGAAAAGGGTTATCACATTTCCCTTCACCAACATACTTGCAAATTTTTAATGCTAGATGGTTGGGCTGAATTGTGAATCATGACTTTCAGAGGTATTTGAAATGGGTTGAGTTTTTGCAGAGTTACACATTTATTTTGAAACACAGGAGTGGGAAGTCTAACAGGATTGCATATGCACTTAGAAGAAGGAAAATTTTACTAACAGAGATGAAGATTGAGGTGGTTGGGTTCAAGGAACTCAAGAGTTTGTATCCAGAGGATCTTGATTTTGGTAAAGCTCAAAAAGCTTGTACAAAACCTGTTACTCTAGACAAAATGAAGTGGTTGGATTTCATCATCGAGGATGGTATGCTATTCAGAGGGAGTTAGTTGTGCATTCCACGAAGCTCTACGAGGGAGAATCTCATCAAGGAGAAGCATAATGGAGGATTGGCTGGACATTTTGGATGAGATAAAACCATTACTCTGGTTAGTGAGAATTATTACTTGCCACAGTTGCAACAAGATGTCAAAATTTTTGTACATAGCTACATAGTATGTCAATTGACAAAAGTAGTCAATCAGAATACATGGTTGTATCACCTATTACCTATACCAGAGAAGCCATGGGAGGATATCAATATGAACCTTGTTCTTGGCTTACCAAGGACTCAACAAGGACGTGACTCAATTTTTGTGGTAGTTGATAGGTTTTTAAAGATGACACATTTCATTCCCTGCAAGAAGATGAATGATATTTTCATGTGGCAGAATTGTTTTTCGAAGAAGTGGTGAGACTACATAGTTTACCAAAGAGAATAGTTTCAAATCGAGACACTAAGTTTGTTGGATATTTCTAGTGCACATTGTGGAAGAAGTTAAAGATAGATTTGAAGTTTAGCTCATCACATCATCCACATAATGATGGGTAGACAGAGGTGGTGAATAGGAGTTTGGGGAATTTATTGAGATGTTTGGTTGGATATAAGCCAACGAGATGGGATTTGATTTTCCCACAGGTGGAATTTGCATACAATAATTCTGTCAATAGGAACACTAGTAAATCACCATTCCAGATTGTATATGGAAGTAGTCCCATAAATGCTTCTGAGTTGAGGAAGATATAAAAAGGAGAGATAAGTAGTGCTGAAGCTGAGGATTTTGTATAACATTTGAAGAACATCCATGAGGAGGTGAGAAAAAACATTACCAAGATGAATACATAGTACAAGGATAAGTCAAATGAGAAAATGAGGCATGAGGAATTTCAAGTTGGGGTTGAAGTCATGGTTCATTTGCAAAAGGAGAAATTTCCAATAGGTACATATAACAAATTGACAATGAAGAAGTTTGGGCCATGTAAGATACTGAAGAAGCATGATTCAGGAAATGCCTATGATGTTGAATTGCCCATTGCATTGAATATTTCACCAGTATCTAACATTTTAGATATGACAAAATATCATAAGGAGGTGTTGAAGATGGGGTCATAGAAGCACAATGGAGTATTCCAAAAACTACTTCAGCTACCAAGGAGATTGAGGATATACTAGATAGTTGTGTTGGCAGAAGAAAAAGGAACATGGCATATGAAGAATATCTAGTCAAATGGAAATGACGACTTGTAGAAGATTCATCATGGCTAACAAGGGAGGAGGTTAACCGTCTTAGTTTTCCTTTGCACACTTGAGACGTGAAACGTTGAATTCTCAAATTACCCTAGGTGTTTGATGCAGGAGCATCCTGGGTGTAAGGGAAATCTTGAATCACCCAAAAATATAAAAATTATGGTTTCTTTTCAATAAGGGCTATCTTATGCAAAGCTTCTATTTTTAGAAATTACAATTTTTTAGTAAGTTTTTCGTTTGAGCTCAGAATGATCTATTTTCTTCTCTGGAGGTTCAGTTTGGTCATATCATCCTACTAGTAAACTTTCATTGCAAGATCAAGTCTAGTTTTGAAGATATTGAAGATTTTCGGTATTGGCAGTAGGGTACAGAAACTTTGAAATCATTTTTGAAGGCTTTATAGGCTCCAAAAGGGGTCGACACTTCAGCTCACAGGAACTTATACCAATTATATGTTGTACAGAACTTTGTGCCATTTCTGAAATGGAGTCATAATAACCAATTGGGCCAACAGGTGATGACTTATGGTTTTCGAAAGTTGCGCTACCTAAAATGGAAGAAAATGATTTTCCATCAAAATTTCTTTTTGAGTTCTGAAAGTTGTTTGAGCTGACTCTAATGTAATAAAAATGAAAAATAAATAATTCTAGGGTTGGTTGGCCTCAATGAGTAAAATTCTAGAACCTTCTCGGGTGATGAAAAATTGCCTATATAAGGAAGGCCTATAGTGTTTTCTAGGGTAGTTTGGGGAAGTTATTAAAGGCTTTGTCTTACAAAATATTGTAAGGAAAATTCCCATGTGGCTTTGCATATTGTAATTTTGAAGCTTGTTTTATCTCTATTTGAGCATTAATGATTGTCATTTTACTTAAGTATCAAAGACATCGGTCAGTTACTTATGATTAATCTAGTTGGTAATTGCAAGCAATACAAGCCAATCGGTTAAGCCTTCACACCAAGCACATAATAGTTTTACTGAGCATCAGTGTACACTGATACCAAGCACAATAAACACCAAGCAAACTGGACACTAAGCACCAGCATATTTACCGAGCAGTATATACAGTGTTTATCGAGGATCATAGAAAATGGCATCGAAATCAGAAATGGCACATCTATCTATGAAAATGGTTACAACAAAATCAAAAAATGTTTTACCAAGATCAAGGATCATTTATTGTAAGATTCCATCATTAATTACGATGATGGTCTTTTGTATTTGTTAGATCTAGGTTATTTTTGTACATCGTAGATCTTAGGGTTTTTCTCTAAGACATTGTAACCTAAATTTTGTTAAGAGGCAAAGCAGTATTCTGTATAAACATAATTTCATATTATTTTCATATGCGTGAGAGAGAAGCTTGACAAGGAGTTAAGAACAAGAATTAGATTAGTTATCAGATAGAGCAGAACAATATTCAGAGTTATTCAGACTAAGTAGAATCAGATTAGGCTACCGAGCAGTTCTGAGTAGAGATCTTCACAGAAAAGGTGATATCTAATCAATATTTCATAGATCTGTATCAGATAAATTAAGTTGTCATTAGAAGATAGTTACCTATTATTTTCTAATCATTGTAACAGAGTTTTGGTAAAATCTCTTAACAGAGTAGACCTAACAGTCTTTTTGTAAATCTCTTAACCGAGTGCACACTCAAGTAGTGTTGTTAAAATCCTATCACTAGGTAGATCTAGCTAATCTAATATGTTACTCCTAATAGGGTAAGATCACCAGAAGTGATCACCACTTGTAGCCCTAATAGGAAAACCTTTTCTATCTACAGTAGTAAAGAATTTGTGGGTGTCATCCCCACCGCAGTTTTTACCTTCTAACAAGGGTTCCTGCATTACCAAAATACTTGCGCTATGTGTTGATTATCCTGTTCATTTCATGTTATTTACCTTTGATAGTTAAGTGAATGAATGATGCATGCAATGGATACAAGTTACAGTTGAAGGTTACTACTATTTTCTATTTTAGATCTAAAAGGTTTATGAGTGAAAGTTTTTGTGGGCATTGATTCACCCCTCCCCTCTCAGTACCCTATCTCTCTAAACCAACAACTTGCAATTCCACACTTGTGGAGATAATAAGAAGCCCATTTTTTGTTCTTGCAAATTGATGTTGTGTCTCCATTATGTTATGTGTTTGTGGTATAGAGAGGAGCATCCTTCATCATCTAGATTATTCAATCCACTTGGATTTACATATTGATTTTCCACAACTTTCTAGGTCTTGTAATTGAGAGAGATCAAATATCCTTGCATGTGTACCTTTCAAAATCCATAGTCAAATCCATCAAAAGTAACGAGTGTTAATTTTTGTGTCATCAGGATCTCCTTAAGCGGTTAAGCTTTCCTCCAAGGAACTAGAACTATGATACAAATTATTGAATATGAAAGACAATTGAGAGGTAGAAGGTGAATCAATTATCTACGAAAAATTTATTCCTTAACATAACTCCAAATAATCCCACTAAACTTCATTTAAACCTTAATAACATAAAGATATAAACATGAAAGAAAAACAATCACCAAACACATGAAACATTATATTTATGTGGAAATACCTCTTAAGTGAAAAACCTTGGAGAAAATTATTTTTAAATATATAACAACCTATTAGGGTGACACCAGTTAAGGTTATTTTTATAGATAAAGGCTCATTGTCAAAGTGCTGACTACTCGAAGACTAACTTCCTGCAAGAAGGTTAAGAAAGAATAGATACTCCATTTATGCACAACAAAAACACAACCAAATAATTTGTAGATACCTTCATCTCACTACTTCTAGTATAACATATGAATATTTTCTATGTCCTTTAACACTCTTCATAATAAATTAAACATATAGGAAGATAAATCCTCTTTCATGCATCTTCTTCGCATAGGTAGACACTTGAACAAAATTTTCACAAGTATATACAAATACCACACTATTTCCATTATGATATAATTCTTATTTGTACCAATCAATATCTTGTGAATTTTCCCACTGTCGGTCAAGAAAGTAGTTGAATATAATTTGAATTAGTTCACCATAGACATTACAATCTATTTTCATTTTCCAAGACATAAAGATAAGTGTAAACACCTGAGGTTTGCCAAACCTAGAGCATGAACACCATCAAGCTTTGTAATTGATTTTGTGAAGAAAAATATCTCATGTCATCTGAAATAAATGAAGCTAAGAATGTTAATGACCCATTTACTGAAACACACCATACAAAACCATCATGTGGAGAAGTGCAGAGCATGCATTTCATGCAAATACCATAGTCAGTCACAACTCCAGACATACAAATGACAAATCCACTGTACTTCATTCTGAACCATAAAACATTGAAACACATGTCTCTAAACAGTCTTAAATGACATACCATAATCTCAGCAAAAGATTCATAACATATAGGATATGTAGAGAAAAATATTCAACATAGGTTCCACAAAAAGGAGTCACTAATGACAACAACAATAACTTGACATCCATGACAACCAAACCAACTCAACAATCACTTTTCCAACTCATTTTTCTCAATTTTGAAATACATAGTGGATAGTAGTTTAATTTTTAAAATAAGTGTCTCCATCATAGTGGATAGTCTAGTTTAATTTTTTAAGATTTTTCCTAAACTAAGTTGATTCTTAGTGCCTAGCTTGACTTCCTATCAGGTTAGGTTGATGTAGTCATATGTCATTTATTATTTATTATCTATTTTTTCTTATGGATGTGACTTTAGTGAGACTTGAGTGTAATATTAGATCTCCTTGTACCATGTTATATCATAAGTGAGTAATTATCTTAAGGTTCGATCATCATTTCCATATTATTTTTAGATGTGATTGTGTCTAGGATTGATTTGAATGATAAATAGAACATTAACATTTCTTGTGTTTGGGACATGATGTTCCAATTACCTATATTCTTATTTGTGTACAACAATTGATGCTATTAGTCAAATATTTTACCATCATGCTTGAGGAAAACTTTACCTTTTCACTGGGAATTATGAATAAGTCATCCTACAATAGTGTGAAGTCTTCATCATGTGTAGTTGTGCTTCATGCATCAACATCACATTATTGAATTTAGTTGTGTTTGTTGTGATCTCTAGAGCATATGTTTGTGCTTTAAAATATGTTTATGTTATTCAAATAGTATGAAAATTGTGTTACCATATTTCCTAGGAATATCAATATCTTGATGTAAATTTGGAGCATTATAATAAAATTATGATATATTGGAGTCCAACATTCCACTTTTGATAGTGTAATTAATCTTCAAATTTTATTAATGTTACTATATACAATCAAAATATATGATACATTTTAGATGAATTTGTAGTAGTATTATCATGATAACCTTCTTGGGAGAGAATAAATTTGTTTAGTCATACCTCAACAATTATTCATGCATCTCTTAAGAGATTGCATCCATGTAAATGTTGTGTTTACTGAAATTATGCATAGGAGAAAAGTAATTTGGTGTTTCAACATCTTTAACATCTCTAGATAGTGATGACTTGTGCCTAAATTGATATGCAATCTTATTTGATTTTTTTCTTATGTTCTCTATCATCTTGACAATGAATCACATAGTGTGATCCAAAATGTTAATACTAAAAACACTTACACTACCAAATCCAAAAACAACATATTGAATACTTAACCTTACTATGTAAATTATATTTGCACTATAAATAAATATGTATTATAATAGCAATATTTTATATACATATGATATTGCAATATTGTGCTACCTACTCAAATTCTTGATAAAATGCTTATTTGAAAATTTATATTATTAAAAGCCAAATTACTTATTACCCACACTATATATACTTCATTCCTTCTTATGTACTCCCTTTTGATGACCCTTGTTTTCAATTTCATTCCATATCCAATTTCTATCCCTATTAACTCGCACCAATCATTGTATTTAAACATCTAAAATATTCATCCTAACACTAAGTTATTTGAAAAGGGTTATCACATTTGCCTTCACCAACATACTTGTAAATTTTTAATGCTAGGTGGTTGGGCTGAATTTTGAGTAATGTCTTTTTGAATCATGTCTTTCTCGAGTATGTGCAAGGCTTACAAATGGCACTTATCAACAACTATCAAATGTTGGTATCAAAATAACATATCATTCGAGACCTTTTTCTAGAGGGATCCTAGTTTGACACCTCTCAAATGATAAGCGGCTTTAATATTTGATTTAAAAAAAACTATACAGATGTTCGGTAAGATTAGAGAAGGGAAATGATTAAAAGATATTATATTCCATGGAAGCAACATCTTGAAGTTGACTAGTGGGGAAGGTAGGATTGTCTATGCAAAAGAGTATATCCTATTGAATAAGCTTCACTATTCCTACAATAGGAACTAACTGAACTGAAAAAATCAATGTCCAAATCGAGTTCTAAGCTTGTCTATTCATTGCACCTTTGTTATAGCACGTTCTTTGGAAAAGTTGAATTCATGTCTCCAATAGAGAAAAAGATTGACTAGCAAGTGCTAACTATTTTACAATGATTTTAATTTTAATTTTTTTTCATTTAATCAACTTATGCTTCGGTTTAATGTTTCATTTTGATTACACCCATTAATATGTGTGGCACTAATATAGGTTATAATTTATATTTAGTTGTTCATTTGAACTGAAATTTTATGTGAAAAAATATATTAAAGAGTTCAAAAAGATGCTAAATGGCATCTTTTTGTATTACAAAAAATGACATATTTTGAATCTTATAAAATTCTATCATAAATAGTAATTTTTATATTATAATTTAAAAATGTTTATTTTCAATATAGAAGCAAAATGGATGAAGAATAATGAAGGACAATTAATTTAATTTCTTGAATTTCCTATGTTTCTTCTTTTATTAATGGTGAATTTAATGAACTAATATTATATAAATTATGTGACATGCACATATGTGCACACAAATATGAATTAGATAAATACACAAACAGGGGATAGTGGGTTTTATTATGATATTATAGTATATATAATTAATGATTTTGACATAATAATAAATACTTTAAACACTTATCAATCATAACAAATAGTAGATAATAGTGATTAGCATAATATTTAAATGATAGTTTTTAAATCACACAAATCTATGTTATAAATATGAATTAGATAAATAAACAAATAGGACATAGTGATATTACTATGATATTGACATAACATAAAACTTTGTATCAATCTAGAAAAATAAAAAAGTAGGTTAATAATGAAAGGCTAATTTTCATTGGGGATCCTTTTTTGTCAAAGTTTTGGTTTTATGCTTCTTTTCATTCTGTATTAGGGTTTTTTGGCTAGGACTTCTGAATAGTCTTAAGACTGTTCTTGCCACATAGATTACTATCAGGGTTTTCTTGGTTCCGTGGCAAACTTTCTTCCTTCTATGTAAACTCTTGGGACAACTTTGTAAATCGTCTATAGCATTTGTATATCGGATACTGTATTTTTGGCTGAGAAGGGAAGTTTTCTTACTGCTTCTTTGCTCCTGGAGTACCACTGAAGCAGGTAAAATATTAATAAAATATAATAGCTTCGTCCATTTTTATCAAAAAAAAAAAAACACCAAAAACTTATCAATCATAACAAATATGAGATAATAGTAATTAGTATAATATTTAAATGATAATAATTAAATCAAATAAATTTATATATATAATAGTACCACTATCCACCATAATAAATAAATATTATTTAATTATATGACATTAACTAATTCAAACACATCCACATATAACTTTGATAAATATATAAATAATAGATCATGTACTAATTAGTATACTATATAGTCTATGTAAGTAAAGATATTGACATAACATAATTTTTTATTCCAATTTAGGAAATAAAAAAGTAGGCTAATAATAAGTGCATTACATAATTATCAAATAAGCTATAATAATAATTAATATAATTTTAAGGTGATAATAGTTAAATTGCACAAATTTATATTAGATACTATTATCATCTATGGTAATAACTAATTATTATATAATTATATGACATTCACACGTGGATAATGTATTTATAAAATAAAAATAATAAATAATATTAGTTATTGCAATATATATAGTCTATGTAGCTAATGATATTGACATATAACACACATCTTTATTTCACTTTTAAACAATATAATAAGTAGGATAATAATAAATATGTTAAGCACATATCATTCATAACAAGTAAGAGATAATAGTAATTAGTATAATATTTAAATGGCAACTGTTAAATTGCACAAATTTATATTAAATATTATAATTGTCCACAATAATAAAAGAATATTATATAATTACATGACATTCACATGCACATGAAAATATACATATGAATTTCATAATATATAAATAATAGATAATGATAAATACTATATAGCTAATGATATTGGCATAACATAAAGCTTTATTTCACTTTTAAAAGATAAAAATGTTGGCTAATCATAAATACATTAAAATTATCAATCATAACAAATAACAAATGACAATACTTAGTATAATATTCAAACGGTAATTGTTAAACAATATGAATCTATTTTTTTTGTTGAAAGTTCAATTTCAGCTAAGAGCCAAGGACTGAAGGGTATTCATTATGCCAAAATTCACCTGGGGCACGATCTCGACCTCATCAGTTATGGTGTTGGAGCCTTTGCACTTAGCAAGACCCAATCCCTGGTGGGCTCATTGAGAACCAAACAACTTCACGAGTAGACTAATGACCCATTGACATATGAATCTATTTTAAATATATCATTGTTTATGATATTAAATAATATTATATAATTATATGGAATTCACATGCATACAAGAACACATATGGATTTGATAAGTATATAAATAGATAATGATAATAACTATAATATTTATAGTCTATATAGCTAATAATATTATTATGTTCATAACATAAAGCTTTGAATCACTTTAGATGATAAAATGTTGGCTAAGAATAAATACAAAACACTTTTCAATAAAAAATAAGAGACGCTAGTAATTAGTATAATATTTAGAAAATTGTGAAATCACATAAATTAATTGCTAGAAAAATATGTTTCAACCTTGCATTTACATACAATTACTATTTATAGTAAGTTAACATTTGAGCATAATTTTTTTTTCTAAACTTTCCCCAAAGGATCAGATGGTCTAAATAAGAATGTTGTTACTAGACCTTATGGTTAGATTTGAATATATTAAAGTTTGTATTTCTGAAGGTGTTGAAGAAATTTTATGAATTCAAATTTGAAGCATTTAGATGCTCCAAAATGACATGAATGTGTTCATAATAGGCATAGTAGGTTACACCTTGATAGAGCACATCATGAGCTAACTCGCGCTTCAAACAATTTTCCAATCAAACACCTAGTTCGAAAGTTATGGCCTCAAAATATTGAGTCTCCTAAAATATGAAATGTAAAAATGTGTTGAACACATATATGAGCTATAAAAAGGATTTACACATGGTGTTGTGTGTTTTGACACATTATAGGGCATCTTTGATTGGAGACAAGATGGACGCTACTTTATAAGTGGTTTTTAACCGATAGTTTTATAATATCATTTGATGGTTTCATGTGTTGTATCTCCTATATATTAGGTGTGTGAGATGAAGGGTATGTGTAAGAATCTTACAGTTATCTAGTTACCTCTAGATATTTGTTTGTTGATACACTTGTGAGAAGATTTCTCTACAAGTATATTGTAATATTAGATTGATTTTTTAACAATATATTGGACAACTTTTGGAGTGTGGAATTTTTATCCTAAAAAGATCTCCCCCACGTAAATCATTGTGTTGTGATATACATATTATTTATGCTATTTTGTTAAGTTTTTGTAACTATTGTAAAATTATGAAGAATTTTTACATGACCCTCATCTCAAGGCTAGTGTAAGAAGTTTTTCTAGAACCTTAATTTCCTTATAAGTGGAATCGGGGACAAATCACCTTTGATTTCATTTGTAGGTTGTTGGACTTTTTGAACTAATCAATATTTGAGTTGGAGCTTGTGTAGAAGATAAATTTTGATCTTGTTGTAAGAATTTTTAGATGGAAAGTCCATTAGCGAGAATAGAGGTGGATAATTTTGTTGGAAATAACTTTGAATTGTTGAAGCTAAAGATGGATAATTTTTTAATAGATTGAGATTTGTGGGATGATGTTGATGATAATGTCATGAGACCTAGAGATATAGATGAGGCTATTAAATATGATGTTATGAAATGTAAAGCCAAGGGTCTAATTAGATTGTGACCTGCAAAAATTAATATCCATGAAGAGTCCTTTGCAAATAATCTATGGAAGAAGCTTGTGAGATGTATCAAGCCAAATATTTAGTAAATAAGATTTTCTTGCGGAAGAAACTATATTCCTTGAAAATGGAGTAGGATGGATAAATTATAGACCACTTGGAAATTAGCATTAGTTGGTGTCAAGATGGACGAGGATAAAAAATTCCAGATCTTGCTTTATTCTATTCCTAATTTATGGGATTGTCTTGTTATACCCATTAGTAGTAATTCTATTATTTTGAATATTGAAGATGTGGTGGAATCTCTTCTTTCTAAAGAGATGAGCATGAAGGTATCCATGAGTTCCAATGAGATCCTAGTTGTTTTTGGAATCTACCTGAGGGAAAAGGAAGAAAGAATGAGAAGAATAATATATCAAAATTGATGGGGAGATCCAAAACTCCTAAAATTTCAAATTTATTTGATGGAATTGTGGTAATCCTAGAAACATCCATAGGACTGCAAAGAAGAAAATAAGGAGAAACATAAGAAATTTGATTATGATTTTGAGTTTGAGAAGGAAGATGGTGATGCATTCATTACATCTTTGACCACTCATGCATGTGATGATGCATGGTTAATTGAATTAGGTTCCTTTTTTCATATAACCTCTAATAAAGATTGGTCTTCTGTAAAAAATTTCAAATAGAAAATATTGAACCAAGTATCTAGAGGTTAAAGAATAGCACAAATACAAGAGAGATGATATGAACAAGAATAGACTTGTATGATGCAATGATTGATGATTGATTGATCCAATGAATTGAATTGAATGTACATAATAGGCCTCCTTATAAAACAAAGGTGATAAGAGAGAATGATAAGGAGTTGATAAGCTATCACCTATGAAAGGCGTAATCACATGTCCACCAAATGTGGATCATCCTTTGTTATGCAATGAAGTATGTGTCATAGGATGAGGATGATAATGTGATTGTGCACTAAAGGTGGATCTCACACCTAAAGTGGAATTTCTCCTACACCATGTGGTTAATTAAGGTGCAAAATCCTAGGTGTCTCAATGAAAAAATACTATGCAATACATTATCGTAAGTAAGATTAAGTAAAGTTTAAAATTAGGAATATTTAATTACACCAAAACCCCCCTTAAGTGCATCTTATGGGAATGCACTTAAATTCACAATGTAAGATGGGTCCCAGATACTAGTCCATGTTAGGTACCCATGTACAATATGTAATGCAATACATGAAATGCAAAAACTCTCATAAAGTGGAGAAAGAGGGAAAACCTCATGGGAAAAACTCTCCCCAAAAAAGAGATAAGAAAAAAAGATGCATGGATGGATGGAGTAATCAAGACCCGCTAGGAACTACGTACATCATGTATATACAAAGAATTATCCCCCCATAAGAAGGATAGTTGGAGACATGATATCCCCCCAAGATGAAGAAGATCCCATGTTGATAAAGAGTACCTGCAAATAAAATATTAAACAATGCCTACAAGAAACATGTCTCCCCTTAGGAAGAAATAGATACATCAAGTGATGAAGAAGCCAATCCATGTGCAAATGAAAGAAGGAAGAATATAAAAGTCTCCATGTATGAATCTTTGAAGACCAAATAGGTATCTCCAAGCTCAAAGAATCTATCACATCATGTGACAAACTAAGTGAAGAAGAAGAATCATGAATCCAATCTCCAAAGAAGGTGAAGAAGTATCTCAAACTGTGATTCTATCATCAAAGAGAAGATAAACCCCCTTAGGTATGTCTCTCAAATCCGCATCATGAGAGTCAAAAAATGTTGAAAAGGCATCCAAGTAGTCATCACATTCTGCAAGATTTGAAGCACTATGATCATCCTGCTAAATAGTAGAGCCCATGTCTAAAGAAGCAGGAGGTGGAGGAGTAGGAAGATCAACACTTGTCTCAACAACAAAATGATTCAAGTGTCCAAAGTTCTCCTCACATACACAATTATCCCTTGGTAAAGGGATGTTTACATCATGAATATAATCATCACCATCAACAAAATATGAAAAATAATACAAGCATGATGGATGATCAACAACTCCCATAGCTATGAAAATCTCTAGTCTCCATGTCCCTAATGTAGACATAATCAGGAGTAAACTCAACAATTTTACCTTGTGCCCCATGTGTAATTTGGTAAACAGAAAGGAGATTAGTGGTCAAGGATTGTACACAGAGAATATCATTAAATGTCCCCTCTCCCATAGGAATAGAACCTTTCACACAAACTCTCATCTACATGTAATGTCCCCTCTCCCATATGATATGAAGAATTTGATAGAGGTAAGGTGTAATTGGGTGATAATTCTCATTTAAATATTATTGGTTAATGGTAAAGTTATAATAAGGTTTTTTAATGGTATAATAAGAAGGATTAAAGGTGTTTTGCATCTCCCCAGTCTTAAAACAAATTTTTTATCTATGATAAAACTAATAGATTTAGGTATGCATGTATTATTTATGATGTATGATGTAAAATGGTGAGGGGTGCTATGGTAATTTCTAGAGGCATCATAATTGGAATATTGTATTAGTTAGATGCATACATTGTTGAGTATAATAGTACTTTTGTGAAGAATAAAATCTAGATTCTTCATTGGAAAAGGTGAGGGTTTCATGTTCAATAGATGGTCATAGATTTTGGGTACCCAAGGGTGCTATTTTTTTTTTTTTTGAATCAAAGTTACCTATAGATAAGACTATGAAATGACAATAGAGAGTTGGCCACAATGGAGAGAAGGGCCTAAGGGCCTTCAAAAATTAAAAATATTGTTGAATATTTGAATGATTGTAATCTTGATTTTAATTTATGTGAGCATTGCATTTAATGAAAAAATAGAACTATATTTAGTTTTACTTGAGTTCTCATATATATTTTGTTCTGTTGGATCTTATTTATTTTGGCGTGTTTAGTCTTGGAGATGTTCATTCCATTATAAAATCCATACATTAGGTTTCATTTATTGATAAGTATAACACAAAGATATGAGCATATTTTATAAAGAGTAAATTTGATGTTTTAGTCAATTTAAAGAATTTAAAGTGATGGTTAAATTGTAGACTGGGAGGAAGATTAAATGTTTGAGGACTGATAATGGCGGTAATTTTTTCTCTAATGATATCAATAAATTTTATAAATATTATGGTATTAATATGTAGAATAAAACTCCACATTCTCCACAATAGAATGGAGTTTCAAAAAGGATGAACATGATGTGATTGAGAATTCTAGGAGTATGTTGAGTGGTTCTAGCCTAGAATAAATATTTTAGATTGAAGTTGTTCCCTTTGCTTGGTACATCATTTTAATAGGTTTCCTACATCATCTCTTGTTGATAAAATGCCTATGGAGGCATAGTTAGGCTATAAGCTCTCACTGGGATATATTAGAGTTTTTAGTTGCCATACATATGCATATGTTTTTGAATAAGGTAAAAATAGGTTTTTAATGGAACCCGAAACCATTTACATCATAGCAAAAAGATAAAGCATTAAATTTTTCCAAAATGAAACACCTGCTGGAAAGAACAGAGAAGGTTCCAAAAAAACACTAGAAATGACAACAAAAGAAAAGAAAATGGATCTAGAAACACTACCAACAGCACCCAGCAATGAATAGGACAAAACTAATTGCTTATCATTTTGTCCGCCTTCATCTTCAACTCCTCCATCTTCTGGATAGCTTTTTTCAGGTCCTTCAGGTCCTTCGGCTTCTCAGGGATCTTCCTCTAAGTATGCCCTCTGGCTATACATATGCATATGTTACAAAGGAGAAGAATTTTTTTTTAGAGAACTTGAGGTCATGAAATGTATCTTCATTAGATACAATTATGGTGTGAAAGGATACAAGCTTTGGGACCTTGTTGCACATAAGATGATACATAATAAAATATTTATTTTTAGAGAAACTAACCAAGGGATCATCTTGTTACATTGCAACTAGAACAAAAAAAGAAAGAAATATTTGATTCATTGCCTTCTATGTTTGATAAAGTTGCATCAAGAAACCTAGATAAATAAGAAGTTGAGGAGATCTCATCAAGCTCCAAATATTTAGAAGAGGAGGAAGAACCTCAAAATGAGGTTGTTTAAATCTATAAAAGGCATAGTCAATCATCTAAAAGGTATTCTCCTAATGATTGGAAATAATTTCTTACTTTGAATACTAGTTTGGATGAACATAGATCTGTAGAAGAGGAATTAGGTATGAATGATGTAGAATCCTACAAGATCACTATGGATTAAGAAATGAAAAATTTAAGAAACATTAAATATCTTTGACCATTTCCTAATGGATGAAAACCACTTTGTTGCAAATGGATGTTCAATAAAAATATTAGTTCAAATGGAGGTATTAAGAGGTATAAAGAAAGATTGGTTGTAAAAGGTTACTCTTCAGTTGAGGGTATTGATAATGGTGAAATATTTTCTTCTATTGCAAAAATGATATCCATTAGGATTTTTATTTCTACTAATGCTACTTATGATTTAGAGGTTGAGCAAGGGGATGCAAAAACTACTTTCCTTCATGGTGATTAAGGGGAGGATATTTATATGACATAGCTAGAGAACTACATGGTAAAAGGTAAAAGTGATTTGGTTTGTAAATTGAGAAAATATTTGTATGGGCTCAAGGAGAGTCCTAGGAAATGGTACCATATATTTGATACACATGTTTTGAATGTTGGGTTTGAGCATTCTATTTTAGATCACTATATTTATTATAAATTTTATTATGGTCATTTATTGTAAATTGCATTAAATGTTGATGATATGTTATTAATTGGTAAAGATAAAGGTATGATTGTAGAACTTAAGCCTTATCTTGTTTCTAAATTTCAAATGAAAGATCTTGTTGTAGGAAAATACATTATTGGGATGGAAAGTAGAAGAGATATTAGCGTAAACAAAAAGCTATGGCTAGGCTAAAGTAACTATGTGAGCTTCGTTTCATTGAGGTTTAACATACATGATTCTAGACCATTATGTGTTCCTTTTACAGTTAGAACAAAGTTATTTATTTTATATTTTTCTACATCCCCATCAAATATGGAAGACATGAGAAAAGTAGCTTATTAGAGTGAAATTTTAAATTTGATGTCTACTATAGTTTATATAAACCAAACCTTTCTCTAGTAGTAGGGTTTCTTTCAAGATATATGTCTAATCTTGATAAAGTTCATTTGGATGCAATTGAACAAGTACTTAGATATTTGAAGGATACCTTAAAGTATTCTTTGTTTTATCATGGTAATTTTATAGGATACAATATCTCCCTTGATATTCATGGTTATGTAGATTCAAATTAGACGTGTGATATTGATAGTAGAAGATCGACTAGTACTTATGTGTTTATCTTATTTTGTGGTGCTATAAATTAGATGAGCAAGTGACAGGCTATGCTTTCTTTGTCCACTATTAAAGGTAAGTGTATGACAACTACTCACACTTGTAAAGTGTTGAGATGTTGGCATTTTTGTCATTAATGTTAAAACCCCTATACATGTTGGTTGTGCTCTAGTAATGTGTAGATAAAATATATTCTATGCGGCATATTATAGTAGAGAATTATGTTGATTAGATTCCCCTACTTTGGTAACAATAACATATATTTTTGGTATTCAGTGAATGCAATAATGTGAATTTTGGATGGATATCTTTAGCTTCTATGTTACAGAGCTCTTCCGGGTATCTCTATTACCTGGACATTCATGTAGTATATTAGAATTTTTTGGTGTCATAGTTGTATTTTGTTTTGGAAAGATCCTATCTGTATGCACCCTAAAATGGTTGCCTAGACTTTGAGCCCCATTCTTCAATTTGTCAAATGATGGAACCAATTTATCAATTTCTTGAATTAATATTTTAAATCAATATTTTCAAATCAAATCAATTTTCTTGATCAAATCCTAATTCTATCATTTATTTGATTATATTCTATGGGCTAACCATTTTATCCTAAGTCTTTATTTAATTAAAAGGAATTCCTTCCCCTTTTATTAAATAAAAAGCCCCCACTTTCCTCTTATCCTAAGTTGCACAAATAAAGCATTTTTCTTATTTTATAAAAAGGAGAAAAGGCCTTTTTGTCTCACATGAGGCTCAAAAGTCAACACTTCTTTCTCATTGGAGGAGACTTGTGCACATGGATTGATCCGTCTTTCAAACTCCACCCTTGATCAAATCTTTTGCCTCTTAATCTCCATCATCCGTTGAGTCTCATTTCTTATAAAAGAAGAGCTCTCTTCTCATTCTAGGATCCACTTTTTGAATACTAATCTTATGCTGCAAGATTTCTTGGTGACTTTGGAGCTTTGGAGATCTTCTTGCATTCTAGCTTTTATTCTTGCATTTAGCTTAGCTTTCATGGAATTTTAGTTTACTTTCCTTTCATGAATGTAATCACCCAAAAATGGTCACCTATACTATTAGCCCCTTGCTAGCATTATTTGCTAAATTCATCAATTTCTTATTCTTGATCAAATCCTAATTATATCATTTATTCAATTATATTCTATGGGCTAACCATTTTATTCTAAGTCTTTATTTAATTAAAATGAATTCCCTTCCCTTTTATTAAATAAAGAGCCCCCACTTTCCTCTTATCCTAAGTTGCACAAATAAAACATTATTCTTATTTTACAAAAAGAAGAAAAGACCTTTTTGTCTCACATGAGGCTCAAAAGTCAACACTTCACTCTCATTGGAGGAGAGTTGTGCACATGGATTGATCCCTCTTTCAAACCCCACCCTTGATCAACTCTTTTGCCTCTTAATATCCATCGTCCATTGATTCTCACTTTCTATAAAAGAAGAGCTCTCTTCTCATTCTAGGATCCAACTCTTTATGCTAATGTTATGCTGCAGGTTTCTTGGAGCTTTTGAAGATCTTATTGCATTCTAGTATTTATCTTTGCATTGTAGCCTAAATTCTCATAGCATTCTAGCTTAGTTTCCTTTTTATGCTCTAGTTTAACTCACATAGCTTAATTAGCAATGGCTTTTAATACTTTCATTTCAATAGCTTAGTTGCATTCTTCATTCTAGCATAGTTGCATTGCATTTTCATCAAGATTCTTGAGGATATTGGCATTCTTGCCCTTGTCTCTTTGAATCTCTCATTGCATGGTTTACTAGTAAGGTTATAGGCTTAATAGCTCTAGTTGAGATCATTCTTAATACCCGTGCACTCCATGCCTAGGGAGCTCAAGGTCGATTTCTCAAGGTCTCCGATCCATCGATTCTCTTGGAAGCAATGACTTAGAGAAGTGCACATCTTAGTGTGTACATTTTTGGCACCCACCGTGGGGTGCCAGAAATATTGATTCAAGAAATTGTTAAATTGGTTCCATCATTTGATAAATTGAAGAATGGGGCCCAAAGTCTAGGTGACCATTTTAAATCTAAAATGCCATTTCATCTTCATCTTGATTCTTGAAGATATTGGCATTCTTGCCCTTGGCTCTTTGAATCTCCCATTGTGTGGTTTACTAGAAAGGTTATACATTTAATAGCTCTAGACTTTGGGCCCCATTTTAAATATTGATTAAAGAAATTGATAAATTGGTTCCATCATTTGATAAATTGAAGAATGAGGCCCAAAGTCTAGGCAACCATTTTAACTTTTTGATCTACTTTTCCAAACCATTCGAAATTGCATGAAAATTGCACCCCTAGCTAATGTCGACGTCTTGGATCCATTTTCAGGATCGAAATCAAAATCTGAGTTCATCTTGATAGTCAAAATCACATTTCAAATTTCTCCTTCTTCTACGTAGTTGGCTAACCGTTTGAGGCCCGATCTCTCGATCTTCACTTCATCTCCATCTCTCTCACCCTTCTAGTCTTTCACTCATTTCACTCATTTCATCTCTCTGAGGTCTTGAATGGGGCACATCTTCATGGATTTATGGTTATTCTATCATATTTTCATCTTTGATTATGATTCCTAGTGATTTGATCATGTTACTCTTGCTTCTACATTCCCTCTACCTAATTTTGATTTCGATCCCAAGGGGGCACACACATCATACTCTATCAACTATTTTCCAGAGCATATGCTTGACCATTCTATTTTCTATCGATCTATCTATCTATTGGCATTTGACATGTTAGTTCTCATCTCGAGTCCTGATACTATCTATCTCTCTCCTAAGTGTTCAGTACTATCACTACCAAGCTAACCATGCAAGATCTGCTATCTCTCTGCACTTCATTCTTTGGAGTTAGATCTCTATCTATTTCCTTCTTGGTTGATCTTTTCTTTGACGTAATGTGTTCCCAGGTCAATCACACATTAGTCAAAGAGGGGTAAATGTAATCACCCAAAAATGGTCACCTAGACTATTAGCCCCTTGCTAGCATTATTTGCTAAATTCATCAATTGCTTATTCTTGATCAAATCCTAATTATATCATTTATTCAATTATATTCTATGGGCGAACCATTTTATACCAAGTATTTATTTAATTAAAAGGAATTCCCTCTCCTTTTATTAAATAAAAAGCCCCCACTTTCCTCTTATCCTAAGTTGCACAAATAAAACATTATTCTTATTTTACAAAAAGAAGAAAAGGCCTTTTTGTCTTACATGAGGCTCAAAAGTCAACACTTCACTCTCATTGGAGGAGAGTTGTGCACATGGATTGATCCCTCTTTCAAACCCCACCCTTGATCAACTCTTTTGCCTCTTAATCTCCATTGTCAGTTGATTCTCACTTTCTATAAAAGAAGAGCTCTCTTCTCATTCTAGAATCCAACTCTTTATGCTAATGTTATGCTGTAGGTTTCTTGGAGCTTTTGAAGATCTTATTGCATTCTAGTCTTTATCTTTGCATTGTAGCCTAAATTCTCATAGCATTCTAGCTTAGTTTCCTTTTCATGCTCTAGTTTAACTCACATAGCTTAATTAGAAAAGGCATGTAACACTTTCATTTCAATAGCTTAGTTGCATTCTTCATTCTAACATAGTTGCATTGCATTTTCATCAAGATTCTTGAGGATATTGGCATTCTTGCCCTTGTCTCTTTGAATCTTCCATTGCATGGTTTACTAGGAAGGTTATAGGCTTAATAGCTCTAGTTGAGAGCATTCTTAATACCCTTGCACTCCATGCCTAGGGAGCTCTACGTCGATTTCTCAAGGTCTCCAATCCATGGATTCTCTTGGAAGCAATGACTTAGAGAAGTGCACATCTTAGTGTGTACATTTGTAATCAATATTTTCAAATCAAATCAATTTTATTGATCAAATCCTAATTCTATCATTTATTCAATTATATCCTATGGGATAACCATTTTATACTAAGTCTTTATTTATTTAAAAGGAATTCCCTCCCCTTTTATTAAATAAAAAGCCCCCACTTTCCTCTTATTCGAAGTTGTACAAATAAAGCATTATTCCTATTTTATAAAAAGAAGAAAAGGCCTTTTTGTCTCACATGAGGCTCAAAAGTCAACACTTCTTTCTCATTGGAGGAGACTTGTGCACATGGATTGATCCCTCTTTCAAACTCCACCCTTGATCAAATCTTTTGCCTCTTAATCTTCATCATCCGTTGATTCTCGCTTTCTTATAAAAGAAGATCTCTCTTCTCATTCTAGATCCAATTTCTTTCATACTAATCTTATGCTATAGGATTTCTTGGTGACTTTGGAGCTTTGGAGATCTTCTTGCATTTTAGCTTTCATGCTCACATCATAGCTTCATGTTTATGCTTTCTTAGCTTAGATTTCCTCTCAAGTTCTAGCTTAGATCACATAGCTTAATTAGCAAGGCTTGTAATACTTTCATTTCCATAGATTAATTGCATTCTTGCATCTTCATTCTAGCATAGCATTGCATTTCATTTTCATCTTGATTCTTGAAGATATTGGCATTCTTTCCCTTGTCTCTTTGAATCTCTCATTGTGTGGTTTACTAGCAAGGTTATAGGCTTAATAGCTCTAGCTGAGAGCATTCTTAATATCCTTGTGACTCCATGCCTAGGGAGCTCTAGGTCACTTTCTTAAGGTTTCCAATGCATGGATTCTCTTGGAAGTAGTGATTTAGAGAAGTGCACATTTTGAATGTACATTTTTAGCACCCACCGTGGGGCAAAACACTCTATTTTTTCCTTTCTTTTCATGCATTTCCACTAATTTTTTGGTCATATTTTGCTTTTTGTTTTAGTTATTTTTTCATACTTTCTGACAGAATATCGTATGATAGTCTTCCAGTATACCCGTGTGATACTTTTCCAGTAAAATTATCGTACACCCTTGCAAGATTCTATTGCAGAGACATACAAAACTCCATCATCTGGACACAATGTGATCTATCATACAAAGAGAAAGTATCACACCAGTATACTGCGAAGTATCGTATGAAACTTTCTCTGATAGAACTATCGCCCAGGCCTGGCAGTGACTGATTTTGATAGTTTCTTTGCAAGATTTGATTTGTTTGCTTCAGATTTCTGATTTGTTGTAGCTAGATAGAGTTTTTACTTGCAGATTATTTGATTTTTGATGTGATAACCATTGTGGGGCTAACAAGTTGTGCTTGTAGGTGTGCCCTCATTGCTTGAATATTTTCCAAAAAGAACGCATGTCAAAGCTTCAAATGCGCAAGGGCTACTAATCATTTTTGGAGGGCTGCCCAAAGCATAAAAACAATCAAGTGCTTGTTCATTGCTTTCATTTTTAAGTGTGGCATATACTAGTCGATTCTTTTCTTAGGCACTTAATATCTTGTTGTAGGATTGTTTTGGTGGTAGGAGAGTATGCTCTTCACCCTTGAGATGAACCAGAAATCTTGACCCATCTTTAGATTTTTAAATTAAGAGGGTAATTGAGCTTTTCTTGGTGTGTTTGGGAAAGATTTTTGAGATAGGAGAGTATGCTCTTCACCCTTGAGGTGAACCAAAAATCTTGACCCTCAAAGGTTGATCCACTCTTTTTCTAGTTTTAGAATCCTTTAGCGGGCCTGTTCTTGAGCAATCAAGAGGAACGACCCAAGTGGGGACAAGATAATATTGAGCTATTCTGACCCACTATAAAATCAAGGCTATCAAGGATAAAAAACCTTGGTAGACCTAGTACTTGTCTTCGTTTGGTGTGAGTAGTTGTGGGATTGTGACCATGAGGAAAATGCTAAGCAAGAATGCTTAAGGTACTCTTATGGCCACAAGGTCTGTTACTTGCCACAAGGCAAGGAGTCCCTTTGGGGAGCAAGAGGGGTATTACAAATGAAAGCCCTTACTACGAACCATAGATAGAAGCTACCCAATTTTTTCACTTCACATCGTGGTGCAAGAATTGATCCTAGTGGACTAACCTAGATCACCCCAAGACTAGTCACCATCTGTGTTCCTTTGGTTGTGTCATCGACACTTCCATGAAAAAGCCAACATCTATTATGGGCAACCACTTTGTGTGAGGCAATGGGACATCATGTGTGGGCCAAGTTGTTAAGTATTGAGCCTTTGTCTTTCTAGGCTAGTAAGTGCTTGATTTGTTTTCATTGTGATCTACCCGTGTAAATGTTCTCAAACATCAAACATCACGGTAGCATTCATAGGCTTTTTCACTTTGATACCACAAGGGCTTATCTTGACAAGGTTGTCTTTGCCCTTGATTCAAGTATTTTATGACATGTCTGATCACTTACTGTTTGCAAAATTGCCTATTCTCTATTGTTACTATGTTTGGAGTCGATAAATTGAACCATCAAATTGAGACTTTAGACGAATTGCCTTAAAAAATTGAGATTCTCACATTCGCTAGTCAAGAATCGTACAATACTGAACAATCATCGCAGACTGGCCTGAGTTTTATCATGCGATTCTTTGTTACTGAACAACTGTCACACAGCTTGCCTGAAAAATATCGCACCTACTGCCAGGAAATTGTCACATGACCTTAGTGAGAAGTATCGTCTGGACATATTGTATCGTCCCAGTACCCTACGAACTATCGCACATAGTAATCTTTTTGTTTGTCTAATCTGTGTCATTTTCAGTCTTCCTTTGGTCGATTCAGATTTTAGTAGGTCTCTTACCTTGCATTTGGAAGCCTGTTTGTACCTTGGGTTCCTATGTTTTGACCCCTTGAATTAGTATTCTTTGATTTCACAAGTCATCTTGTTTGGAATCGGTAAGTTAGAAGTGATCCTTGTTGAAAAAGTAAACCTTTAGATTCTTTGGTAACACACTTGAGAGTCTTAGTAGTCTCTTGTCCAATTCACTTCCATCAAAAATCAATTTCAATTTCAAACATAATTTGGGTAAATCCATCCTCCTAATCCATATGTGCTAGGATACTTATCCTTTGATTGGGCACCTCTTTGGCAGTGTTGGTTTACACCTTTTGCAATTTTCTATCTTACCATCTATTTTTTTTAGACAATTGAATACTTTTACTATCCTAGTTTGGTATCGACATTTCGTAGGGTCATCCTATCACCAAGGGTCTTTTCTTTCATGTCGATTATGACAAGGTATCAAGTCAATCAAGGAAAATGACCTCAAGTTGTCTTTGACCAGTTACCCTTAGTCCAAACTCATCAAAAGTGAAAGGGAAAAGAGCCCATCTTTGATCAATCACTTAGGAGCAAGTCCAAAGTTTGGTACCTCCTTAGCACCTTCTCAATCAGATATGGACATGAGTTACACCATGACTAGAAAGGAGAGAGAAGAAATGGAATCTTAATGACATATTTTAGAGACATAGGGACAACATGCTATTTGGTGATGAAAATCAACCAAAATCACCCCCTATCAACATAAGATATTTAGATGCCCATCAGAGAGCTGAAAGGTATACAAGATGAGCTCACCAATACGAATGGTCACAATATGAAGACCAAAAAAACAAACCTTGTGATGCTCATGTGAATGCAACATTTACTAATGACTTGTTCAAACATTCAAGGCCAAAATATCCACTCCAAACAACCTCAAGGTATGCGAGTGAAAGGCTCAAAATAATTGAGCGAGAAAGGAAAGCCTTTTTGGATGAACAGGCTACAAAAGAAGAGAAGCTTAGACTCATAGAGGTGGAGAGACAAGCCTTGTTAGAATTGGAAAGAAAAGAATTTCAAGAAGAAAAAGATAGGCTTTTATCCCAACAACTCAATGCCCAATTCAATAATAGGGGTACCAACAATGTAAACAACTCTCCACCATCTACTCCTTCAGGAACCCCACGAAGTAGAAGGCATTCAAGAACCCCTTCGAGATCTCCTAGTCCTAGAGGAAGAAGGACTTCACAACACGCTCACTATAGGAGACAAAAAACTCGTAGGAACTCAAGACAACCCTCCCAACGAGCTCATCATGGCTCTCAACATGGAGGTAGTAGTACAATTTTTGATGCTCAAGACTTTATGAGGATGCAACAAGAACCACTTTTCCAACAATATGTAGAGAGGTATCTAGAGAAAAAAAAGGATAAGTTCCTAGAGAGCTTGATCAACAAGGGTGCCAGAGTCCCTTACAACTTTGATGTGGATAGAAAAATCAAGAAATAAGGTCCATCCCTAGAAGAGGAGATCAAGAAACTCAAGCGTATGATGGAAAAAGGTGTTGGCACCTAAGAGTTCCTTTTCACTTGACTCAATCTATCCTAATTCTTTTGACAGAAGTGTGAGCATGAAGGATTTTCCTAGGAAAGTGGAAATCCCCCAATATGACAAGTATGATGGTAATGGGGATCCACATGACCATGTGTGCCAATTCTACATCATGAGCTTTCAATTCCACCAAGATGACTCCTATCTCATGAGGTTATTCCCAAGGAGTCTCAAAGGTCAAACAATAGAGTGGTTTACCAACATAACTCCCCCCATCAAAAATTTCAAAGAACTTGTTCATGATTCATCCAATACTTCACCTACAATCTTTCGAGATCTGTCACTATGTTGGACATATGTAACTTGAGAAAAAATCAAGGGGAGTCATTTGTGGTTTTCTTGCAAAGATGGAGATGTCAATGTTCTCGATACTCTAGGACCATTCCTGAGAAGGAGAAGATTGGCATTCTCATTAGCAACTTGATTCCTAAGATGTGGTACGAAGTGAGGAAAATGGTCTTTGACTCCTTTGACACCATGGTCAAAACCACATGCAGAATTGAAGACATGTTGAAAGAGCAAGGAATTTTGACCAACAACAAAAATAACAACAATGGTCAAAACAACCACAATGCTAATAATGAAAAAGGGAGAAACTTGCATTGGAATAAGAACAAGCAAGTGGTTAATGATGGAGTGGTGGACTCTTCTCAACATAAGGATCAAGGTGTTCTTCACTTATCTAGCATTGTTCAAGCAATGAAGCTCAACACATCCAACCAACAAGAACATAAGCCAAGGTACCAAGAAAAGCCTAAGAAAGAAAGGTGTCAATTTTCAAAGCTTGGTGATTCCAATGAGGATTTTTCAAAATGCTCATTCCAAACAATCTTGCACATCCTCAAGATCCCACAAAGCACCATATTCCTGAGGTTAAACCTCATTGGTGGGATGAGAAGGATTTTTGCAAATTCCACAATGGTATTGGACATGATATCAAACATTGTTGGAAACTAAAGCATATTATCCAAGACCACATTGAGAGTGGAAAACTTAAGGTGGATGGTTTGAACACTAATGCTGATCACAAGGCTTTCAAGGAGCCTTTGCCTAAATATGAGAAGGGGGAAACCTCTAAACCAAAGAATGGAAAGGCTGAAATCAACTACACCTACACAGGTGCAAAAAATGTGGTCAATATGCTTGAAGTTGTGGAGGAAAATGTCAACATGATGAGGGACAAGGATCCTTATGGTTATGATGTGGCCTCTCCTCCTATATTTGATGAAGAACCTGTGGTGGTGCTAAGTGGTCCTCACTCTAGCAGATCATCCCAAGCTCTTAATCCTGTCACAAGGAGCCAAGCTCCTATGGTCATTAGAGGTCCTAGTTCCAACCAGTCCAGTAAACCCAAGCAAGTGGCATCCAAGAATGTCACCACCAAATCAACAGTTAATCCTGAAATGAGCTATAATCTTGTTGACCAATTACAAAGAACCCTGGCTCAAATCTCAATCTTTGAACTCTTTGAATTGTCCCCAAGACATAAGCATGTCTTTGAGGATGCCTTGCGCACAGCAAATGTTCCTACCAACCTAGATGTTGACCAATTCTAAAACATGGTCAATCATATTGCCAGCCCACTTTACCTCACTTTTTCAGAAGATGATGACAAAGCTTTGAGCCATCCACATAATCTTGTCCTTCACATTGAGGTCATGATCCATAAAACTTGTGTCAGGTGTGTGTTGATAGATGGGGGTGCTCAGCTCAATATTTGTTCTTTGAGTCTGTTGAAAACATTGGGTTAATCAGAAGATGTCATAGATGCCTGAAAGAAGATCACAATAAAAGCCTATGATGAGGCAGAAAGGAGTTCTAAAGGGTTGGATGTTCTTCCTGTTAGGATTGGCCCCATTGAGAAAGACATTTTTTTTCAAATTGTTGATGTCGGTCATTTAGCATACAACATTTTACTTGGTAGGCCATTGATCCATGAGATGCAAGTAGTTCCATCCACATACCACCAATGTGTTAAGTTCCCCTATAATGGATTAGAAATATGTATACCTGGGGATAGCAGATTATCTTTCAATTCCATTTCAGTAGGGACTCATGTTCCTCTCAATAGAGAAGCAGAGGGTTTCAATGTGACTCTAGCATAGTGCAAAGATAAATTCAAATCAATGGACCTTGGTATGGGGGGTATCAACTTGACTCCTTTACAAAACTTCCAGTTTGACCCAGGTGCTATGGCAAGCCTTCCCAAGAGATGAGACCCTCCTCTTCGGCCATGACCTTGTTTGGCAAATTTTTAGAGTCCTTAGTTCCTATCCAGGATGACAAAGAAGAGGTAGCTATTAAGGATTGGATTTACAGAGAAGATAAGTACATGCACAATGAGAAATTCTCTCCCTCTCCTAAGGCATATGGAAGAGGAAACACTTTTGTCAAAAATATGGGCTACCCAGGACATGGTCCTCTCAGTCATAGATTGGATGCCAGGGTTCAACCTCTCGATCATGCTCTTTTTGGATGCAAGTCTAAGAAGACGGTTGGCCTAGGGTTTGAAAGTCATGACAAGAAAATTGCTCCTATCCCTGATGAGTCAGATAGTGAAGATGAGTCAAGATACACACCAAATTTGACAAATCAACAAGATAGGTGTGAAGATTGGGTCCCTTCTACCAATCTCCTTTGGGTAGATTCAGACAATCCAGCTACCCATGCAACAATTTCAAGCCTATAACAAGAAGAATCCATTGTTGAAGATCCTTTCCAAGAACATCAATACACAAATGGTGCTCAAGAAGGTGTCAGCCTTGGTGATATTAGAGCCTCCACCTTAAGATGTTGAAAACATGCATGGTGTAAACATCCTAGTCAGGATTTAGATACAGATTCACACGAGTATGAGTGGGAGTCTCTCTTCGATTCTTCCACAGTTGACATGGATGTTGATGTAGTCCATACTTATAGTTCTCATCCCAAGGTAGCTAATGAGTCACATGTAGGATTTACAAATTTGAATCCATAGGTCACTTTAGTGGATGATTCTTCACTTGGTAGGACGAATCTTGATTTGGGTAACTTAGAGGGATACTTGACAGACTTTGACTCTTCAGTCACCAGAGATAATGCCATTCGTATCCACAATCTTGAACCTGCCATTGACCTACCTCTTGCCAATCCTCACCTCATTCATTGGTCCCAACGTTATCAAGAGCCAGAGCTCTTAACATTCCAGAATGACTATGAGATAACTTGTTACCTAAATGCAATTAGACCTGTAGTCTCTTCTAGCAGCGAACCAGCTACAAGGATGATAGAGCCAGACATCAAGTACCTTAGTCAAAAAATAAAAAGAAAAGAAAAAAGGAATAAGAGTTCTGATGGAAAAAACCACTATGTGGCGGTGTCAGAACTGAGATTAGTAAAAATAAATGACGTATCCAAGGGTGAAAACCTCTTTAAGGTGCCTAAGGATGAGATACTTGATCGTCTCCCAAGTTACTTTCAAGACAGATCTTTAGTGCTTGTAGAGACAACTCAAGTAGTCAACTTGGGTACAGATGAAGCTCTGCAGATAGTGCACTTGACTCAGTCCTTATCACCTCTAGAAAGGGAAGCATACACCAAGTTCTTACTGAGGAAGAAGATTAATTTTTCTTGGACTTACTTAGATATGCCAAGATTGGACACTAATCTCATTATGCATCACTTGTCCATAGCTCTAGGTGTGAAACCAGTCATACAAAAATTGAGAAAAATGCATCCTCATATAGCTCTTTTAGTCAAAGCAGAATTAGAAAAACTCCTTAGTGCAGGATTCATAAGAGCTATTGACTGTGTCGAATGGATCTCAAATATTGTACCAGTTTCAAAACATGACAAATCCATTCGTATCTACATAGACTTTAGATATCTTAATAGAGCATGCCCAAAGGATGATTTTCCACTCCCAAACATAGACATGATAGTGAGCATGACCGCGGGTTATGAGATCTATTCATTGATGGATGGTTTTTCTGGGTATAATCAGATCAAGATAGCTCCTGAAGACCAGGAAAAGATTGCATTCACTTGCGCATGGGGTACCTATTGCTGGAATGTTATGCCATTTGGATTGAAAAATGTAGCAGCTACATACCAACGAGCTATGACAACTATCTTCCATGACATGATGCATAAGAATATGGAAGATTATGTGGATGACACCTTGGCTAAATCTAAGAAAAGGGACACACACTTAGGTGATTTAGAAGTCATTCTAGATTGCATGGAGTAGTTTCAATTGAGGTTAAATCCTAAAAAGTGTGCATTTGTTGTCACCTCTGGAAAAATTCTAGGGTTCATTATTTCAAAAAAGGGAATAGAGGTAGACCCTGAAAAGGTCCAAGCAATCATGGACATGCCACCTCCTAAAAACATCAGTCAAATGAGGAGTCTTCAAGGATGTCTCCAATCTATAAGGAGGTTCATTTCACAACTGGTAGATAGAGCTCAACCTCTCAATAAGAACTTGCATAAGGGAGTTAAATATATCTGGAATGAGGATTATCAGAAAAGCATGGACCAAATCAAACAATACCTGGAAAATCCTCCTATTCTAATGCCTCCTATCCTAGGAAAGCTACTCATTCTATATGTTTTAGCAACATAATCTTCCTTGGGGGCATTAGTGGCTCAACTTGATGAAAATGGGAAAGAAACAGCCATATATTACATCACTCAAACTCTTGTTCAATATGAGGTTAACTACACCAGTATTGAAAAACCTTGCCTTGTAGTGGTGTTTGCTTCCCAAAAGTTGTGACATTACATGCTTGCGCATACAATACACCTCATAGCAAAAATTGATCCTCTCAAGTATTTTCTCGGTAACATTGCTCTCATAGGTAGACTTGCTAAATGGATGATGATTCTTTCAGAATTTGACATAGAATACATTGAGCGTAAAGCTATAAAAGGACAAGCCATAGCTGATCAATTGGCTGACTTCCCAATTTAAGACAACGTACCAATTCAAGTTGCCTTTCTAGATGAGCACATCATGTACATGACTGAGAGAACATGGAAGATGTTCTTTGATGGGTATTTCATGCAAAATGGCTCAGGAGATAGAGTGTTGTTTGTTTCTCCTAATGGTTACACAATTCCTAAGTCATACAAACTATTGTTCCCATGTACAAACAACATTGCGGAGTATGAAGCTTTGACAAATGGGCTCAAAATGGCTATAGAATGGAGAATCACAGAGCTACATATCTATGGGGATTCATAGCTAATAATCAACCAGGTTAATGAATAATATCAAACAAAAGATGAAAAATTGGTACCTTACAAGAAAATGGTTGATTCATTGAGACGATATTTCACATTCGTCATATTTCAATAAATCCCTTGAGTGGAAAACAAAGTAGCTGATGCTATGGCTACACTTGCTTCACTCCTCCAGTTAAAACAACATGAATCCATATTTGAATTCTTGGTTGAAGAGCTACATTATCCTATTTATGACTCCCAAGAAAGCCATGTCATTTGTACCCTTGTTGGTCATGACTCATCCTGATATGGTGCCATTTAATCATACCTTCATGATGGCATTATCCTTGATACCTTCAACTACTCCAAATGAAGAAACCTTACCCGAAATGCCTCTCACCATACCCTTATCTCTAGTGATTTGTATAGGAGGGATCTAGATGGGACACTTCTTAGATGCTTAGAAAAGGAGGAATCCGATCAAGCGTTAGTTGACATTCATGAGGGCATACGTGGGGGACATTCCAATGGTCTTGCCATTGCCTGAAGGTTGCTTGGGGTAGGGTACTATTGGCCTACCATGCAGATGGATGTAGTAACTTTTGCAAAATCCTATAAAAAGTGTCAAAAACATGGTCACCTGATATATGCTCCAGGTAGGGAGCTTATTCCTTCTATCTCTCATTGGCCATTTCAGTGCTGGGCCTTTGACCTTGTTGGGTAGATTCATCCCAACTCATCAGGTGGACACAAATTTATCATCATTGCTACTAACTACTTTACTAAATGGGTAGAAGCTGTCCCACTTTCTGTTGCCTCGGGCAAGACAGTTTCTCTTTTCATCCTAAACCATATCATCTTTCAATATGGTGTGCCTTCTGAGATTATCACTAAAAATGGAGGTCATTTCAAAAATAAGGACCTTAAGCAATTTTGTAAACAATTGAAGATTAAACAGCATTGGTCCTCCATTTACTTCCCGCAAGGAAATGGTCAAGCAGAGGCTTTGAATAAAACCATTCTCAAAATTCTCCATAGAACAGTTGAAATAGTGTTACCTTTAGGGGTTGAGATTCCTTCACTTAGAGTTTCCCTCAAAGGTCTAGTTATATATGAAGACTACCGTGCCATGAGACTCCAAGAGCTAGAACTTCTAGATGAGAAGCGTAAAGCATCATTTGACCATATGAGGGTCTATCAAAAGTGCATGTCCAAAGCTTTCAAAAAAAGGTTCACCCTAGAGAATTCCAAGTGGGAGATCTTGTCCTACGTGAAAATCCTAAGAACCAACAACATAGAGATCAAAAGGGAAAATTCAAACCTAATTGGCTTGGACCTTACATCATTATTGTTGCTTTTGGGACAGGTGCTTATTTGTTATCTATTGAAGAGGGAGAACAACTCCCTGATCCTATCAATATCTTGCACCTGAAGAAGTTCTATCCATGATGCATGTTCTGTTTGGGGGCATCCTTTGTACATATTTATTGATCCTAAATTTTTTTAAAATAAATTCATATATGATGCTGAAAAATCCTATAAAGCATATAAAGTCCTGAAAAAAATACAAAAAAGAATAAAAAAATTGCAAAAAATTCAAAAAAATAGAAAAAGTGCCTTGGTGAAAACTTGGAAACAGGTGCTACTTGAGGCCTTTGCACCCTTGTTTCTTAGCATGCATCCTCGACACTTAATCTTTTTCCATCATGCCTTGACCTTGTTGCCTTGGTTTGGAATTGGTCTTTGTCTTTGTCTAGGGGGCATAATTGTGTTAGATTTGGTCTCTAAGATGCGTTAGTCTTTAGGATACCTTGCAAATGGTGTTTTTCAACACCTTCCCAACTGTGTTTTACAACACTGCCTTAGCATCAAGTGTTTCTCAACACTTATCAGATATCCTACCCATAGTCTACCATGATATGATATTTTCCACTGGCAGATGCGATACTCAAAGTTTGATTCTATGACCTACACACACACACTTAAACACTTGACTCGCTGAGACTTGCTTGAATTTATTTCTTTATGTGCTATCTCTGATGATTTCTTTGATGAGTGTTCTCTCCCTAATAGTTTTCGATGATGCCGAGCTAGAAGATTGGGGGCACGAGGGCATGTTTTATTTGTTTCCTGCTTGTGGGTATATTTTGTTGATCTTAACTATCTTGATGTGAGCATAATCTTGCTATACTAAACTTAGGGACCCTCACTACACTAGTCATCTTGACCTATATGTCTTTGATTCCTAGGTGGGATTCCCATATACCTATCTGATATAGATCATATTCAAATTTAGATAGTTATACTAGTGTGCATTGTATGATCTTGCGATGCTACCAATAATGTTCGATGATGATTATTAGAGACTAATGGCTTTGTAACCTTGCAAGTAAACCACTTTTCATAGTAGCTTGCATTCTTAGGTTCATGTTAGTTTTTCATCTTGCATATGGAGAGAGCTCTCCTTTCATCTTTCATGGACTTGGCAGTCAACAACGCTCACCTTTCATTTCATTTTGATCATGTCTTTCGCTCCTTGTCTTTCACATCACATCCTTTCCTGTCATCACAAGGGGTTAATCTTATCATCATATCTATATCACAAAGAGATCATTTCTAAAAACATGAGTCTATCTCATAACATGAGAACTAAACATACATCTATGAGAGAGATTATACATGAGCATTTATCAACATATATCATACATTTTGAGCAATATAACAAGACAATAAAACTAAAACATCCACCACAATTGGAACAAATACACAAGATACATCACAAATCTAGTAAATCTCATATATATATATATATATATATATGTGTGTGTGTGTGTGTGTGTGTGTGTGTGTGTGTTTGTGTCACAATACAAAGTACAATGTGGTATCCAAAATCTAGATGATGCCCCAAGATATGACTCTATACATTTAACCTAGACCTAAGTCTGACTCTCCCCATCATGTGGTGGTGGTGGTGGTGGTGGTGGAGGTGGTGCTGCCGCTCTATCCGGTACCACATCGAATATGCTTTCCCTCTCCGAGTAGAGTGGTGTTCTCTATGTTGTGGGAACAACTACTATATATAGACCATGATAATAGGCCACTCGTGCCGCCTCTCTCCGGATCTCTACTGCATCGGCCTGTGCTACCCTCTCGTGCCGATCTATCTCAGCTCATGCATATACTAACTATTGATCTCGGACAACAATAGTGATCTTTAGCTGCTGAATCTCAACCTCTAAGGCCTACACTCTAGCCCTGAGATCCTCCCCTCCTCCCTTGTCTGCAGGCTGATCTTGTCCTACATCCACCCGTCGGCGAACTCATCTCACCACATCCTCCTCCTCCTCATCATCTGACACCTATCTCTGTGACTGTCTTTGGCCACCTAATCTCAAATCCCTATCCTCTCTCTCTCACCCTCCTTTCCCCATCTCCCCCATCCCCGTCACTCCCATCACCACCCTGTGTTGGCGGCTGTGCATCTGAAACAATAAAATGTGGTAATGGATATCTCCGCCGCTCTTCCCTATAGGCTGCATCTACACCTACATCCACCATATTGGGAAGGTAATCCCATGGCTCCTTGTGTATACCTACAGTTTCCTATTCTTCCTACTGGTAGTGCAGCATCGGCAGCCATCCATGTCCCTCCTCATCCTTATTCCTGGCATAAGTGGTCATCTTGACCACCACCCTCTGCTCCCATCCAAACTTCCTCCACACTTGAGTGATCACAAACTCTCCACTATCTCAGAGCGGTGGCCTAATAGTGGTCAGCTACATAGTATATACCCAAGCTCCCAGTCTCGGTCACTCCACTACTCATAGGCCTTGTATGGTCTCCACTCAAAAGTTGTGAGCTCATCTAGGAGCCTCCTATAGTATGTGGGGTCTCCACTATGGGACTGGTTGATGAATCCCATATATCTGTATATGTAGGGGCGTCTTTTCTCCCTAGGCTGCACATGTGGGTGCACAACAGAGATGTGCTCCCATGCCCATACCTATGCTAGAACAACACCACATGCCCATGTCTTGCTATCCCTGTAGACTATCTCATGGAGCTCATGGTACATATCAGCTAGGATTTCTGGGGCCCATGCCACCCGTCAAGGGTGTGCTATCAAATTGGCAACCAATCTACCCCAGGCCAATGGGAACCCTCTCTGGATCATGTCAGTGATAAGGGCCTATGCAACTATCGAGCACACTATGCATGGAACCAAGTAATTGTGACCATACTCCTCCATTAGCTAGTCCTAATTGAGGTGTCTATCAATGATGGGCACATCTTGGAGCATGTCTTGGATGGCCTGTCACCCGTAGGTCAGATCCTGATCATAATATACCTATGTCAATAGAAAAATCATGTCAGTTTCTATCATATGGATGCTTTACATCTATGCATATTTAGAAACATGATTACACTCACTGGATCACCATGGCTAGGTATCTGGAGGATCTGATAGACATCCTCTAATGAGATTGTCACCTCTCTAGTAGGAAGATGAAAAGTGTTGTGCTCACTGTGCCATCTCTCAGCCAACACAGTCAGCAACCCATGATTTGCTCGAATATGGGGCATATCTAACAAGTACTTGAATCCCATGCTGATCAGGTCATCTCTCCTAGGATCATCCAGATCCCTGACATAGCGTAGCCTGGTCACTCTCAGTGCTCTAATAATCAGTGATGGAAAAACATCTTGCAAGCCATAACCCCAAACCAGATGTTAGAACATATCATGATGGATGACTACAATCAGTACAAAGAATTTTAAATGCAAAAAAATTGTCTAGACCCATGTTATATTGTTCAAATTTAAAACATGTGATATTTCTTATTTACACTGGTGCGATATTATTTTTTGGTATTGTATCATGCAATACTTTCCTCAATATTAGTGCGATACTCTTTTCCTGTATGATAGTTCGCACAATATCGCACGATGTTTCATCCAGTATCATGCGATACTGGATTGAATAGTTGTGCGATACTTTGTGATCCCACGAACTATCGCACGATATAGAGTATCAAAGGTGTGTGATACTTTAAATCTATTGTACGATCTATTGCATGACTAAAATTTGAAATATTCAAAAAAATAAAAAACATGTTTTAAAATGCCATAAATAGCTCATAAATGACTCAAAAGGTGAGTTTTTTTGAACACTTACCGGGGCACCATAGTGAGGAGGCCGGTTGTGCAACCAACCGCACTTGAATCGATGTGTGTGGACTGGAATCACTGCTTTTTGGGCCATAATATCTCTCTGAGATCTCAAAGTTCTCAATATCATAATAAGACAAATGAATTTGAAAATGACCTTTTTACCCCTTATATAGCATTTTGACTTTTTGACCAATTTTCAAAACATCTCAAAATTTCACAAAAATTGCACCCCTAGCTAATTTCGACTTCCTGGATCCATTTTCGGGATCAAAATCAAAATCCAAGTTCATCTTGATAGTCAAAATCACATTTCAAAATTTCTCCTCCTTCTACACAGTTGGCTGACCGTTTGAGGCCCGATTCCTCAATCTTCGTTGGGGCATCTTCATTTCTTCATCCCCATCTCTTTCAACCTTCTAGTCTTTCATTCATTTTCATTGACTTCATCTCTCTAGGGTTTGACTTCATTTTTATCCTATATCTTTCTCGGTCAAACCTAGTCAAACTAGGGCATATTTTCACTTCTTGATGGTTGTTCTATCATCTTTCACCTTCGATTATGATTTCTAGTGATTTGATCAAATTTATCAATTTATTAGTTCTCCTCTACCTAATTTTGATTTCAATTCCGAGGGGGCAGTACCTATCAAACCTCAATCCTTGATTCAGCTTATCAATCGAACCTTGAGATTCTGATCTCTTATTTGAGACTTGACAATCACCTATTTACAGGGGTGTTGGCCTTGTCTTTTTTTCAAATAGCTTATCTTTGTCTTGATGTGTTCCCATCTGTCGAACACACATCTGAGTTGTTTTGCGATCCCAAATCGATCTCACACTTCAATTCCATTCTTTGACTACATGTGATCCCAAATCGATCTCACATTAGTCAAAGAGGGGCAAATGTATGCACCCTAAAATGGTCACCTAGACTTTGGGCCCCATTCTTCAATTTATCAAATGATGGAACCAATTTATCAATTTTTTGAATCAATATTTTAAATCAATATTTTCAAATCAAATCAATTTTCTTGATCAAATCCTAATTCTATCATTTATTTGATTATATTCTATGGGCTACCCATTTTATCCTAAGTCTTTATTTAATTAAAAGGAATTCCCTCCCCTTTTATTAAATAAAAAGCCTCCACTTTCCTCTTATCCTAAGTTGCACAAATAAAGCATTATTCTTATTTTATAAAAAGGAGAAAAGGTCTTTTTGTCTCACATGAGGCTCAAAAGTCAACACTTCTTTCTCATTGGAGGAGACTTGTGCACATGGATTGATCCCTCTTTCAAACTCCACCCTTGATCAAATATTTTGCCTCTTAATCTCCATCATCTGTTGATTCTCATTTCTTATAAAAGAAGAGCTCTATTCTCATTCTAGGATCCAATTTTTGAATACTAATCTTATGTTGTAGGATTTCTTGGTGACTTTGGAGCTTTGGAGATCTTCTTGCATTCTAGCTTTCATTCTTGCATTTAGCTTAGCTTTCATGGAATTTTAGTTTACTTTCCTTTCATGTTCTAGCTTAGCTCACATAGCTTAATTAGCAAGGCTTGTAATACTTTCATTTCCATAGCTTAATTGCATTCTTGCATCTTCATTCTAGCATAGCATTGTATTGCATTTTCATTTTGATTCTTGAAGATATTGTCATTCTTGCCCTTGTCTCTTTGAATCTCCCATTGTGTGGTTTACTAGCAAGGTTATAGGTTTAATACCTCTAGCTGAGAGCATTCTTAATATCCTCATGACTCCATGCGTAGGGAGCTCTAGGTCACTTTCTCAAGGTTTCCAATCTATGTTTTCTCTTGGAAGTAATGACTTAGAGAAGTGCACATTTTGAGTGTACACTCTCTAGTGCTATCCATCGATTGGTTCAAAAAAAATTTAGATCAATTTAGGGTCTTGGTTGTGGCATTCCCATCAGCTCAAAAATATAGTTATCTTTTGGTGATTATATTATGTAATATTCTTATCCTATGTGTGACCTATCTTTAAGTCTTATAGTAGTGTGGTATGAAGTTATCATATGTGTGACCTATCGATTGGAAAGATTAGATACTGAGAGGGGGATGAATAAGTACTAATAGATTTATATCAATTTAAACTCTTAATCTCAAACTGTTAGGAATAATAGTCCATAATACAACTGAAAGGGGGGGTTAACCGGTTGTATGACATATTATTAAACTTTAAACTTTAAGCACCACAATATCAAATCCAATGAACACAATGAATGCTGACACAATAACATAATATTTTGGTATTGGGGAAACCCTGTTAAAGGTAAAAACCCCGGTGGGAATTAGCACCCAAAAATGATGTACTGAGAGTATAATTATCTTTGTTAGAAGATATAGCCCTATTAGGAGCTTATTGAAACATTACAATACATAGTCCTTGTTAGAGGATAGACCCTATTAGGAGTCAAGAACAAAAGGGAGGGCTCACTGCCCAAGGCTCATTACCCAAAGAAGGTTAAATCCACCTTTAGAACTCACTTGTTCACAACATAGGTGTATATGAAGAAATACACAATCTTTTGAACTGTTTGCCAGCAACTGTCTTTGCTTGATCAATTCCAATGAAGTCCACTAGTAAAACTTTTCTCGACATACAATAGACATAAGCTCGCAACTCTCACAACCTCTTAATATCACATACATTCCATCCCTATCTTTTCCAAAGAAAAGATTCTACATATATACCTTAATATAATTCTCCATGATCAAGTCAGCCCATAGGGATTTCCTAATTACAAACAATTATATAAACCCTTGCTAAGATACACATGGTATGTAGGACAAGTCTACAATGATTACATTACAATAATTTAGTACTGACATCCTTAATTTAGGTTCTCCATCCGTCATACACACTACATATCCTGAGTCAGCTTCTAAATAAACCATCACTAGAACACATGCCATAGATGACATCAAAAATCATTCCATACCTTGCGCTGACCAATGAACATCCTTAAGTACCCTAACTATCATCCTTCAAGCTCACATACCTTGAATCCAAATCCTCTGAAAGATATACCAAAAACCCAGAGACTAACACTGTCAATTCTCACTGTCACAGTCTAGTGATCAATCTTCATTAAATCATCTGTATCTATCTTAATATGAAACATCTAAGGATGAGATCTCATATATAAGATCACAACATCCACTTGAACTCTTATCTAACTTCACACTATCTGAAACATCCGTACAGTTTTCGTACACTGTGACAACCAGCCTAATCTTCTCTCAGAAACATATGTTGACATCAGTGACAAAACACAAATGACAATAGTATGAGTGCCCATTTAGTAACATAGTAATTAAACATATTAAATGTGTGAATCACCTCTCCATGAGTTAGCAATATCCAACACAACCATGTGTTTTCATTCCCAGATTACCAATAGTCTATTCACTATTACTAGTTAGTTATGACATTCACCCTTGCATTTCCAACATGTAATCCTCTATGGTTGCATGGTGCACTTGGGAAATATCACTTGTTTGTGGGTTAGCCAACATAATTTCCACCTTGAAGCTTTTGGGACTCATGTGTGATGCTAGGTTAATCCTTGCATGCCTATTGTGTCAGTCCTATGCAACATCTTTTACAAGGCCTTGAGTTCCTAGTAACCTTGGAAGGTCTTAGACAGTGCTAAATCAAAATAAGTACTCACTACATGACATCTCCTATTTGGGAGGTGGCAACTCAAGTTTCTTATCTCTCCATCCACATATCATTCACTCATCATGCATGCATCCTCTCATCCATTTCGAGAGTACAACCATTTTCTCTTCAAGCCACATGTCCTCTCGAGGGGGCACCCTCATCCTCATCTCCTATCAATCATTTCTCCTAGTTACTCTTCTAATTGACTGGGGCACCTTTTGTAATTAAACCATTTCTTTATAGCTCCATGTTTTACTTTTCTTGGAAATGATGTTACTACGTAACACCATCTCAAAGAGGGGAAAAATCTAGACACCTAAATTTGATTAATAATTTTAATTAAATTTAGTCATCTTACTCGCATTATTGATTAAATAATCATACATTATTTAATTGATTAATGTCGTCCCCCTAGTTAATTACTTTAATTAATTAACTATAGTCTAATTAATCTAATGGAAACCCATATCCATTTAATTAATTAAATCCCTATTCCTCTATTTATTTAAATAAATAAATATATTTATTTGAATTAATTCATAAACCCCTTTCCTCGCACTTGGAATTGAATAATATAATTAGTTCAATTTGAGAGCATGGCTCCCAACTTTAACCCCTAACCTAACCTATCCCAACTACCTAGCTCCTAGTTCCAACCCAACCCCACCCATTCACACATACTAATCCTCCTTAATTAGCTAATGACCTATGATTAGCTAATCTAACCCTCCACTCATTCTCTCTCCTCCCATCACATCCTCCTAATTCCCTCATTTTCCCTCTAATCCAAGATTAATCACCCCTTAATAATTTGCACAATCCTACTCAAATGGATTAGAAAACCCAAGTCAACTCTCTTGTCACATCCTCACATCTCCCAACCCCCAAACCTCATGTCAACCTTGAATTATCTTAAATATCTCTTACACACTCCATCTCCCTCTTACACCTTGTCCCCCCAAACATCTCCCAAAATTGTCACATTCCTCAAAGATTTGACCTCTCCTCTCAACCTCTCTCCTCGTGAAACTTTTCATAATGCTATGCAGTTGAGAAAGCACAATCCATGTGCTCTCTCTAGGATATATCTCAACCCTTCCTCATCATTCCATCTTGACTATCCATTTGACCTTCCCCTTTCCTATAAATTAAAGGTTCTTCTCCTTCATTTTCATCCACCATCAAGGAAAAGTTATAATGCCATTTTGAGAGCCAAAAATATCAACCATAACCTCATAATGCCAAAATCCTCCTAAACCATTGAAGCTTGAACATGAATCTTTGAGGACACACATCCAATCTTGGACAAATCTACACATCAAAGGGAGCTTATTCGGGTTAAGAGGTTTGCATTCTCTTAGTCTTATTTAGTTTTTTAGTTCTCTTTTGTCTAATCATATATGTGGTTTTGATCTTGTGTTTTGAGTGCTTTTAATGGTTATTGTATTCCTTTAAAAATATTTTCATATCTTACACTTACTGTCTACATTCTTTGTAAATTCTACAAAATTACATAGCTTTTTGTTCATTATTATAGCTTTTGTCAAAATTTCTTTCAAAACTTCAATTACCTTTGATAATTCAACCTTTAAAACTACTAGCTTTGTTAATAACTTTTGTACAAGTTATTAACAAAGAGACTTGTTAATAATACAAGAGACTTACACACACTTTTGCCTTGCTTATGTCTTGAAAGAGACTTGTTAAGAATACATTACAAAAATCATAGAAGTGGAACACATCTTGTTTGAAGTTTAGAAGAAACTCTTTAACAATTGAACTAAAAAAGACACACTTTTCCCTTTCTTATTCCTTGAATGCTACTCTTCATTAGGAGTGGATTGTGAAAAAGCATGGAAATAGAACACATCTTGATTCAAATTTAAAAGAAACTCTTTAAAACAATGAACTACAAAAATCACACACTTTAGCATTTGTTTATAAGTTGAAAGAGACTCATTAAGAATACATTATAAAATGCATGGAAATAGAACATTCCTTGTTTGGAATTTAGAATAATTACCAATTGAATTATAAAAGACACACTTTTCCCTTTCTTATGACTTGAAAACTACTCTTCATTAGGAATGAATTTTGAAAAGCATGGAAATTGAACATGCATTGTTTGAAATTTAGAGGAAATTCTTTAAAAATGAACTAAAAAAAGCACACACTTTTTCCTTTGTTTATAAGATGAAAGAGACTCATTAAGAATAAAATAACAAAAGCATGGAAATGGAACATACCTTGTTTGGAATTTAGAATAATTACCAATTGAACTAAAAAAGATACACTTTTACCTTTCTTACAACTTGAAAGATACTCTTCATTAGGAATGGTTTCGAAAAGAAAATAAATGGAACATGCCTTGTTTGAAATTTAGTAGAAATTATTTAACAATAAACTAAAAAAGCCCCAAAATTACTTATGGTCTACTCCGATAGGGCCTTATATCTCTGATAGGATGGATCATTTATTTCCCATAATAAATATAAAGCCACAAAATTATCTTTCAAATTCATAACACCTATCCCCTCCTACATTTATTCCATGATTTTATCCATTTCATATAGCTCAACATAATTCATTTTCTATCCCCTCTTCATGAGTTCACAGGGAAAGTGTGTGTCTTACATGAAGTCCTTGTGTATGTCAAGGACTTTATAGCCTCTAGTGTTGTCTTTTTCTCTAGAATCTACACCTAGAGTGGACAAAGGAAACCCACCCATGTTGCCCAATTCTAAGGTTTGTTTACCCTTTCAAATCTCAATCCATGCAGACATTCCTTACCCTACTTTTTATGGTAAGGGTAAGAGGATTTTTCAGCTTTCTTGTCTCCTCTGGCACTTTCCCCTTAACCTTCGAGGGTACCCTCTATTCCTCTTATTGCCCGCAAGGTTAAAAAGGGAAGGGAACCCATGGTTAAGCCAATAGTTGTCCCATTAGTTTCACCTCCTATTTAATCAATAGGATCATCTTCTTTACTGGACATAACTTTGACAACTTCTCCAAAGGATTAGGATGTCACTGAGCCTCTGTAGACCTCCCATCTTAGTATGAACTGTCACCATAACTAGCTTGTGCATTAACATAATAATTACCAGTCGGATAAGGCCCTAGAATATGAGGTCACTACAAAGGAGAAGATAGATTCCTTGGTCCCTATGTCTATTGCTCCTACTATATCTCCTATCCTAGTGTATGTCTTAGCTCCTACTACACCAATCCCTCATTAATCCACATCTTATGTTTCACTTTGAGTCACTCTGGGAGTGACCATTGGGCCTTGGACCAAGTAGGCCTATGATTTCATTTCCCCTTTCTATAAACCCCTAATGATGACTTCTTTTCCTGATAGCCCACCATTCCCTACACTTGTAAACTTGATGCATACAAAATTTGTGTCTAATATGATTATGTCTACTCAACCCACATCATTTCTTCATCTCCATATCAACTTTCTTGAGGTTATTAGGCCAACTATAATATATTATAGGGTCTCCCAAGTCCATCCTTTAAATAAAATTTTGAAGATGGGGCTCATTTCTTAGAAGTTTTATCACTGCAAGTTTTCTCAAGAGGACCCTCTTTCAATTTATGTCCTCGTAGTGGAGTAATCTTTGACTCCTCCCAAGTTCACCATTGCTCCTTTTACAAAGGTAGATGATGCATAATATTCATCATTGCCTCAAGTTGAGTCACTTGTGTCCTATGATGTGTGTAAGTTTGACTCACTTGAGGAGATTTTGGCATCAACAAAAATCTTTACAAGATCCCTCACACTCACCTTGGTTGAGCTATTGGATGATGACATCAAAGTAGCTTCCTCCTTCTCTTTGGAATTTGGTTCCTTGGGGCTACCATAGTATCTATTCCATTACAATCTCAACCTCCCTCCATATTTGATCAAGATTGGGAGGGCAATAATTTGATGGTGGACAATCTATGCGATAGTACCCACTTCTAGATTCGTACATTAAAGTGTGTATGTGTGTATTCCTCTATACTTGTCTTTTAATGTTGTTTCCCTATTAAGGACCCTTATACTCTATTGGTACTTGGAAATAGAAGGCTATATGCCATAAAATGCTTGTATTTGTCATCATATTCTTCTATCTATTGTATATTGACTTTTGACAATTGGGGACAATGCAAAGTGTCAAGGGCATTTAGGCCATCCTTCCATGTTGACTCAAATGTTTACTTTTTTTTGTTTTCATTTTCTCTTCTTTAGATCTAAAATATGTTAGCCTTAATGAAATACCCATAAGAAATCTTATATCATATATTTGTTCATCGTTATGGGTTTTGACATGGAAAATTAGATCTTCATGTCTCTACTTTCTTGTCTGGATGTTGTGGATATTACATATCACCCATTTTGGAGTGACATTCCATGAAAGTATCTTAGATGTTGACATAAAATGCTTCTTTCTCTCCTTATAATGTTGCATGTTCCCCTCAGAGAAAAAAATCCATTTTAAGGGGATAGCTAACATAATTTAATTTTCTAAAATTTAATTTTTTGATCTATTTGTATACTTTTTGTAGAGATAATATACTTATTTATTAGATATTTTTCACCATATAATGTGGTCATCTAGGTTTTCTACCCATACCAACATAACTTTTCCCCTATTGTGTAGCTATCTAGAATTTCTACCTATATCGACAATGGCATAATCTATCGTCCTATGTTACAACTATCCAGCCTTTTCTACTTATACCATTGTGATCAAAATCACCCTATCATATGACTATATAGCATTTTATTCTCATACCAATATGATCAAAATCACCCTATCATATGACGATCTAGCCTTTACCACTCATACCAATGTGATCAAGACCACCCTATCATATGACTATCTAGCCTTTTCTACTTGTATTGATGCATGTCTCAAGCTTCCATATCACATGACTATCTATTATTTTCTACTTGTACTAGTGAACTCAAAATTTCCCTACTTTATGGCTATTTAGCATAAAAAAACTTGATACTCATACCGATGTTCTATCAATGATCTATCTCTATCTCTTATCATTATCTCTCTTTCATCTAGCATACTTTTCTATAGATCACCTGTTGGATGTGGTTTTTAGGTAACTTAGGGCTTTCCCTTATGGGAAACCTCATTCAGATGAAAGACCCTCAGGAAAGTTTTCTCTACTTTATCTTGCATCTTTGACTATGGTATGCTCGCTAAAGTGGGGACAAAATGTAGTGTCATAAAATTACACCTTGTGTAATTTACCATTATGTGATGCTCCTACCTTAGCCAAAAATTATAATTCCTATAAGCCTCCACATCCCTCCATATCCCTTTTCTTTTTCCATCCATATTCTTGGTCATGTGGCCTAGTCAACATAGTACATGCATACATCGTGTAGATTCTCATGCGACAGGTACTCATTCTATGAATATGTAGACAAATAGTAAGCTATTGAAACATTACAAGTTCCACCCCTATAGTGTAACACCTCTTACCACTGCCCACCAATGTCGATCATTCAAATGGATTTAAACTTCATCTTTGAGATTCATTTGCCTCTCTTTGGACAGTTTCAAACTCTCTTGGATACATTTAGCTTCTCCCACATACGTGGGCTCTCTTCTATAATATTTTATACACTTATTTTAGATCACGCTTGTATTTTGAGGTAATAAATTTGTATCATCTTAGTCTTCATAGAACAACAACTTCATCTTCTCTGGTATCTTGCCTTCAAACTATTGAGATCCAACTTCATGGCTTTGAAGAAAATTCTCTCATTTTATGTTTTTGTGTAGCATACCATATTCTTCTTATCATAGTCTTGGTATTATATTCATTGTCTATCATTGCCTATTACCTCTTAGTTACCTATAACTGATTATGTATTTTTTTAGCTACTATGGAGGTGGAAATACCAAAATAGGGACTTGACAAAGTCAAGTCTCCAAAAATCCCCAATACTTTCCCCTTTTTTCTTTTTTTTCTGTGTAGGTTTTGGAGAAGGAGAGAGAGGAGCATCTCTCAGGATTCTTCCACCTCCTTCATTGTGAGAGTATTCTTCTCGTTTATCCTCTTTCATTTATGTCATTTCAATCATATAATCATGATCTTTATTAATAGTTATTTAGCATAGTTTACTTTCTATTATATCAATTATCATCTTGGTTTATCATCTCATTTCTTGTGCCCTTCCTATATAAGAAGTACATGCACTGTGTTGTCATCCTACATCTATGTTGTAGTCCTAGACTCCTATGATTATCTGAGGTAGTGACCTTGTGGAGCCTAATAGATAATCAAGTAATAGTTAGCTATTTTATTTCTAGTAATCAAAATATTTTTATCTATTAGTATAGTGTAGTTAATTTAGCTCTTTTATTTTGCATAATATTTCATTTAAGTCTTAAAATACACTTTTTTCAATCAAGTTGTCTTGATCACCCTAGCTCACAAGAGTGCTAGTAGAAGTGAGGTGGTTCAAGGGCCAATTTATTCATTGGGATTTCATCGATATTAAGGATGGTGACTTCCCTTCTCCATAGTATGATAATAATAACATTGGAATACCTTGCACTCCTTGTAGGAGGCACCTAACTATGCTACAAATAAGGTGTACATACCTTACCCCTTGTGGGACTTGAAATTGTGACCTCTCTTTCAAGAGTAGAAGTTCTCACAACTAGGCCAACTTAGGCAACACAAAAGGATAAAAACTCATTAACAATAAAATAAAATAGGCACTTAATTTTTCTATGCTTGTAACTTGAAAGAGACTCTTATGATATTCTCTCAAGGTGCTTATTCATTAGGTAAATAGTACATTTGATATAAGCACCTCAAAAAATATTTTTGACCTATTTTAAGTAGATATATGTGTATCATCTTAAAATGGAAGCACTTCCATGTTAAGAGTGTTTAGCCCTCCGATTAAGTGGTTTGGGGTCATGTTGAATGCCTTGAATTGATCTTTTCTTGGATCTGGCTTTCTCCCCGCTTTCCACTTCTTTTCTGCACTTGATTCCTTCATTCTAGGTGAAATTAGGGTTAGGATCCGGAGGATTCTCCTTAATTTCCCTCTGCTATGGCTCTATTTTCTAGGTAGGACTTAAAAATAGGTCCTCCTATACTTCATCATGTTCATCATAGGATTTTTGGCCTCTCTATGGCACTCTACCCTGTTCTGGCATCATTTCTAGGTCTTCGGGCACCCCTGGGACCTCTTATTTCTCACTCTGACTGAGACACTGAAATATGTGCCCCTAAGGTAAAAGTTGACTTAAAGGGTTCAAAGTTGACCTAAAGGGGTCAAAGTTGACCTCAACCCTGACTAGGTTAGGATCGAGCTCATCTTTGACCCTGGGTTCAAATTTCAAGGTCCCAAGATCTCCAGTTGTCAGGTTTCAAAAATAATTGTTTTCCCACTTCCGGGTCTGTTGTTTTGGTCTCCAAAATGGTAAACCCTTAAATTATATTTAATTTAGGTTCATTCCTAAAGGATTGAGGCCTAATTGGAATTTAATTCCCTAAGGTGGCCCCTCTAGAGGATTGTGCCCTAGATCACTATAAAAGGAAGCCTTCCTCTCTCATTTTCTCCATCAAGTTTTGTGAGAAGATCTCTACATCAAGTTTTCATGCTCAAGCACTCTCAAGCAAGGAGATCAAGAAATCATTTCATCAAGAAAGCATCCATGCAAGCAAGCATCCATTCAAGTATTCAAGTCCTCTTCTCCATCCAAGTTCTCCATTGAAGATCAAGGATTCAAGCATTCAAGCCATTGAAGGGATTTGGTTCAAGCATTCAAGATTCATCATTCAAAACCTAGATCTAGCCATCATGATGGTGTGATCTTCCTTCAAGATCTTTTTGTTCATCTTCAAGATCCATTCATTCTTCCCTCAAGGTGGATTCCAAGCATACAATCATGTAGGTTTGATTTACATTTGTTGATGTTATGTTCAAGCTTTTATATTAACATACTTAATTACATTTCAAATACAATTTGCACATGTATTGAATATCATAGCTTCATTGTTAGATCTACTTCTACTACTTGCTAGCATTCTCCATTTCAATTTCAATATTAAGGTTAATTCCAAACCAGGGTTTGACCAAGGCAAACCCCTTAAACAAACAACAAAAAACCTCTTTTTCTTGCAGGTATAGGTGCAGAATTTCAGATCTGAGAGTAGATTTGGATACCCTTTTTGGTGAACTTATGAGTTTTGTGAACAAGGTCAAAATTGACCTTCAAACAAAAAATGTAGCCTTTGACCTTTTATGAGGGTCAAAGATTGCTTGCTATCAGAAAGCTAAATGATTTTTGGGTTTTCTTCATCTCGACATTTCCAGTCCAAAACAGGTTGCAAAATTACCTGAAAGTACACACAGACACCAAAAAATAGGTATTTGCAAATTAATTTCATCATGAGGTATGTATCTTATTTTATCTAATTTCAAGTATTTTCCCTTACAATTCAAATGTATGTGTAAAATATTGGCTTTGGGGTCTCTTTATATGCAAACCATTATTCTAGGACCCCATCCACATTTTATCCTATACATTTTGGTGAACCCGACATACTTACCCCTTTTCTTTTGTGGATTTAGATGCCCTATTGTGCTAGATCTTCCTTTGCATTATCTTGTGTGTTCACCTTCACCTATACATTTTGGTGAACCCATTTTACGACAACTCCTTCTTTTGTGGAATTCGATGCCCTATTGTGTTTGATTTTCATTTGAATACATTTGGATATAACTAGATCTATTTTCTATGCATTTATTTATTTGTTATCATGTTACGTAAGTTGTTTCAAACATTGCATGCTGTTATACCTAGAAAGACTTCATTTATTACATGTGATCTCCATCATATTTCTCTTTATGGAGATGAGTTAAAGATTGATGTTAACTTTCCTCCTAATGAGCTTATTTTACCTTCTTTCCCCTCTAGGGATCAAGCTTTAGTGAATTATGGAAACCCTACAATGTGCTTTATTGGTAGGGATGATAATCCTCCTATTTGGGATGAGCCTTTGGATGTGGATGTTGATTACTCTCTTCCTCATGACACCATTGTGGATGATCCCTTGGAAAACAACATTGATTTATCCCCTCCTCACAAAGACGCTTTGATACAAGAGGGTGACATATTCATACATGATGATAACTCTTTTTCTAAAACACACTCCCCTTATGTAGACATTTTAGTGAAAGAAGATGATATCATAGATTCTTTACCTCCATTTGAGATTCCTTCTAGTGACGAGGCATTAGTAGAGAATGATATGAATTCCCTTAATGCTCTCCCTTTTAGTGATGATCCTATGGAGAATCAAGATCTTACCTCATCTCCTCCTAGGATGTCCTCTTTTCTTCCTTCTTGTGAATCTATTTGTAGTGTTGAGACAACTAAAATGGTTTATCCTAAACCCTTGTTGATTGTCAAAGGTTGTCCTCACATTACTATCAAAGGAAAACTTATGAAGTCTTTTAATGATCAAGATTCGATAGCTCACACATATCATACAAGGAATAACCCTCAACCTAATCTAGTGATTTCTACTTCTTTTCCCCCTTCTCAACCTATTCTTCCTCCTCCACCTCCTCTTCCTAGCAAGGAGTATGATTTGATAACTCAATTGCAAAATACTCTTGCCAAGATTTCTTTATGGGAGCTTCTTCAAACTTCACCTACCTACTATGAAGCCCTATAAAAAGCTCTAGCAACTCTTCCCACTCCACCTCCTAATCAAGAGAACATTAATAAATTCTTACAATGCATGCATGCTACCCCAGGTCCTCCTAACATTGTATTTACTCAAAAGGATTTACCTTCTAAAGAAGTTTAGAATTGGTATGATGCTCTTATGGTTGTTGTAACTATCAATAAAGTATCATTCATAGGACCTTGATTTATAATGGATCTAGGCGTAATGTTTTTAGCATGGACATGCTCAAAGCGATTAACATCGATCTTTCAACTATTCAACCTAACAATGTTCCTATATGTGGCTTTGATAACATTGCTAAGAACACTTTAGGAATCATTACCTTACCTATCAAAGTAGGACCGATCATCCTGAATACACCTATTCATGTTATGCCTAGACCTCTCAATTATAACCTTCTTTTGGGTAGACCTTGGTTGCATGAGATGCATGTTGTTACTTCCACCCTTCACCATAAATTCAAGTTTATACATAATAACAAGATGTATACACTTCATGTGGATGAGGTGCGTAATCCTTGTCTGAATATTCAAAATCACACTACTCCTATTCCTAATAGTAATCCTTCTTCCTATAATGGTCTACCTAAAGAGGATTGGGGAACCTTGGATTTTACTCCTACCTTTATGGGAGAATATAAGGTTAATGATCTTGATTTTATGAAGCAACAAAGAGAATTTGAACAATGAGTTTTTACTTCTAAACCTCTTCATAATAAATTTGTCACTACTTCTACCCACAATGAATCTGTCAAATCTACTAAGGATGATATTGTGACTACTAAGGTTCCATTGACTCCTTCTGATATGGTTTCTCGTTATGGTCCTGGTTATCATTTCCTAGTTAAACAAGGATTTAATGGTCAAGGATGTGGTAAGCATAAACATGGAATTCACATGCCCTTACACATTGGGGGGCATGAGAATTCTTATGGATTGGGATTTAGTCCTCAAAAAAAAATCAATGTTAACAACATCTCGAATAACACTTCAAAACATGATGAAACTATGAAGGAATTTGACCAAGAAGTCCTTTTGCCTAAACTCCTTCCTGCTAAGATGATTACTAGACCTAAACACAAAAAGAAACATAGTCCACACTTGAAGACTCTTCCTTTTTGTTTATATCATAGATTTCATGATCACTCTACTAATGAATGTCAAGCTTTACATTATAAGATTAGTCAGCTTATTGATAGTAATGTTATTTATATATCATGTGGCAATGAGTTGTATTTCAATCCTATTTTCTCTAAATAACATTCATGTTCCTATTATGGAGCTCCACATTATGTAAACAATGGTAGCCTAATACTTGGGGGCTCATTATCTTAAATAGTGTTGCGAGTGATATAATAGGTCCCCTTTCATCTTTGTTCCTACACTTGGGGGGCAAGGATGTCATCTCCTTATTTTCTGTCTTTCCGAGATTCACCTCTTTCCTTGGTTAAGTAGTATCTATCTATTATGTGATATCCAATTATACATGAACATTTTGGTTTTGCATTGATGATCTTTTTCCTTGATTACAACCGATTTCATTGTTTGACATTGGGTTTCCATGGTTGATATATATCTCACCTTGGAAATTGAACAGTGTGCTATCCCTCACAAGGGTTACTTTTTCACTTCTTGCATGATATCTCTTTGCATTCGTCCCTTCCATGGCCTCATAGGAGCTGTGACCTTCTTGGCTTGGACTGGGTGTTGTTTGTGGATATTGTCTTGATGTTGAAGAAGGCTTTATCCTTGTTCTTTTCTTTCCTTAACATGTCAAAATAGTGTGTTTTTTCCATATTAAGGAGGGAGGCATATATATGGACTCCCTCATTCTATATTATGTATTTTTGTTCTAACCTTTTGTTTTGCAGCATGCTAAATCTTGGAAGGTAATGCACATAAGTTGCTAAATCTTGAAGAGACACATTTTTCAATTTTCAATATGCTAAATCTTGGAAGGTAACACACATAAGTTGCTAAATCCTGAAGGGAGATGCATTTCCAATATGCTAAATCTTCCGAAGGTAACACACATAAGTTGCTAAATCCTGAGGAGACACGCATTTCATATTCATAGTGATGCAAGAAGGTGGATCTATGGATATTCCAGAAGCCATCAGAAGACGCATTAAAATTGCAAGCACAGTTTATGGGTGAACCTATTGGGCTCTCCCTCCAAGGTGATTCACAGTAAGGTGGGCATCTTATTGGGTGAGGTAATCACTTTCTCTTTTCTCTCTTTTCACTTTCATGCTAGTAGGACGGGATCATGTAGCTATGTTATTTATAGTGTTTCTCTTGTCTTTCTTATGTAATCATTTATGCTTTTATGATAGCTTTCCAAATATGATATTAGTATGAGAAATATTTCTTAGCGAGGTTTCTTATGCTAATTGATTTGGGTTATTTAGTACTAACCTGTGTTCTTTTGGTTTTCTCTTTCTACACCCTCATGCGTGTATGTTGAGTTAGAATCCTTAGTCTGGGGGCTTGTATCCTTAGCTAAGTTTTATTTTATCTCATTTCTAATCCACTTGTATCTCCTCTTTCTTCTCCTTTACCAAGAGTTTGCATCGAGTCCATACTCTTGCTAAAGTGGGGGCTTAATGTATCATCTTAAAATGGAAGAACTTCCATGTTAAGAGCATTGAACCCTCTGAGTAAGTGGTTTTGGGTCATGTCAAATGCCTTGAATTGATCTTTTCTTGGATTTGGTTTTCTCCCTGCTTTCCACTTCTTTTCTGCACTTGATTCCTTCATTCTAGGTGAAATTAGGGTTAGGATTCGGAGGATTCTCCTTAATTTCCATCTTTTATGGCTCTATTTTCTAGGTAGGACTTACAAATAGGTCCTCCTCGAATTCATCATGTTCATCATAGGACTTTGTGCCTCTCCCTGGCATTCTACCCTGTTCTGGCATCATTTCTAGGTCTCCGGGGCACCCTTGGGACCTCCCGTTTCTCACTCTGACTGAGACCATAAAATGTGTGCCCCTAAGGTCAAATTCAACCTAAAGGGGTCAAATTTGACCTCAACCTTGAATAGGTTAGGATCAAGCTTGTCTTTGACCCTGGGTTCAAATTTCAAGGTACCGAGATCTTTGGTTGTTGGGTTTCAAAAATAATTGTTTTCCTGCTTTCGGGTCAGCTGTTTTGGTCTCCAAAATGGTAAGCCCTTAAATTATATTTAATTTAGGTCCATTCCTAAAGGCTTGAGGCCTAATTGGAATTGAATTCCCCAAGGTGGCCCCTCTAGAGGATTGTGCCCTGGATCACTATAAAAGGAAGCCTTCCTCTCTCATTTTCTCCATCAAGTTTTGTGAGAAGATCTCTACATCAAGTTTTCATGCTCAAGCACTCTCAAGAAAGGAGATCAAGAAATAATTTCATCAAGCAAGCATCCATGCAAGAAAGAATCCATTCAAGCATTCAAGTCCTCTTCTCCATCCAAGTTCTCCATTGAAGATCAAGGATTCAAGCATTCAAGCCATTGAAGGGATTTGGTTCAAGCATTCAAGATTCATCATTCAAACGCTAGATCTAGCCATCATGATGGTGTGATCTTCCTTCAAGATCCTTTTATTCATATTCAAGATCCATTCATTCTTCCCTCAAGGTGGATTCAAAGCATACAATCATGGAGGTTTGATTTACATTTGTTGATGTTATGTTCAAGCTTTTATATTAACATACTTGATTACATTTCAAATACAATTTGCATATCTATTGAATATCATAGCTTCGTTGTTAGATCTACTTCTACCACTTGCTAGCATTCTCCATTTCAATTTCAATATTAAGGTTAATTCCAAACCAAGGTTTGACCAAGGCAAACCCCTCAAACAAACAACAAAAATCCTCTTTTCCTTGTAGGTACAGGTGCGGAAATTTAGATCTGAGAGTAGATTTGGATACCCTTTTTGACGAACTTCTGAGATCTGAGAACAAGGTCAAAATCAACCTTCAAACAAAAAATGTAGCCTTTGACCTTTTATGAGGGTCAAAGACTACCTGCTGTCATAAAGATAAACGATTTCTTGGTTTCCTTTGTCTTGGCATTTCCAGTCTGAAATAGGTTGCAAAATTGCCTAAAAGTACACACAGACACCAGAAAACATGTATTTCCAAATTAATTTCATCATGAGGTATGTATCTTATTTTATCTAATTTCAAGTATTTTCCCTTACAATTCAAATGTATGTGTAAAATATTGGCTTTGGGGTCTCTTTTATGTGCAAACCATTGTTCTAGGACCCCATCCACATTTTATCCTATACAATATGTAAGATATTGATACCAATTTTATCTAAATTACATTGATTATTCCTCATAAAATTTGAATTATTGAATTCCATTCCCTTGTACATGGTAGTGTGTATTAAGAACAAATAAAATTTGAGGTATAACATATAATCTTGAGGTGATTATTCAATGTAAATAAAATTTTTATAATAAACACATCCAAAAGTAAATAACAATCGACCTCTTTTAAGTAGACATATTTAAGATATATATACTGATTTTACTTGAATTGCATTGATTTTTTCATATCCTAACTTTGACCTATTATATTCTATATCCTTGAGCTTGTAGTAGTGTGTATTTATCATTGTGCTTCAAAGAAATTTTTTTTTTTAAGCTTAAAGATATAATCTCAAGATGATTATTCATTCTAAATAATAAATTTGATATAAGCTCTTCCATAAATACATCTCTCAACCTCTTTTAAGTTGGCATATTTCAATATTTCTATGCTCCTTTAACATAAATTATTTTAAGTATATGTATTTAAGATATCTATACTACTTTTATTTAAATTGCATTGATTGTTCCATAGCTTTTATAAAAAAATTACCTATTATATTCTATTCCCTTGGACTTTTAGCAGTAGTGGGTATTTGTCATTTTTCTTGGGAGAACAAATAAATCTAAAGTTTAAGCATTGCTTGAGAACCATAATGATATTCGATCACAAAAGAAGGAAAATAAAACACTTTTACCTTTCTTGAAAGTTGGAGGAAACTCATTACAAGTGAGTTGCAAAAAGCTCACACTTTTTCTTGCTTGAGACTTGGAAGATACTCATTGATATTCGATCAAAAAAATCAAGAAAATGAAACACACTTTCATCTTTCTTATAGCTTGAAAGAGACTCATTAACACAAGACCATAAAAAGTACACATTTTTTCTTGCTTGAGACTTAGAAGAGACTCATTAACATATGATCACAAAAAGAAAGAAAATGAAATAGGCTTTCACCTTCGTTGAAATGTGGATAAAACTCATTAGTAACACACAACAAAGAGAACATATTTTTTCCTTTCTTATAACTTGAAAGAGACCCATTAACATTGGATCACAAAAAATAAGAAAATAAAACTCACTTTCATGTTGCTTGAAATTTGGAGGAAACTCATTAATAGTGGATTTGCAAAAAATGCACAATTTTATGTTACTTATAACTTGAAAGGGACACATTAACATTGAAAAAAAGAAAGAAAGAAAAAATGAAACCCACTTTCATCTTGCTTAAATAAGAGTGGATTGCAAAGATCACACATTTTTACCTTGCTTATAGTTTGAAAGAGACTCATTAACATTGAATCACAAAAGGCCAAAAAATTGAAACTTACTTTTACCTTGCTTGAAATTTGGAGGAAACTCATTAATAGTAGATTACAAGAAAAAAAAACACACACACTTTTTCCTTGATTGAGACTAGTAAACTCATCAACATTGGATCCCAAAAAGTATGAAAATGAAATGCACTTTCATCTTGCTTGAAATTTGGAAGAAACTGATTAACATTGGATTACGAAAAGCACACACTTTTTTCTTGCTTGATACTTGGAAGAGACTCATTAAGATTGCACCACAAAAAGAAAAAAAAAATGAAACACACTTTCATCTTGCTTGAAATATGGAGGAAACTCATTAACAATAGATTACAAAAAGCACACACTTTTTCCTTGCTTGAGACTTGGAATAAACTCATTAACATTAGATCCAAAAAGGAAAAAGAAATGAAACTCTCTTATGCATTGAAATTTAATAAAAAATCATTAACAATGAATTACAAAATGTTCACACTTTTGCCTTTCTTATAACTTAAAAGAGACTTGTTAAGAATACATTACAAAAAGCATGGAAATGGAATACACATTGTTTGAAATTTAGAAGAAACTCTTAAACAAAGAACTACAAAAAGTACACACTTTTTCCTTGCTTATAACTTGAAATAGACTCATTAAAAATATATTACAAAAAGCATATAATAGAACACACCTTGTTTGAAATTTAGAAGAAACTCTTAACAATGAACTACAAAAAACACACAAGTTTGCCTTGCTTATAACTTGAAAGAGACTCATAAATAACACATTACAAAAAACATAGAAATGGAACACACCTTGTTTGAAATTTAGAAGAAACTCTTTAAACATTGAACTATAAAAGACATAATTTTTCCTTTATTATGACTTGAAAGCTACTCTTCATTAGGAGTGGATTTTGAAAAGCATGGAAATAGAGAACATCTTGATTGAAATTTAGATGAAACTCTTTAACAATGAACTACAAAAAGAACACACTTTTTTCTTTGTTTATAAGTTGAAAGAGACTCATTAAGAATACATTATAAAATGAATGGAAATGGAACATGCCTTGTTTAGAATTTAGAAGAATTACCGATTGAAATACAAAAGGAACACTTTTCCCTTGTTTATAACTTGAAATCTACTCTTCATTAAGAATGAATTTTAAAAAAAACATTGAAATTGAACAGGCCTTGTTTGAAATTTAGAATATACTCTTCAACAATGAACTACAAAAAGAATACACTTTTTCCTTGCTTATAAGTTGAAAGAGACTCATTAAAAATACGTTACAAAAAGAATAGAAATGGAACATGCCTTGTTTGGAATTTAGAAGAACTACCAATTAAACTATAAAAATATATACTTTTCCGTTTCTTATAACTTGAAAGATACTCTTCATTAGGAATGGTTTTTAAAAGCATGGAAATGGAACATGCCTTGTTTTAAATTTAGAAGAAACTTTCTAACAATGAACTACAAAAAGTGCAAACTTTTTCCTTTCTTATAACTTGAAAGAGATTCAATAAAAACACATCGTAAAATGTATAGGAATGGAACATGCCTTGTTTGAAACTTAGAAGACACTCTTTAAAAATGAACTACAAATAGCCACACACTTTTGCCTTGCTTCTAACTTAAAAGAGAATCATGTCAAGAATGCATTACAAAAATCTTGGAAATGGAACATGCCTTGTTTGAAATTTAGAAGAAACTCTTTAGTAATTGAGCTACAAAAGACACACGCTTTTGCCTTGCTTCTAACTTGAAAGAGACTCATTAAAAATACATTACAAAAAACATGGAAATTGAACATGCCTTGTTTGAAACTTAGAAGATACTCTTTACCAATGAACTACAAAAAGCACAAAGTGTTTCATTGCTTATAACTTGAAAGAGATTCATTAAAAACACATTACACAAAGCATGGAAATGGAACATGCCTTTTTTGGAAATTAGAATAATTTCCAATTGAACTATAAAAGACACACTTTTCCCTTTTTTATGACTTGAAATTCATTCTTCATTAGGAACGGGTCTCAAAAAGCATAGAAATGGAACATGCGTTGTTCAAAATTTAGAAGAAACTCTTTAACAATGAACTAAAAAAAGCACACACTTTTGTCTTGCTTACAACTTGAAAGAGATTCATTATATACACATTGCAAAAAGCATGGAAATGGAACATGCCTTGTTTGATATTTGGAAGAAACTCTTTAATAGTAAACTACAAAAAGCACACACTTTTGCCTTGCTTATAACTGGAAAGAAACTCATACAAAATAGATTACAAAAAACACGAAAATGGAACAAGAAACTCTTTAACAATGAACTACAAAAATAACAAACTTTTTCTTTGCTTATAACTGGAAAGAGATTCACTATAAACACATTACGAAAGCATGGAAATATAACATGCCTTGTTTGAAATTTAGATGAAACTCTTTAACAATGAACTACCAAAAGCACAAAATTTTGTCTTGATTATCACTGGAAAGAAACTCATACAAAATACATTACAAAAAATACGGAAATGGAGCAATGAACTACAAAAATAACAAACTTTTTCTTTGCTTATAATTGAAAAAAGATTCATTATAAACGCATTACAAAAAGCATGAAAATAGAACATGCCTTATTTAAAATTTAGAAAAAATTCTTTAACAATGAACTACCAAAAGCACAAACTTTTGTCTTACTTATAACTGCAAAGAAATTCATACAAAATACATTACAAAAAAACACAAAAATGGAACACCCCTTATACGAAATTTAATAAATCCCCTTTAACAATAAACTTAAAAAAGCAATATACTTCTGCCTTCCTTCCCTAACTTGAAAGAGACCATTAAGAATAATTTTTTTGTTTTAAAAAGGCATAAAATAGAACACACCCTATTTGAAATATAGAAAAAATCCCATTAACAATGATGCCTTGCTTGCTTACAACTTGAAAGAGACCCCTCATAAAGAGTGGAGATTACAAGAGACTCCCATTATCATATGACTATCTAGCATTTTCTTCTCATACCAATATGTTCAAAATTAGCCTATCATATGACTATTTGGCCTTTACCACTCATACCAATGTGATCAAAACCAACCTGTCATATGACTATCTACCCTTTTCTACTTTTATTGATGCATGTCTAAAACTTCCATATCATACAACTATCTAGTGTTTTCTACTTGTAATAGTGAACTCAAAATTTCCCTATTTTATGGCTATTTAGCATAAAAAAAATTTGGTACCCATACCAATGTTCTATCAATGATCTATCTCTATCTCTTATCATAATTTCTTTTTCATCCAACATGCTTGTCTATAGCTCGCCTATTGGATGTGTTTTTGTGGTAATTTAGGGCTTTCCCTTAGGGGTAACCTCATATAGATGAAAGACCCTTAGGTAAGTTTTATCTACTTTAACTTTCATCTTTGACTATGTTATGCTTGCTAAAGCGGGGGGAAAATGTAGTGTCATAAAATTACACATTGTGTAATTTACCATTATGTGATGCTCCTACCTTAGTCAAAAAATAAAATTATACATAAGCCTCCACATCCCTCCACATCCCTTTTATTTTTCCATCCATATTCTTGGCCATGTGGCCTGGTCAACACATGAAAAATGTACATGATGTAGATGCCTATTGGACATGTAATCATTCTATGAATTTGTAGAAAAATAGTGAGCTATTGAAACTGTTAGAGTAAAGTATTAATTATGTTAATGAACATTTACTCCTTCTTAAGATGTCAACTCTTTTTCTTTAGTTGTTTATATTTAAACACACATGCACGAGTTGTTTTAAACTCATGCACTAGTTGTTTTAAATATAAATTTGCATGCATTAGTCATGTAGTAGTTAAACTAATTATTACATGCACTAGGGTTTGCCTTTCAAGGCTTTTGATCTCCTTTATAAGGATGATCCATTGTACATTTAATTTATTCATTATTTGAGGATATTTTCTTCTTCATATTTTTGAGTCAAACCTTTGCCCTCTTCTTGTCTCTACTTCCTTGTAACAAGTTTTTGTATGCAGGTGATCTTTGGGTTTTGTGGATTTGTATTGCTCAAATCCTACATGGTATCAGAGCCTAATCTGCTACAGCTTGTTCACATTTGAAGGATTCAGAGATTAGAAATTCATCTATTTCAGATAAGGGCTTTTTTGGGGTTTTTATTGAATCTAGGGGGACCTATTTTTCTGGTCATTTTGGCTTCAAACGTACCTCGCAGTTACGTTCAGAGTGTCCAAGAACCCCAAGATCCATATAAAATTTGTCCAATTTGGACAAAGTTGGAATCTGTGAGAAATTTTTTTTGTAATCGGCCCCGGCATGGATCCCGAGGTGATCAGTATTTTTTGGAGCACTTATGTCCCAAAATTACCTCACGGTTGCGTCCAAAAGGCCTAAGATAGTAAAAATTCATATAAAACTTGTCCATTTTTGACAAGTTGGCCTCTAACACAATTTTTTTTTGTGTACCAGGGCTTACGACCCTAACACACACATTGATGCAGCGGGTACGATTGTCAATATATATATATATTTGGGCAGCCACCGAGCGGCCACCCGTGCACCGCCCAGCGGCCACCGTAGAGCCACCGGGATCCTTCGCCACCCAACGGCCACTGCATTACCACCGCCCACCGTGACAATGCCTGCATTGCCATCAGCACCAAAGCTTGTGCCGCCACTAGCGCCCCCACTCCGCTACAGTCTGCGCCGCTCCTCCTAGCGCCGCTCTGCCTAGCAGAGGTTTAGGTCATATGGGGGACCTGCCCCTGGCCCCCCGAGCCCACAATCTTAGCCCCTGGTCACCCACGTGACCAAGGCTATTTCTTTAAGCCCCAGGTGCTTTTCTGTGGTGATGACCATTTGGCCGTCAAATTTAATGTCGCAGACTGCTGATGTCAGCAACCCTTTTGTCATTTTAAAAGTTTTTTAAGGGTACATGGGTTTTTTTACGAATATCTCGGGCATATGGGATCGTAATTGGGCATGCGATATATCGTTAGAAAGCTGGTTCCGAGCTCAATCCAAATTTTCTAGTATGGTTTTGTGATTTTTCCATTTTGATGCTCTTTTTTGCTGTCAAAGTTAGATGTTCTCTGTGATCATGGCGTTTCAGACCTCCTACCTTCCGGGATCCGTTTCTCTTGCATCCGGGCTCTATTTTCGGCAAACAAGATATTTTCGGAAAGATCTTTCTAAGATTTTATTAGATCTAATGGTTTCATGTGGTTTTTTGTCCTTTTCTGATGTCACCCATCCTCAGATTCTTGCAGACACCTTCTTTGGGCCCTCCAGCGTAGCTGTTGGTTTTTTGCTCATATCTTGAGCATATGATTTCAAAATTTGGCAAACAAGATATCATCAGAAAGCTGATTCTGAGATCTTTCCATATTTGGAGGTTATTTTTTCTGGTTTTATTTTTATAATGGTGTTTTTCTCTGTTAAAGCAAAATCTTTAGTTCTACACTCCGGGAGCTCTATCTTGCACATCCAGACTCCGTTTTCGGAAAGAGATATATCATTGGAAAGCTTGTTCAGAGAGCTCTTTAGTGCTATGAGTCATTTTTCTAGATTATACTCCAAGTTCATTTTATTTAGATTCTTTCTTTTTTGCAGTCTGGTGGATATCTTGGTTGTTTCAGGTCCTGGGATCTCTTCCCTTTGAGGGATGGCTCGTCTTAGGTTGTTCTTTTGTTTCAGCAGCCTTTGATCTTCTTTGAGCAGTGTATACTTCATTTTTGTAGCATTCTTTTCTGCACATGCACTAAGATAAAGTGTCATTCTATTGCTTTGATGGGATCTTGCACATGTTTGTGCTATTTATGCTCGCACTCCGTTATAAAGTGCCATGGGGGGGTTTGATGTTTTCCTTTGTTTTCCATCTACCTTTGTCAAGTGAGTGTTCCTTCCATGACATTAGCCTTAGGGTATCTTTATTTGTGCTTGTGCTTTTTATGCACCTTTGCTGTTCCTAGTTCTTCAGGATGCAGTTCTTATTAACACTCCTTTCAGTGTACCTATCATTACTCCCTTGTCAGTAGTATGGGGGGGTTTCTACTATTGGCTCTACTACTTCCTTGGTTTGATAGTGTGAGCTATGTATTCAATATTTGATCCTATGTACTAGGTGGTTGCAATGGCTGGGTACCTATGCATTCTGGTGAGATGGATCATTTACTGTATGGACACTCTTTTCTTTCCTATTTTTGGATGCACTCTTCCAGCTTTGATTGATCATCTCTTTAGGCTTTTGGTGTTTATGCCATCTGTATCTTCGAGTTCAGGTGTTTGCCTTTGTTTGCCTCCTGATTCGAGCAGTGTTATTTGAGGGCACTCATGTAGATTACAGTCTTCTCTACCTGGTCATATTTTTGTGGAGGATCTTCAGATCATCAGTTTTTTCTTGACAGAGTTTGCAGTTTCATGCTTTAGTGATGTTGTACATGTTCATCTTTGTTCCTATTTTTTGGAACATTCCTAGTTTTTGGAGGCTTCTTTAGTCCTTCAGATTTGTCTTTGTCTCCTTTTGGAGTAGAGTTTTTCCCATGTGGTTTTCTCTATTTCTTCGCTTTTCAGAGACTCTCTTTTGTACTTGGGTACCTGATCAGGCGTTTGTTGCCGGGACCCATTTGCTTTCTTCTTGCATTGTTTGTAGTTGCATCATTGCTCATCTTAAGGGGGGGTGTTAGAGTAAAGTATTAATTCTGTTAATTAATATTTACTCCCTTCTTAAGATGTCAACTCTTTTTCTTTAGTTGTTTATATTTAAACACACATGCACGAGTTTTTTTAAACTCATGCACTAGTTGTTTTAAATATAAACTTGCATGCATTAGTCATGTAGTAGTTAAACTAATTATTACATGCACTAGAGTTTGCCTTTCAAGGCTTTTGATCTCCTTTATAAGGATGATCCATTGTACATTTAATTTATTCATGATGCAGGAGCATCCTGGGTGTAAGAGCAATCTTGCATCACCCAAAAAAAAAAAATTTCTATTTTTATATTCAATAAGGGCTATTTTGTGCAGAGCTGCTATTTATGGAAAGTTACTATTTTTGGTAATTTTTGTATGTGCTCAGAATGATTTGATTTCTTTCTTGGAGGTTCATTTTGGTCATATAAGTCTTCCAGTAAAGTTTCATTGCCAGATCAAGTGTATATTGGAAGATATTGAAGATTTTCGGTATTGGCAGCAGGGTACAGAAACTTTGAACTCAGTTTTGAAGGCTTTAGAGGCCCTGGATGAGGTCAAAAATTTGGGTGACAGGCACTTGCTTTGGTCAAGCCTATAGAGCGCTTCGTGGCATTTCTGAAATGGGGTTATAATAGCCGATCGGGTCAACTGGTGATGACTTATGGTCTTCGGAAGTTGGGCCACCTAAAATGGCGGAAAATAATTTTCTTCAAAATTTCTGTTCGGGTTTTAAAGGTTATCTTGAGCCGACTATGATGTAATAAAATGTAAAATAAAATAATTCTAAGTTTGGTCGGCCTTATTGGCTAAAATTCTGGAACCTTCCCAGGCGGTGGAAAATTGCCTATATAAGGAAGGCTGTATTATTGTCTTAGGCAGTTCAGAATAGTTTTGGGTAGTAGATCTGGTAATAGTTCGAGGCTTTGTCCTATAGAATATTGTAAGGGAATGCCCATGTGGCTTTGCATATTGTAATTCTGAAAGTTTGTAATTCCACATTTGTGGAGATAATAAGAAGCCAATTTTCTGTTCTTGCATATTGTTGTTGTTTCTCTATTTCTGTTATGTGTTTGTGGTATTAAGGGGAGCACCCTTCACCAATTCATTATTTGAGGATATTTTCTTCTTCATATTTTTGAGTCAAACCTTTGCCCTCTTCTTGTCTCTACTTCCTTGTAACAGGTTTTTGTATGCAGGTGATCTTTGGGTTTTGTGGATTTGTATTGCTCAAATCCTACAGAAACGTTACAAGTTCCACCCCTATAGTGTAACACCTCTTACCACTACACACCAATGTCGATCATTTAGATGGATTTAAACTTCATCTTTGAGCTTCATTTTCCTCTCTTTGGATGATTTCAAACTCTCTTGGATACATTTATCTTCTCCCACATGCATTGGCTCTCTTCTACAATATTTTCTACACTTATTTTAGCCCACGCTTGTATTTTGAGGTAAGAAATTTGCATCATCTTAGTCTTCATGGAACACGAGATTCATCTTCTCCGATGTCTTGCCTTCAAACTGTTGAGACCCAGCTTCATGGCTTTGAAGGGGATTCTCACATTTTATGTTTTTGTATAACATATCATATTCTTCTTATCATAGTCTTTTTATTTTGTTCATTGTCAATCATTTTCTATTACCTCTCAGTTATCTATCACTGGTTATCTATTTTTTTAGCTACTATGGAGGTGGAAATACCAAAAGAGGGACTTGACAAAGTCAAGTCTCCAAACAGCCCCAACACTTTCCCCTTTTCTTCTGTGTGTAGGTTTTGGAGGAGAGAGAGGAGAGACTCTTGGGATTCTTCCACCTCCTTCATTGTGAGAGTATTCTTCTCATTTATCCTCTTTCATTTCTGTCATTTCAATCATATAATCATGATCTTTATTTATAGTTATTTAGCCTAGTTTACTTTCTATTATATCAATTATCATCTTGGTTTATTGTCTCATTTCTTGCGCCCTACCTATATGAGATGTACATACATTGTGTTGTCATCCTACATCTATGTTGTAGTCCTAGACTCCTATGAGTATCTGAGGTAGTGGCCTTGTGGAGCCTATTAGATAATCAAGTAATAGTTAGCTATTTTATTTCTAGTAATCAAAATATTTTTATCTATTAGTATAGTGTAGTTAATTTAGCTCTTTTATTTTGCATAATATTTCATTTAAGTCTTAAAATACACTTTTTTCAATCAAGTTGTCTTGATCACCCTAGCTCACAAGAGTGCTAGTAGAAGTGAGGTGGTGCAAGGGCCAATTTGTTCATTGGGATTTCTTCAATATTGAGGATGGTGACTTCCCTTCTCCATAATACGATAACAATAATATTGGACTACCTTGAACTCCTTGCAAGAGGCATGTAATTGTGTAATAGATAAGGTGTACATACCTTACCCCTTGTGGGACTTGAGCTTGTGACCTCTCTTTCAAGAGGAGAAGTTCTCACGACTAGGCCAACTTAGGCAATACAAAAGGATAAAAAATCATTAACAATGCACTAAAATAGGCACTTAATTTTTCCTTGCTTGTAACTTGAAAGAGACTCTTATGATACATTCTCGAGGTGCTTATTCATTAGGTAAATAGTAAATTTGATATAAGCACCTCAAAAATATTTTTGACCTATTTTAAGTAGATATATGTAAGATATTGATACCAATTTTACTTAAATTACATTGATTATTCCCCATAAAATTTGACCTATTGCATTCCATTCCCTTGGACATGGTAGTGTGTATGAAGAACAAATAAAATTTGAGGTTTAACATATAATCTTGAGGTGATTATTCAACATAAATAAAAAATTTAAAATAAACACATCCAAAAGTAAATAACACTTGACCTCTTTTAAGTAGACATATTTAAGATATATATACTAATTTTACTTGAATTGCATTGATTGTTTCATAACCTAACTTTCACCTATTATATTCTATATCCTTGAGCTTGTAGTAGTGTGTATTTATCATTGTGCTTCAAAGAAAAAATAAATTTTAAGCTTAAAGATATAATCTCAAGATGATTATTCATTTTAAATAATAAATTTGATATAAGCTCTTCCATAAATACATCTATCGACCTCTTTTAAGTAGGCATATTTCAATATTTCTATGCTCCTTTTACATAAATTGTTTTTGAATTAGATAAAAGCAGGTTTTACAAGGACCTGAAACCTGAGTTAAGAGTATAACAATGAAAAGCCAAAAAAGGCTTAAAAAGGAACATCTTGCTTGAAAAAACACAGCAGGAAACAACAACAGCTAGACAAGAAACCAACAAAAAGTAACCAGCAAGACAAAAAAGAAGGAAATAGATAGACTACCTATTTTCTATCATTTTTTCCGCCTTCTTCTGAAGGGCCTCCATCTTCAGAATAGCCTCCTGCATATCCTTCAGCTCTCTTGGTTGCTCCAGGATCTTCTTCTGCATTCTCCCTCTTGTTCAGGTCCCAGGTCTAGTATTCCTAGCTTCATCATCGATGGTGATTGTAGTTTTCTCCAGCAAGTTCTTCTCTAAATAATTGTACAGCATGGTCATATTGCTTATGGTAGCCTTCCTTCCTTCATTGTTGTGATGCATCAGGATCTTTATCATATCTTCCATATTACCGATTCTGATTTGCATACCTTTTATCTGATCATTCACAGTTTCCTTCACAATCTTTTTTATCTTAGCATTCCCTTCAACTTTCTTGTTTTTCCCTTTTTCTTTAACAAAAATCATATTGTCCATTTTATTTTGTTTCAACTTGAGGTCCTTCACAATTTTTTCCATAACCTGCAGTTTCTCACTCATCACTTTGAGCTCAGTTTCTTTATTTTCATTGTTATCCCAATCATGAGTGATCTTGATATCCTCCTGGGAAGCAATTTCTACCAGAGTAGATGTAATATTTTCCATCATCTCTTTCTCATCAGCAATAGGCAAGTCCCGTATTTTGTTATCCTTATTTTAAAAAATGGCCAAAATTTTGTTGGTCATCTTCTCCAGTTCTAAACTATCATCGATAATATTCATTTCATTCGCCATTTCCGAAATGGCAACCTGAGTATTATCCTCTGCAGGAACCTCCTTTATCAAGCTCTCAGTCTCTGATTCTGAGGTCTGACTAACTTCATTTGTTTTCTCCTCCTCTAGATGGACCGGGTGAACCTCAATCTCATAATCTTTCTCTTTGTTATTGTTTACCTACTCTTCCTCTCCCGCCTCCTTTTCCTCAATTTCCTCTCCTTGATTCTCCTGCTCACCAAAAGGATCCCCTGTTTCTTCATCAGTATCCTCCATCTGTTCTTTAGGGTTCTCCCCCCGTTCCTCTGTCGTGCCCTCATCCTGTTCACCGTCCTTCTCTTCTTCCTCATCCTATTCATAGTCCTTATCTTCATCTAGGATAATCTCCCCTATCTTAGAACCCTCCTCACAGTTTTCCTCCTTAATATCTTTCCCCTTAACAGAGGACCCTTTTCATTTTTTATTCATTGTAGGAGGGGTAAAGTCATTAGGCCTAGCGGAAATCCTTTTCTTAGAATATTTCTTCTTTTTGCTAGTTTCCCCAACAGAATCCTTATCATTCTTCCCTTTTCTTTTCCCAGTGACTTGCTTAGGAATGGGGTCCGGAACCATATCCCTAGCATAATCTGAAATCAAAAGAATAAGACCTTCATGGAGCACAGGATTGCTCACTTTCTTTCTATGCTCTGTTATACTACTATTCAATGAGCTTAGCAGATAGAAAGGGAAAGATATTCTTCTATTGTGTCTAAAGTGGTTAGCAAAGACAAAATGAAGATTGTAAATTTTAGAGTACCTCCCGTCCAGAGTAAAATATTCAATGATAACTCTCAGAATTTTAGCCCAAAATTCATCAATATTCACAATGTCAACATAATCTCCCTTGCCTCTAGTCATTAGGGCTTTTTCATCGTTCATTTTAGGAAATTTAGCATAAGCTTCAGTGCCTAACCTGTGATTACCCCTATGAAAATGGGTTCCTTCAACATGTAACCCAGTAATCTCCGCAATGGTAGAAATGGTGAGTGGGAAAGACTTACCCCAGAGATTCACTTTGCCGTTAACCCACCCGTTCGCAAATTGGGAAGTAATCTGCTTGTTGTGCCCATGGAGCCTCTTCAGGTACGATGTCACCCCTCCTTTTTTCAACTTTTTCCATACTGGTCTATCCAGTCTCCAATTTTTGCAGTCCGGTGGTTCTTCCCTCTTAAGACCTCCTCCCATTCTTTGAAATTTCCTGTTCCTCAACTTCGACCTGCAACAGTGGTATCCGGTTTCTCTTTGGGATTGCCTTTTTGGTTTTTTTGAGTGTGACTAACCCAGTTACCATGCTTCCTTAAGTGCAAAATTATTTCCCCACACTTAGCTTGACATGCATGACACCTCGAAAAGTAATTCAGCTTAGTCATCATAAGGACGAGTGATTTTACCCACTTGGTGATTAATTCTATCATATCCGATAAGACTAATAATCTCCACTTTGAGATTCACCTCGCCATGCCACTTTTGGATGATGTCACCCATCATTCCTTCATTTGCTAGCCTGTCCGCCGGTTTATTACCTTCTTGATAGACATGCGTGACATGGCAATCTTCAAACGTGTCCATGATTTCTTTAATTTTTTGAATTGTGTGATCTATGGTCCATGAACACTTAGTTTTCCCTTTAATACAATTGACAATATTAAGGGAGTCACCTTCCAGCCAAAGTTTCAGACACCCCTTCTCTTTTCCCGGCATGACCAGGTACAAAGCTACCTCAGCTTCTGCCATGTGATTGGTTTGAATACCCAACGGGACCGCCACCGCCCTAAGACAATTACCAGCTTCATCTCTGAGAAGACCTCCCCCTCTAGCTCTTCCATAATTTCCCCTAGTAGACCCATCAAAATTACCTTTCAGCCATCCAGCAAGAGGAGCAGTCCAAATAATATTCTCTCTAGGGTTCTGGATATCTTTTTTTCCCAGGGACTTCCAAGGAATAGAAGAGTCTTTAGAAGAGTGAGAATCCCAATTAATGTCATTTTTATTACCTTTCCTATTATAGTTCTCCATGATATTTCTAGAAATAATGTAGGCCACCACCGAAGGAATAGCTTTTTTATTTCTGAATATTCTATTGTTTCTCTCTTTCCAAATTTGCTAAGAGAAATGGGGGAGCACCAGATTCCACATTTCCTTAGCATTTCTGTCATTAAACGGACTTTGCCACTGCTAGAAAAAGTGCTGGATGTTATGAGGTTTCACCCAGCTAATCTCACTAGAAGAATTAATGATTTCCCAAACCTCACTAGAGAAGGAACAATGAATCATGAGATGATCACTAGTTTCCTCTTCATTACGACAAAGAACACATCTATTGGGCATTTGGAAGCCCCTCCTCCTTAGATTGTCTTGAGTCAATATTTTGTTCTGGACAAGCAACCAATAAAACATGTTAATCTTAGGGATCAGGTTAGCATTCCATACCTTAGCCCAAACAGGTTGCTCATCAGAAGGTATTAAAGTTTTATAAGTAGAAGCAACTGTGAATTTTCCAGAAGAGGTCGGGCCCCAAATCAAGGAATTAGCAACATTATCCCTGATAAACCAATTATTCAGTTGTTTATTAACCTCTATTAATCCGATATCCATATCACCAAGATCAATCCAATCACCATTTTTCCAGTAGTCACATACCATAACACCCACCGTCTCTTTGCACACCTGAACAACTTCCTTCCATTCCTCATTCCTAGCAAGAGGTTTATCAGAAATCCACTTATCAACCCAGAAGTGAATAGATCTACCATTACCCAATTTCCAAATGATTCCTCTACTGATAATATTTTTTATTTTACTTATATTTTTCCAAGCAAAGGAACCTTGCGTTTCAACCTGAGAGTTGATCATGCCTTCCAGGTTTGTAAGATGGTACTTCTTTTTAACAATAAGGTTCCATTCTTTTTCATTTTCAAAAACTCTCTAGCACTGTTTTGTTAGAAGAGCTTTATTAGTGTTTAAGATTGTTCTAATCCCCATGCCTCCCATAGACTTAGGTTTACAAATATTCTCCCAGGCTACAAGGCTCATTCTTTTTTTATCTTCCACACCCGTCCACAAAAATCTTTTTTGAATTCTTTCAATAATTTCAGCAAATTTTTGAAGAATTTTGAACAGGCTCAAAGCGTAGACAGGAAGATTCTGGAGAGTAGCTTTAACCAGTTGAACTTTGTCAGCTTGACTCAAGATTGCCCCTTTCCACCCAACCAGTTTAGCATGGAACCTATCAATCATTTCATTCCAGAAATTTGCCTCCGATTTTAAGCAAAGGGAAAGACCAAGATAAGAAGCAGGCAATTTACCCTCTTTACACCCAAGGATAGCAACAATTTTGTTCTTTCTCATTTCTGGCGTGATGAAGAAATAAATAGCACTCTTGTCCCAATTAATGGATTGGCCCAAAGCTTTAGTATAGGTATTGAGAGTTTTTTTCATATTCTTTGCCTCTTTAACTGAGGCCTCCTCCATGAAAATTGTATCATCTACAAACTGCTCATGCGAATAGGTAATGCCAGAGGAAGTCAGTTTGAGACCAGCAATTTAATCCTTGAGAAACCTGGGCTGAAGTAAGCCTTCCCAAGCACTCCACCAAGATAGCAAAAAGGATAGGGGATATTGGATCACCCTGGCGCAAACCTCTTGATGGTTTAAAGAAAGGGGAAGATCCACCGTTGATAAGAACAGAGGACGAAACAGTAGAAACAAGCTGCATCATAATTTTAATAACATCATTGTCAAACCCAAAGGCCATCAGAACTTTTTCCAGTATATCCCAGTCAACACGGTCATAAGCTTTGGACAGAACCAACTTCATAAGGAAGCCCTGTTTTCCAAATTTCTCCAAAGAGTGAATATTCTCATGAACAACCATAATAGAATCAAGAATTTTTCTTCCTAGAACAAAACCATTTTGTTGAGGAGATATGATACAAGGAAGGATGTTCAGAATTCTAGAAGTAAGAATTTTGGACAGGATCTTGTAGAAGGAGTTACAAAGACTGATTGGTCTGAAGTTGTCCGCCGTGTTAGCCCCAGGTCTTTTGGGAATGAGGGCTATGAAAGTGGAATTAATCTCTTTAAGGATATTCTTTGAGCCAAAGAATTCTTTTACAGCAACACAAATATCTTTACCAGTGATATCCCAAAACGTTTGGAAAAAGAACATTTGAAAACCATCAGGACCAGGTGATTTTTCTCCTTCAAAAGAGAGGATTGCCTTTTTTATTTCTTCCTCCGAAGGGATAGCTTTGACATAAATTTTTTTAAGTATATGTATTTAAGATATTAAACTACTTTTACTTAAATTGCATTGATTGTTGCATGGCTTAAATTTTACCTATTATATTCTATTCCCTTGGACTTTTAGTAGTAGTTGGTATTTGTCATTTTTCTTGGGAGAACAAATAAATCTAAAGTTTAAGCATTGCTTGAGACACATAATGATATTCGATCATAAAAGATGGAAAATAAAACACTTTTACCTTGCTTGAAATTTGGAGGAAACTCATTACAAGTGAGTTACAAAAAGCTCGCGCTTTTTCTTGCTTGAGACTTGGAAGAGACTCATTGATATTGAATCACAAAAATCAAGAAAATGAAACACACTTTCATCTTGCTTATAGCTTGAAAGAGACTCATTAACATAGGACCACAAAAAGTACACAATTTTTCTTGCTTGAGACTTAGAAGAGACTCATTAACATATGATCACAAAAAGCAAGAAAATGAAATAGGCTTTCACCTTCCTTGAAATTTGAATGAAACTCATTAGCAACGCACAACAAAGAGATCACATTTTTGCCTTTCTTATAACTTGAAAGAGACCCATTAACATTAGATAACAAAAAATAAGAAAATAAAACTCACTTTCACCTTGCTTGAAATTTGGAGGAAACTCATTAATATTCGATTTCAAAAAGCGCACAATTTTATGTTGTTTATAACTTGAAAGGTACTCATTAACATAGAAAAAAGAAAGAAAAAAAAAATGAAACCCACTTTCATCTTTCTTAAATAACAGTGGATTGCAAAGAGCACACATTTTTGCCTTGCTTGTAGCTTGAAAGTGACTCATTAACATTGAATCAAAAAAGCCAAAAAATTGAAACTTACTTTTACCTTGATTGAAATTTGGAGGAAACTCATTAATAGTACAGGTTATAAGAAAAAAAAAACACACACTTTTTCCTTGATTGAGACTAGTAGACTCATCAACATTGGATCCCAAAAAGTATGAAAATGAAATGCACTTTCATGTTGCTTGAAATTTGGAAGAAACTGATTAACATTGGATCATGAAAAGCACACACTTTTTTCTTGCTTGAGACTTGGAAGAGCCTCATTAACATTGGACCACAAAAAGAAAAAAAAAAAAAAAAAAACATACTTTCATCTTGCTCGAAATTTGGAGTAAACTCATTAACAATAGATTAACAAAAGAACACACCTTTTCCTTGCTGGAGACTTGGAATAAACTCATTAACATTAGATCACAAAAGGAAAAAGAAATGAAACTCACTTATGCATTGAAATTTAACAAAAAATTATTAACAATGAATTACAAAATGTTCACACTTTTACCTTGCTTATAACTTGAAAGAGACTCATTAAGAATATATTACAAAACGCATGGAAATGGAATACACATTGTTTGGAATTTAGAAGAAACTCTTTAACAATGAACTACAAAAAAAAAGCACACACTTTTTCCTTACTTATAAGTTGAAATAGACTCATTAAAAATACATTAAAAAAAACATAGAAATGGAATGCACCTGGTTTGAAATTTAGAAGAAACTCTTTAACAATGAACTACAAAAAAACACACACTTTTGCCTTGCTTATAACTTGAAAGAGACTAATAAAGAATACATTACAAAAAATATTGAAATGGAACACACCTTGTTTGAAATTTAGAAGAAAATCTTTAAAAAATGAACTATAAAAGACACAATTTTTCCTTTCTTATGACTTGAAATCTACTCTTCATTAGGAGTGGATTTTGAAAAGCATGGAAATAGAACACATCTTGATTGAAATTTAGATGAAACTCTTTAACAATTAACTACAAAAAGTACACACTTTTTCCATTATTTATAAGTTGAAAGAGACTCATTAAGAATACATTATAAAATGAATGGAAATGGAACATGCCTTGTTTGGAATTTAGAAGGATTACCGATTGAACTACAAAAGGAACACTTTTCCCTTGCTTATGACTTGAAATGTACTCTTCATTAGGAATGAATTTTGAAAAACATGGAAATTGAACATGCCTTGTTTGAAATTTAGAAGATACTCTTAAAAAATGAACTAAAAAAAGAATACACTTTTTTCTTGCTTATAAGTTGAAAGAGGCTCATTAAAAACATGTTACAAAAAGCATAGAAATGGAATGTCTAGTTTAGAATTTAGAAGAACTACCAATTGAACTACAAAATATACACTTTTCTCTTTCTTATGACTTGAAAGCTACTCTTCATTAGGAATGGTTTTCAAAAGCATGGAAATGGAACATGCCTTGTTTTAAATTTAGAATAAACTTTCTAACAATGGACTACAAAAAGCCCACACTTTTGCCTTGCTTATAACTTGAAAGAGATTCAATAAAAATACATCGTAAAATGCATAGGAATGGAACATGCCTTGTTTGAAACTAAGAAGACACTCTTTAACAATGAACTACAAAAATCCACACACTTTTGCCTTGCTTATAACTTGAAAGAGACTCATCAAGAATGCATTACGAAAATCTTGGAAATGCAACATGCCTTGTTTGAAATTTAGAAGAGACTCTTTAACAATTGAACTACAAAAGGAACACACTTTTTCCTTGCTTCTAACTTGAAAGAGACTCATTAAAAATACATTACAAAAAGCATGGCAATTGAACATGCCTTGTTTGAAACTTAGAAGATGCTCTTTACCAATGAACTACAAAAAGCACACAGTGTTTCCTTCCTTATAACTTGAAAGGGATTCATTAAAAATGCATTACACAAAGCATGGCAATGGAACATGCCTTTTTTAGAATTTAGAAGAATTACCAATTGAACTACAAAAGACACTTTTCTCTTTTTTATGACTTGAAAGCTATTCTTCATTAGGAACTGGTCTCAAAAAGCATAGAAATTGCTTACAACTTGAAAGAGATTCATTATATACACATTGCAAAAAACATGGGAATAGAACATGCCTTGCTTGATATTTGGAAGAAACTCTTTAACAATAAACTACAAAAATCACACACTTTTGCCTTGCTTATAACTGGAAAGAAACTCATACAAAATACATCACAAAAAACACAAAAAAGGAACAAGAAACTCTTTAACAATGAGCTACAAAAATAACAAAATTTTGCTTTGCTTATAACTTGATAGAGATTCATTATAAACGCATTACAAAAAATATGAAAATAAAACATGCCTAGTTTGATATTTAAAAGAAACTCTTTAACAATGAACTACCAAAAGCACAAACATTTGTCTTGCTTATAACTATTAAAAAAACTCATACAAAATACATTACAAAAAACATGGAAATGAAACACCCTTATTTGAAATTCAATAAGTCCCCTTTAACAATGAACTAAAAAAGCATATACTTTTGCCTTCATTCTCTAACTTGAAAAAGACCCATTAAGAACACATTACAAAAAGCATGAAAATAGAACACACCTTATTTGAAATTTAGAAAAATCCCACATACTTCTCCTTCCTTCTCTAACTTGAAAGAGACCCATTAAGAACACATTATAAAAAAAGGCATAAAAATAGAACACACCTTATTTGAAATTTAGAAGAAACTCTTTAACAATGAACTACAAAAAGAACACACTTTTTCTATTGTTTATAAGTTGAAAGAGACTCATTAAGAATATAGTATAAAATGAATGGAAATGGAACATGCCTTGTTTGGAATTTAGAAGAATTACCTATTGAACTACAAAAGGAACACTTTTCCCTTTCTTATGACTTAAAATCTACTCTTCATTAGGAATGAATTTTGAAAAATATAGAAATTGAACATGCCTTGTTTGAAATTTAGAAGATACTCTTCAATAATGAACTACAAAAAGAATACACTTTTTCCTTGCTTATAATTTGAAAGAGACTCATTAAAAACATGTTACAAAAAGCATAGAAATGGAACATACCTTGTTTGGAATTTAGAAGAACTACCAATTGAACTACAAAATATACACTTTTCCCTTTCTTATGACTTGAAATCTACTCTTCATTAGGAATGGTTTCAAAAGCATAGAAATGAAACATGCCTTGTTTGAATTTTAGAAGAAACTTTCTAACAATGAACTACAAAAAGAATAAACTTTTTCCTTTCTTATGACTTGGTTTAGAGATTGAATAAAAACACATCGTAAAATGCATAAGAATGGAACATGCCTTGTTTGAAACTTAGAAGACACTCTTTAACAATGAACTACAAAAAGCCACACACTTTTGCCTTGCTTCTAGCTTAAAAGAGACTCATTAAGGATGCATTAAAAAACTGTTGGAAATGGAACATACCTTGTTTGAAATTTAGAAGAAACTCTTTAACAATTGAACTATAAAAGGCACACACTTTTGCTTTGCTTCTAACTTGAAAGAGACTCATTAAAAATACATTACAAAAAGCATGGCAATTGAACATGTCTTGTTTGAAACTTAGAAGATGCTCTTGACCAATGAACTACAAAAAGCACACACTTTTTCCTTGCTTATAACTTGAAATAGATTAATTAATAATACATTACACAAAGCATGGAAATGGAACATGCCTTTTTTGGAATTTAGAGGAATTACCAATTGAACTACAAAAGACACTTTTCTCTTTTTTATGACTTGAAAGCTATTCTTCATTAGGAACGAGTCTCAAAAAACATAGAAATGGAACATGCCTTGTTCGAAATTTAGAAGAAACTCTTTAATAATGAACTACAAAAAGCACACACTTTTGTCTTGCTTACAACTTGAAAGAGATTCATTATATACACATTGCAAAAAGCATGGGAACAGAACATGCCATGTTTGATATTTGGAAGAAACTCTTTAATAATAAACTACAAAAATCACACACTTTTGCCTTGCTTATAACTGGAAATAAACTCATACAAAAAACACGGAAAAGGAACAAGAAACTCATACAAAAAACACAGAAAAGGAACAAGAAACTCTTTAACAATGAATTACAAAAATAACAAACTTTTCCTTTACTTATAACTGGATAGAGATTCATTATAAACACATTACAAAAAAACATAAAAATAAAACATGCCTTGTTTGATATTTAAAAGAAGCTCTTTAACAATGAACTACCAGAAGCACAAACTTTTGTCTTGCTTATAACTATTAAAAAAACTCATACAAAATACATTACAAAAAACATGGAAATGAAACACCCTTATTTGAGATTCAATAAGTCCCCTTTAACAATGAACTAAAAAAGCATATACTTTTGCCTTCATTTTCTAACTTGAAAAAGACCCATTAAGAACACATTACAAAAAACATGAAAATAGAATACACCTTCTTTGAAATTTAGAAAAATCCCATATACTTCTCCTTCTTGTCTAACTTGAAAGAGACCTATTAAGAACATTTTTTTTAAAAAAAAGCATAAAAATAGAACACACCTTATTTGAAATTTAGAAAAAATCCCATTAACAATGATACCTTGTTTATAACATGCCTTGTTTGAAATTTAGAAGAAACTATTTAACAATGAACTACAAAAAGCACAAACTTTTGTCTTACTTATAACTCGAAAGAAACCCATACAAAATACATTACAAAACACACTAAAATGAAACACTCCTTATTTGAAATTTAATAAATCCTCTTTAACAATAAACTAAAAAAAAAGTATATACTTATGCCTTCCTTCTATAACTTGAAAGAGACCCATTAAGAACAAATTAAAAAAAAAAATGCAGAACACACCTTATTTGAAATTTAGAAAAAATTCCATTAACAATGATACCTTGCTTATAACATGCCTTGTTTGAAATTTAGAAGAAACTCTTTAACAATGAACTAGAAAAAGCAAAAACTTTTGTCTTACTTATAACTTGAAAGAAACTCATACAAAATACATTACAAAAAACACTGAAATGAAACACCCCTTATCTGAAATTTAATAAATCCCCTTTAACAATAAACTAAAAAAAAAAAGCATATACTTTTGCCTTCCTTCTATAACTTGAAATGAAACACACCTTATTTGAAATTTAGGAAAAATCCCATTAACAATGATACCTTGCTTATAACATGCCTTGTTTGAAATTTAGAAGAAACTCTTCAACAATGAACTAGAAAAAGCAAAAACTTTTGTCTTACTTATAACTCAAAAGAAACTCATACAAAATACATTACAAAAAATACTGAAATGAAACACCCCTTATTTGAAATTTAATAAATCCCCTTTAACAATAAACTTAAAAAAGCATATACTTCTCCCTTCCTTCTATAACTTAAAAGAGACCCATTAAGAACAAATTATAAAAAAAAAGAGAGGCAAAACGCACCTTATTTGAAATATAGAAAAAATCCCATTAAGAATGATGCCTTGCTTGCTTACAACTTGAAAGGGACTCCCCATAAAGAGTGGAGATTACAAGAGGCAATAAGAGTGGGATTACGAGGAGCATTGAAATGGAACACACTTTTAAGCACGTTGAGACAATGAACTTGCTAGGTAAACTCCTTACCAAACACTCCGCAACGCGTAACAAACAAGTAAAGATGGGCCCGAATCGAGGCAGTCACATTGGGGGGCTGCGGAGTGGAGAAAAGTAATAGGCGGTCTTTCTTTTCCCGCAAGCCACTGGGATCCGAACACGTGGCCAAGGTAGTAAACCGAGTAAATTAGTTAACGCGCTCCCTTCGTCCGTCCCCGACGCAGACGCCAGCGGCATTCCCATCATTCCTCCTCCCCCCCAATTTGGCCCTCTCCTCCACACAAAACATAGCCCACAACCCTCCCACGTGCCACGCCTTCAACGGCCCGACTCGCCGGCCACCACTCGGAAACTCCTTCGGAACTTTGACCCCTCGCCTGACGTTCTCTCTAACCGCCACGTAAGCCCCCCTACAACAGCGATATTCGGCCCTATAAATAACACTGCCCGAGTCCTTCCCTACTCAGAGAATTTCCCCCTTCTTCCTCTTCATTCTTCTCACTCTCCAACAAGTTTTCTCTTCAGAGTCCAACTTCAGCAAAAAAAAGTGTTTTTTTTTCTCAGAGTCCAACTTCATCACCATTAACTGAGCCTCAGCTCAGCTCAGCCCCTGAATTCCTTCCCGTTTCTGTGCTTGAATCTCAGTCATGGCGATGACTTGCTCGGCCAGATTGGCGGTCGACGGGTACAGTCGCTCACAATGGAGACACCAATTTCATCACTCCAAGCCTACCAGTAACGGAACATCACAGAGACGCGCAGAGATTCGAGCTCGCGTCGCCACGCCCACTTCCCCGATTGAGCAAAAGCCCATCATCTGGAGACCCGAGCCCGACCGGAGATTCCCTTCTCTCACCAACACCCCTATTCCGGCCAACCCAAACCCAATCCCGACCCCGAACCCGAGCCCAAACCCACACCCACACTCAAAGCCTTTTAGTTTTCCCGGCGAGAGCTCGAAATCGAAATCGGAGTCCTGTGTGTGGAATCCAGTCCAGAGGCTCGCGGCGGCGGCGCTGGATGCGGTTGAGAGGAGTTTCATAGCGGGACTCGAGAAGAGGTTCCCGCTGCCCAAGACAGCGGACCCGGAAATTCAAATCGCCGGGAACTTTGCGCCGGTGCCGGAGAGCCCAGTGCAGCACGAGCTCGAAGTAGTGGGGGAGATTCCTCAATGCTTGGAAGGCGTGTATGTGAGAAACGGCGCGAATCCGCTGTTCGAGCCCCTCGCCGGACACCATTTCTTCGACGGCGACGGCATGGTGCACGCCGTCAGCCTCAACGGCGGCACCGCCAGCTACTGCAGCAGATTCACCAGGACCCACAGGCTGCTCCAGGAGGAAAAGCTCGGCCGGGCTTTTTATCCCAAGGCAATCGGTGAGCTCCACGGCCACTCGGGTATAGCGCGGTTAATGCTCTTCTATGCACGCGGTCTGTTCGGACTGCTCGATGCCTCCAAAGGCTTGGGAGTCGCTAATGCCGGGCTCATTTACTTCAACGGCCGCCTTCTCGCCATGTCCGAGGACGATTTGCCGTACGCGGTTACAGTAACCGCGGACGGTGACTTGGAGACCGCGGGCCGTTTTGATTTCGACGGGCAGCTGGCGTCCGCCATGATTGCGCACCCGAAGATTGATCCGGAGACCAAGGAGCTGTTCGCGCTGAGTTATAATGTGGTAAAGAAGCCGTATCTCAAGTACTTCATGTTTCACCCCGACGGAACAAAGGGCCCCGATGTGGAAATCTCTGTGAAGGAGCCCACCATGATGCATGATTTCGCCATTACTGAGAATTTCGTTGTGGTTCCGGACCAGCAGGTGGTCTTCAAGCTTCAGGAGATGATTACCGGCGGCTCCCCGGTCATCTACGACAGGGAGAAAGTCGCCAGATTCGGGATTCTGCCCAAGTACGATTCTGACGAGTCCCGGATGAAATGGGTCGAAGTTCCAGATTGCTTCTGTTTTCACTTGTGGAACGCCTGGGAGGAGAACGAAGACGAAGTGGTCGTCATTGGGTCTTGCATGACGCCGCCGGATTCCATTTTCAACGAATCCGATGAAGCTCTGAGGAGTGTTCTGTCCGAAATCCGGCTCAATCTCAAAACCGGGACCTCCAGTCGCCGGGAAATTGCTCCGATGAACTTGGAGGCCGGGCAAGTGAACCGGAACAAGCTCGGGCGAAAGGCCCGGTTTGCGTACCTGGCAATTGCAGAGCCGTGGCCTAAGGTGTCCGGCATCGCGAAGGTGGATTTGCAGGCGGAGTCGCCGGGAAGTGTCGTCGGGAAAATTGAGTACAAAAAGGGGTGCTATGGCGGCGAGCCGTTTTTCGTTCCGAGAACGTCGGATCCTTCGGCGGCGGAAGATGACGGGTACGTTCTCACTTTCATGCACAACGAGGAGACTTGGCAGTCCGAGCTCCTCATTCTCGATGCCACGTCGGCGACTCTGGAACCGGTTGCATCGGTCAAGCTGCCCTCGCGAGTTCCTTACGGCTTCCATGGAACTTTCATTACTTCGCAAGAGCTCGCTCAGCAGAAGCTGTGAAGACGCCCAGTCTTCCGCTCTGCTGGGCTCTAATTATCCCCATTTTCCTTTTCCTTTGCATTTTCCGTTCTTAATGGGCCAGTCCAGTTTAGGGGCGAGTCCTTTTCATGGTGTTTTTAGATTTGTATTTTGTAAATTTGGGTATGTTTTGGGTGGAATGAGATATCAGAGGGATGCTGCAGTGAAGCCCCCGGATCTCATTCTCAATTCTCTGCTATTTTCTGCTATTTTGTGTAGGTGATTGTGGAGAGCCCAGCTTGTAGCTTTGTATTCTGCGGTGAAGCTCAGCTGGCAGCCTTTTATCCATTTTTTTCTTCTTATAGATGCAGCGCTCTTCATGACGCTCTCTATATGTCTACTCTGTATATACGCTTACTGTGGAAAAACGCTTGAAATAAAATCGAAGTTTTTATCTGTACTGCATGTATGTAATTTGATTTCAAACTGGAAATTTTTGAAGTTGTACTGCATGTATGAAATTCGATTTCAAATAGGAGTTTTTGAGTTGTACTGTATGTAGTCAATTCGATTTTTAACCGGAATTTTCAAGGTTTAATTACATGTACGTAATTCGCTTCTGGACTTCGTATCTGTCGATTTATAAGTTTTTAAGTTTCCATTACATATACGTAAATTTGCCTCTGAACTTCGAATCTATCTTCTCAGTCGCCCCCCTGTGGTTGGGCTTAATTGGATAAGACGGATAGATCTTTTTAAGATTCACTTAGTTAAAAATAGTGAATGGGACGATCAGTCTTGTCGATCTATCTTTATGATTCAATACTTCTTTTCGTTCAAGAAGATAGTAAACATTCGAAATGAAATAAACCTTTTTTTTTGTGGAGGAGGGTAAAAATAGTCTATGAGATAATTAATCTTTGTCGTAAGAAGATGATAAATACTTCTATATTCACATCTTTACATTTTCACTTAGTTAAAAATAGTGAATGGGACAATCAGTTTTGTTGCTTTGATCTTTATGTTTCAATACTTCTTTCGTCGAGAAAGATAATAAATATTCTCATTTCTTCATCAAAAAAATGTTTTTTTAATGTAGGAGGTTAAAAGTAGTCTATGAGACAACTAATCTTTGTAAGAAGATGATAAGCATTCCCATCTTCACATCTTTTTAATGATTTGCTCATCAAATAAATGTCCTTTTGTATAGAGGAAGTTAAAAATAGTCTATGAGACAACTAGTCTTTGTTTTAAGAAGATCGTAAGCATTCTCATCTTCTCAATGACCTCCTTACCAAATAAACATCTTTTTAATGTACACCAAGTTAAAATTGTTTTTGAGAAAACCAATCTATGTCCTTTTGATCTTCGACATTTCAATCTTTTTCGTATCTCAAGAAGATGACAAGCTCACCCATCTTCTCAATGATATCCTTGCCAAGCAAACTTCTTTTAATGTATGGTAAGTTAAAAAAAATAACGAGACAACCAACCTTTGTCCTTTTGATCTTCTACATTTCGATCTCTTTCTTATTCCAAGAAGATGACATGCTTTCCCATCTTCTAAAAGATCTCCCTGCCAAATAAACTTATTTTTAATGTATGGTAAGTTAAAATTAGTTTATGAGACAACCAACCTTTGTCCTTTCGAGCCTCTACATTTCAATCTCTTTCCTATTCCAAGAAGATGACATGCTTCTCCATCTTCTAAAAGATCTCCTCGCCAAATAAACTTCTTTTTAATGTACGGTAAGTTAAAAATAGTTTATGAGAAAACCAACCTTTGTCCTTTCGATCCTCTACATTTCAATCTTTTTCCTATTCCAAGAAGATGACAAGCTTCCCCATATTCTAAAAGATCTCCTCAGCAGATATCTTCTTTTTAATTTAGGGTACATTAAAAATAGTTTATGACACAATCGACTTTTGTCCTTTCAATATTCTACATTTTAGTCTTATCTCTATCTCAAGAACCAAATGATTTTCTTTCTAATGCCCACAAAGTTAAAAATAGTCTATAAAACATTTCTAGCTTTTGTCATTTTCATCTTCTACATTTCAATCTTTTCCTTGTTTCGAAAAGTGATAACCACCCCCATCTTCTCAATCATCCATTTGTCAAATAAATTTCTTTTTAACATATGTAAACTTAAAAATAGACTATGAGACAACCAACATTTATCGTTTTGATCTTCAACTTTTCAATGTTTTCTTATTTAAGAAGATAAACATCCCCATTTCTCAATAACTCCTTGCCAAAATGAATAAACTATACCGAGTTGGCTTGAGGATGTGGGTGGATGATTCATGGTCTCGGGTTTGACTCCCTCCCGGATTTAAAAGAGTGGGACAACTTGCAGGCCGCTATTCTCACCCCTTGGAGGACTAGTCTCACCCTTGCTTGCACAGATACCCAAGATACGGACTGATGGACACTAGACTAAGCTGTGGGAATACCATATAGAAAAAAAAAAAAAAACTATACCAAGAAACAGCTGAACAAATAATCAAATTGCCAAATAAACTGATGTATAGGAAGGCTTTATAGAGTCCAATGGGGGTGAGGCCTTCCCTAATGGTGAACTAGATAAATAAAGGTTAAAAAGTTGAGTGGCGTGGTGTGAGGAGGAGGATTGAGAGGAAGAGTGGTGACGGCCACACATTTTGAGGCCTAGTGGATTGTAGAGTCGATTGGCTCAATGGTTTGTCGTTTTCCATGACGTGCTTTATTGGGGAGTGTCGTTTAGGAGTATACCGACTAAAAATGCTTTTCGTTGATGAAGCATCCAGTGGCCGCCCACCATTTGTGTTCCACATGTGGCCAATGTACGAAAGGGACACCTTACTTTTTGTTGAGTGGTTACTTTCAAGCTTCACCAACAAGCCAAACGAATTTAGTGGCGGCCGCAGCACGTAATTAAACAAACAATAAATTCCATAATTTCAGCTCTTTTCATTCGGTGCGAGGGGAAAGTTTACACCCTTTCGCAATTAAAGAGTTCGTTGCCAAACATTTTTTTTAATGGAGAGTTTTATATTATTTGAGTTTCTAATATGGGAATGCAATTCAATATTTATTCAACTAAAAGTCAAAAATTGAGAATATTCTTTTTTAAGGAGTTCAAATTGGAAAGGAGTTTTAGCTATATGATACAAGAGTACGAGCTTATAGATTCGCGTTGATCTTTTTTTCTTTTTTTGTTAAGTGCATGGTAAATTTTTTAACGTGATTGGTGACGTTGGCACAACATGCCTTTCATCACGTGTTATGATGTTAGAGCCTTGTACTCATATAGAGTTGATCTCTAGTGGGCTCATTTGGAGCCATTCAACTTCACCAACACACCTAAGACATATTGACAAAATATTCATTTTACAAAAAAAGTAGAGGGCACAATCATAATTTTATCTTTTATATCATATGCAGCTCTCAAATTTTGAACCTTGGTAGATGGTGTCCAGAAGGAACAACCTTCACTTTCTTCAAATGTGTTCAGTCAATTGACTTACAACCTTTCTATAAAGAGAATTATTGCTCTATAAATGAATTAAGAAATAATTTTTTAAACAAAATTAAAGCATTTGAAATATCTGTGTGAGACTATTAGTTTTAATGGAATAGAATTATGCAATTATTATTGTGATTTTTTAATTATTAGAATGATTATTAAATTATGGTTTCAATGAATTAGGAAATGCTTTTAATTTTGTATAAAATAAAAAGATGCAAGTTTTTTGTGGTTTTCATGGATTAGAAAATATCTGTTTTTAAATTTATTTGTTGTATTTAAAATAGAAGAGTTTTGAATTTTTGTATGAGACTATTGGTTTTAATGGAGGACAATTATGTAAGTATTATCATGGTTTTGTAATTATTAGGGTGATTATGTAATTGTGGTTTAGTGGATTCAAAATTTTATTTAGTAAAATAATAGAATTGTAAATTTTTGTAGTTTTCATGAATTAAGAAATGGTTTTTAGTATAAAATAAAAGCTTTATAAGTTTTTGTGTGAAACTATTAGATTTAATAGATGAAAATTATGTGATTAAAAAGGTGATTATGAAAGTATATGTTTATTGAGAATGATGGTTTTGTTTCGTATTTAAAAAATAATTCATACCATTTAAAATTATACCATGAAAAACATACATATCCTACCCCTACTAGATTTTGAACATATGAGGTTTCTCTAGTCAACTCAAGAGTATTTATGAAACACATTATAAGTAGAATGAAATGGCCATAATATTGCCAAGAAAATCCCCACTGATTTCCCAACTAGAATAGGTCCAAAATCAGAGAGATAAATTAGGAAGTTGAACACAGGCAGACAACACTGAGAAGAACTCCTTAAGAGCAACTTCCCTATTTTTTCCTAATCATACAAACAATAAAAAAAATCTTGCATTGTGAATGGGCCCTTGGTCTACTTGTAAAGTTGAATGGTTCCAAATGAGCCCACTAGGGATCAACTCTTGCTGAGCGTAAGACTCCAACATCATAAGGGATGAGGTTGGGATCATGCCCTGGGTGAATTTGGAAAAATGGATACCCCTCAGTACTTGACTCTTAGTTGAAGAGGTTTTAGCCTATAGGCTCATGCTCCAGTATTGGGTAGCAAATATTTCGTGGTGGCCCTCTCTGGGTTGGTTTGCTCACAGGGTTCATGCCTTGTTGGGCAGCCTTGCTCGCAGATTCGAACCTCCATAAAAAAAATCCCTTGCATTCATGAAAGGATTTAAACCATAGTTTACGAATTCTTCAAATAGTCAAGTATTCTTTAATTTTTTGCTAGGTAAGTTTTCACAAGTTTAATTCTCACATAGTTATAGACACAAAAATATGTGATTAAAAATATTATTGCAAGTAAAAACATTGGTTAAAATGCATTTTCCGTATATTTTTACTAAAAAAATCATGCATTTTCTCTTTTCAGATGTCAATTTTTAATTTAATATATTTTTCTAATCAAATTTTACAAACAAAATAGGTTGTTTTAAGAGATTAATTTGTAGTACTTGATAAGGTGCTGAATATTTGTAATACAAGTGAAAATTTTGGACTTGATGAGTACTCTCGAATTTGAATCCGCAAACTATGATTTAAACATGATGTTTTAAAACAGGCTTCCAATTCCTGTTCATCCAATCCTGCAATCCAACTAAACAGGGCAAGAAGTGGTTGAATTGTATGTTTCAGACCCAAATCTGAAAGGCAATTCTCTTCATCCGCCGACACTCTCAAATATAATTCATGATACCGGTTGATCTATTTTTGGGTTTAGAGATCGACACGCTGAATCAAAAGAGTGCTTTAGGGGAGGATAAACAAAACATTCCTCAACCGTCACAAGAACACAAGAATCATCACTACTACCAGGAGAGCCATGAGCAAACAAATAGGAGGAAATGGAAATGAGGTGTTAATAATGATATTTGCAGATCAAAACAGATGGTGCAGGCTGAAAAAAATGTATGAATTGTAGCAGATATTATTGTTCCATATCTTCTAGAGAAATCTATTTGGAAGATATGGCAAATATAGATGGTATAAATAACCTGCTGAAGATAAGAAAAAAATTCAAGTTTTTATTCTTAGAGTTTCTTTGTGGTGCCAAAAACCTAACAAAGTCCATTATGCAGTCTAGAAACCCTAGGTCACAACACTTATATATATTGGATGTGGTTAAGTTCTTTACAAAATGTACTATTGACTAAATTTCAAAAAATAGAAAATACAACAGATTTTCGTGAAATTTTCAGCATCTGTTCTTCATGATCTGCATATTTTGTGGTCGAAAACCATAAAAAAATTGCAAAAAAATCATTGTGTTTTTGCAAATCTAAAAAAAAAATTGACTTTTTTTTTTTTTTTTTTGTCTTTGGTGCATTCTTTCTAGAACTTAGCGGACGCCATATATATTATTCTATGCATTACTACAACTTGCACATACAATGAAATGTCATGTTCTAAATCTCATTTACTACAATAGATGCACATTGAACAATGCATTGTCATTGTCAATATTATGAATATGTCCATTTCATTAATGCTTTCATAAAAATAAAAAAAACAAGTTTTGACACTTACTTCAAGCATTACCAAGCTTTGGACAGAGAGAAATTTAGAATGAGGCATAATTAAGGAAATGATGAAACCTTCTTACATATGTTAGTCTATACATTGCTACAACTTGCACATACAATCAACTCATGTTTCAAATCCCATTAACTACAATAGATCCTATAATTAGGAACCATATATTGTACAATGCGTTGTCATTGTCAATAGTATGCATATGTTCATTTTATTAATGATTTCTTATCAAAATCATGTTTGAAACTTACCACTACAACCATGTGCAATGTGCATATAACAATATCTACTACATCTCCTTATGCATACATGCTACATACATGATAAAATAGTCAAATATGTACAGTGCATTGTAATTGTTAATGGTATGAATATGTCCATCTCATTAATGCTTTCATATCAAAATCAGATTTGAAACTTCAACCATGTCCAATGTGCAGAGAACAACTGAAATATGCATACTGTATCTACTGGTTACATGATGAAATAGTCTCCAACATACTGGAATAAATTCTATCTAGCAATGTCTACTGCATCTCCTTGTGTGCATGTACTATAAATGCTACATACATGATGAAATGATCTCTTACAATTATTTTTCTGCCCATAAACAGATTGCAATAATTATAAATCAGAATTGCACATCAATATTGCAATTATTGAAGTGTATTTATACATCCTAGAACAATTGGATGGTGCTGAAATAGCTCTTCTTCATGCTAAAATTATTTTCCTATTTGGATACAAAATCAGATATTGTACCGGGTAAATCAATGAAGAAATCATATTTCATCTTATTTTTTATACTTTTGATAGTCAACAAATATAGTTGAAATGAGCACACATCCAAGCTATATTAATACAAGATTCCAACAAGCAGTACACTACCTAGTTCTTTAAGAGGATTAACATTTAAACAATAGAAGTCAAATAGTGGACACTACTTCAAATTCCATCTTAAATGTCACTTAGATGATTAAAATTTTGTTCTCTACAATAAAAATCTAACAGTTTAATTACTTAACCTAAAGTCGAGTTTAATTACTTAACCTAAATTTATTGGATACATTTTATCTTGTGATATTGTTTTGATTAAGTAAAAATAGGTTTTGAAAGGACCCGAAACCTTGTACAAGAAACTCAAAAGATAAAACAATATAAGGCTCAAATACAACAATGGCAACCACCAAAATAGCAAAGGGATTAACCACCAGAAAACCCCCACCAACGGACGACATCCGCACCAAGGGACCTTATGATTTAGATTTAGAGCCACCCTTGTAGGACCTAAGATTCATATCCAAAGGAGGAATGAAAGGCTTTGGTTTCTTTTATTTCACAGTTGTCCAACTGTCCTCCAACTTGGCAGCATCATTCAACCAAACCCCTGAAGAAATAGAGGAGTGGCTGACCATAGAACTAACCCCCAAAAACACATTCCCCTTGGGGGAAATTGGGAAGGGCGAACCCACAACTGTAGCAGACTAGACAACACTATCAGCAATCTGGACAACAACAGCCACCCCAGCAGAATCAATTTGGACAGCAGAAGCAAGATGGAGCGCAGAGTCATCAGCTGACTGGACAACAGAGACACCAACAGACTAGACAGCAACAAACGGGACATCTGACCCTGCAGAAACACCCACAGAAGAAAGAACCTCCTGAGAGGAACCCGCAGTAGGCTCCTGAACCTCTGCAAAAGCTTTATGCACTGTATAATGTTCAATAGCAACACCCGACCACCAAGAAGGCGGTCATTTTGATTTCACCTTCACGAAAGAACACCGGGAAGCCACATGGCCAGTCAAGTGACAAATCCGACAGTGGAAGGGAAGACCCTCATAGTCCATAGTCTGTATCCAAGAGCCCCGCGAGGAGGCCAAGCAAATCTTCTCAAGGAGGCCCTTAGAAACATCCATCTCAACAAGGATGCGAGCAAAACTCGAATGTAAAATATCAGAAGTATCCGAGTCCACAATCTGGAAATCCCCAAGAGCATTCCCCACAGACTCCAAGACCGGATCCAACTAGAGATGCATGGGAAGATTTGGAAGCCTAACCCACACCAAAATCTTGTTAAAGGATTCAAAAAGTGGGTTAAAATCCTTATGCCAAGGTTTGGCCATAAGGGGGAACCGATCATCCCAGGAAAAGCTATAATCACACAAGATAGAATTCCTATCTTCAGAATTATTAAATTTAGCAATGAAGAAACCCCTTCCAGCTGGGTAAATCTAAACACTTTCGGATAATATCGGTTCCCACTGAGTGGTAATCCAAGCATGAAGAGCAAACAAAGAAGGCCAAAACCCTCTAAATCAAAATATAGCAGCATTCGAAGAGAAAATCTCTACAGTTTCATAAATTTTATCAACAATATCAGAGTCCAACTGAATCTGAATAGGTCTACTTACATTCATAGGGGAAACCACCCTGGGCCTTAGAGTCCCTAAAGAACGAACAGGATCATGGCCATGGAGGCCAGCCTCGAAGGTAGCAACATCAGCAGAGCCAAGGGCACCCGCATAGGAAACTGTCGTCGTCCTGCCAACAACAACCCTACCACCATTGGTAAAGGCCGACTGAGAACCAGCCGTAGCAGAACCAGAGCCAACAGCAAACCCAACCTGGGACACAAATTCAGGGGCCCCCACATGACATTGGGTAGGATCAATGGCAATTTGAAAAGTGGGAGAGCGGGAGTGGGAGCGCGTCATGAGAATATTGCTTTCTTATTGTTTCCTACCAACAGTTGAATTTACACATGTAGTTTCCTACCAACAGTTGAATTTCTTGTTGTTTCCTATCTTGTGATATTGTTATAAGGATTCAACTATGTAGTTTTTGAGTCAAATTCGTTGACCCATGTTTTACGAGTAGTGGGTTCACAAGAACCCATCCCTCATGAGAATGAATGGAACACTTAGCACTCATTACATCTAGGTGATGCTCACAGCAGTGAAGCATTGGGTCTTCTCGAGAAGTCACCCATCCTAGTACTACTCCAACTCAAGTACACTTAACCATCTAGTGTTTCCTCTAAGGTTAGCCCAGTTAATTTGCTACCCTATTTGCAAAACTTTCAACAAGCGTTGTGCCTTATGAACCGTTCATTATAGAGCCCCTAAAGCTCATCAATTAATAAGTAGGAGAATTTTTCTACATCAGATCAAATTGTTATGAACCATTCAATATAAAGCCCCTTAAACTTATCAACTGATAAGTAGAAAAAATTTCTATCTTATTATCCATTCTTGTAATACTTTCTACAGCTACCCAATAACATGCTTTGGATGATTCCTCCCTTGAAATGCCCATCTTTTCCCTCAGCTTGCCAAACAAAATAAGTGGCAATAGGAACCAAAATAATGCTATTTCATGTTTTCTCTTCCTACTTGTTATTCTCATTTTGAGTTTGATGTTCCATTCTTATCTGCTATCAATAGTAGAATGCTTCCATGTGTGCCCATACAAGTGCAATTAGTTCCATATTACTCTACCAACTAACGGAAACATTTAACAATTGAATAACTGGTCAAATAGGATGTTACATTCGATGAGGGAAACTTACATGATACTAGTGCAGTGCAATGCAGTGCAGTGAAGTGCAACATCTTGCTTCGTCTAGTCATAATTCCAACTTTATTTCACACAAAATTCTGAATTTGCATTCATTTTCAATTTGTTTAAATGCTTAAAATGCTACACTACTTGAATTCTACTTGAATCCACTATTGGTGATCAGTTTGGTATCAAAGTGGCTATTTTCATAAGTTGAAAGTTGGATGACAAGTTTAAATGGAGAAAAGTATTTGCCTTTTGAAAGAGATATTCAATCACGGTAGTTAGAAGAAAGAAATGAAAATCATGTCTAAGAGATACAAAACCTCTTGATGTATCAAGCATATTAAGTGAAGACTGAAGAGCACCATGAGGTCTCTCATGGAGAAATGGTACTTTTTGGAAGGAAAAGTCCCATTTTGAAGAAGAATAGAAATCCCATCGCGAAACAAGTCTATCACAGACACCCTAATTTAAAACTAAACAAAACTTGAAATATTTCCATTTGAAGGAGAGGAAGATAGATAAAAGATTGATCATTGGTTTGCCCAATTTGAGGTATATTTTAGTATGCATAACCTATAATAAAATATTTCTTTTATTAAACTTAGAATGGTAGAACATGCTTAAATTTGGTTGAAAAGATCATTTTGGGATAAAACTTAAATAAGTTCATGAGACATTTAACTTAAATAAGTCCATGAGACATTTAAAAGATTGATGAAGAAATATTTTTTGTAAATGGCATATAGAGAAAAAATTTATGGAGTGGTGATTTTCAAAAAGAAAAATTAAAAAAGTGTCAAAATATACTAATAAGTTTCGGAAAAGGGTATTCGAAATGCACAAAGTTGTGTAGGATGAGGAGGTTTTTCATGAAGTTCATTAGAAACAATGGAAGCCATATTTGGAGGTCTATATTCCTTTCCACATCATAGTACAACAATAAAGTGCTTAAATGGATATTGTTTTGTTGGATGTATGTGGAATTGTTTTTGGTAGCACTTACACTTAAAAGATAGTAAAACAAACACCTCTTGTTCTTAAGATGTTTAGAAGTTCATTCAGTATGTATACCAGGGCAAGTATAAATAATCAAATGCTCAAGATATTAAATAAAAACATTAGGAATTTTATAGTCATATTTTTCTGTACATTGTTGTATATGTGTGTGTGGAGAGAGAGAGAGAGAGAGAGAGAGAGAGAGAGAGAGAGAGAGAGAGAGAGAGAGAGTTGTTGGATGTGTGTGGAGTTGTTTTTGGTAGGACTTATATGTATGAAATTTTTATTCCCTACGAGTTATGATTAAATGCTTTCCATATAGAGTAAACATGAATATTCACAAAGTAGAATAAGAAACATAATAATTCAGAATAGAAACCATACACATAACATTGGCCGAATGATAGCCTTTATTCTATGTAATGTCATATACATAACAACATATTCTCGGTGACATATTACATTAATAAAGTACCCAACTTTTAGTTGAGCATACCAACCATCAGTTCCCACAACTACTTGAGAACCAAATTTCATTACATTGCCATCACAAAACATAAAACATAAAGTTTTATTACAACCAACTAAACTGCAACTAACATCAGTCCCCTCAAAAAAAGAAGTCATCTTCGAGACAACAAAATAAAATGGTTGATGTTACATAAATTAAATCTACTATGAGGAAGGATGAGAGGGCATCCTTGGAGTGGTAGAGGACGTTGGTCATGTGAGCTACTGTTGGAGGAGCCAGAGATGACGATTTTCTACCATCTATTTCTCCTGTGCTACTTTTAGCAACCTGAGTGCATTCATCAAATCCTTCTTTGTGTTTTCTAGTGTCATTGAGGTGGCTGCCAACTATTACTCCTTTCGTGCACGAGCTATCTTCTCATGATCCAACTTATTTTACAACTCGACCACTCTTGCCTATAAGGCCGCCTCTTGTTTAGTGCTAGAGTATTCTTCTCTTCTACCTTTTGTGTTGCTTGGGTCACTCGCGAGAGTTGATAGCCTGATGGAATGTATCCTTAAATTCCCACTCCATGTTGTATAAGACATCCATCATGCTTGTGTCCCTCTCTTGAATGTGTGGTCTCCCCCACTCCTCCTCTCAGAAGACTCTCTTCCTCTATGGTGATGGGGCCTATGTCCAACTTCCTACTAAGGTCTACCATCCCACATACCACTACCTTCATTCCCTCTAGCTCTCCCAAGAATTGTTGAATGAACACCCTGAACCCACAAATGGAGGCCTCCTCATGGGTAGCCTCTAGTACAATTTCTCCTATAGGCCCTTCCTCCTAGAGAGAAGTGTTCCCCTCCTAGTGCTTTCCATCCTCCACCTCAATCCACTCACTCTGTAGGGCTAGTGGAGCCCCCTCTGTCCATCTTTACTCGTCAGTGGGATGTGTCATCAATAGGGTCGATGAGGGTGGTGGAATTTCTCCAACCCCCATCTCAAACTTCTCCAAGAGGCTATCCATCTCTACGTCCATACCAGTTATATATCACCCCTCCTAGTCTCTTGCATCCTATACTCTAGTGGTATCCTTTCCTTTGTCCTTGTCTACACCTTCACCTTTGACCCTTAAGCCTTTGGAAATAATTCATCCACCTACTGGCATATGAACTACATCCTTCATTGTAGGGGCTTCACCCCCCATTATAGGGACTACAATTGTGGTGGCTAGGGTGACCACACCAATGATAGGTACAAGTGTAGGTGTCACCACCAATGCAATGGGAGTGGTTCGCTCAATGCCTTGTGAGGTTTCCAGGCGAAGGGTGTTGGGCCCCAGTCTATGTGCCTTCAATTCTACCACCCTATGTTTATTCTCTTGACATGTCTCATCTGTTGTGACCAAGTGTCCCATGGGTGGAAGTTGTGTGAGAATGAATACAATTTTGGTCACTGTTGACCGCTTCACACCTACAGGGTCTTCAATGAAGGGGAAATAAAACACCATGTGAATTCATAGTGGGGGGTTTAAAATGGGCAAAAAAATGGGACACTATATTATCTCAATAAAGGGAGGGGTTTTTTGGGGGGTAGGCGATGGGGGTTTACATAGAAAAATAGGCATAGGGGGTATTGGAGGTGTTGGCACCTGAAAATTCAGGCCAAAATAGAACAAAATGTTAGGGAAGTATCATATATATTTTCATATTTTCCTATGATAAAAAATTAAAATGATAAAGGAGAAAATGTATTTCCATTTGGTAGGTGGTTAATTATCTTTCCAAAAATGCATATTTAATTTTTTAAATAAATGATTATTGAAAAAATATAATTAAGTAGGTTGAGCAAAAAAGGCGGCGAGAGGGAGTTGAACACTCGACCTCTTGAGCCGACCTTTTTCCTACCTATCTACCCTCCTACCCCCTAACCAATTACTCTATTTATTTTCTTCGAGAGGATTAGGAGAAGATATTTATTTATTTTCATTTTCATGTGCAGGTGAGAAATTAAGTCAACCTTTTTACACAGGGAGTTACCTCTTCCATAATTATTTTTATAATTTAATAATGTGATTATTATGTTATTTTGTGTATTTATATATTTTCTAATTTTTAGGAAAAAGAATGGGGAGAGGGAGTTGAACACTCGACCTCTCGACCCCTCTTCCTACCTATCTACTCGACCCTACCCTTACCAACTACTCTACGTTATTCTTCGAGAGTATATGTGTGAATAAATATATAAATTTAAGATAATCATATTTCCTTCAAAATAAATTATTAAAATAGATATTGTTTATTAGGGAGAATTTTTGTATGTTATAATCACTTATAATTATTTTATCCATAATTTGTGTTTTACCCAAAAACTAAAAATATATGATGAGGTGAATTCATTTCTTGATATATATTTATTTGTTTGTATTTTGACCTAATTTCTTATCTCATTTTCATAGCTTCACATGTAGCTTGAATAGTTTCACCTTGGTTATAGTTTAACATTAATATTTTTAGGTGAAAAGATTTTAGTGTCATTTTATGATCATGAAATTCTAATCATGTATAATTTGTAAGTTGATGTCTACTATTTTATTAGGGTTTGAGTGATCATTGTGTTTCAAGTCTTTTATCTTAACTCTTATCTTTTTCTTTTACCTTAATTTTAGGGTGTTTGTATTTTCATTTACCATTTTTTTGTTAATCTTTTGTAGGTATGTTTTTTAGGGTTACTTTTATAAAGTTAAATTTTTAGGGTGCCCTAATCATATCATTTTCATAATTGTATTATCATTCTATTTTTGAAATATTTTATTAGGGTGATTATTTTATCTTAATGTGTTAGCCCATTAGTGAGTAGATTTTATTTTAGGGCTAAATCTATTTTGCATTGAGTACGTTTTACTCTTAAATAAGATCATTAATTTTTATTTTCAAAATAAAAGGATAATTATGAGCATAATGATTTATTTGTCTTATTATGATCCTTCATAATTTAATAATTTTTGGGACTTAAATATAATTATATTTTTATTTTTATTATACTTAGTTTAAATTAATTATTAATAGATAATAAATGGTTTTTATAAGATCAACATCTTACATATATTATTTATTTTATTTTATTTAAGATAAACTAATAATAAGTATTTTTATGTACGTAGGAAATATCAATGTTGTTATATACGGAACACCAAAGATTACTAAATAAATTTGTACGGGAAATATTTTTAAACAACCATTGTTATGGTTTATTATATGTATTTTTAGGGTAGTTGATATAATTAGGTCCTGTGAAAGGGCATGTCCTTTCACAGGGAACCATTGGGACTCGTATTTATTATCAATTACTTGTATGCAAAAGAGGGAATTCTATCACGGGAAAAAGATACTTCTTACAGACAGGAATGTAATGTTTCAAAATCTTATGCATGGATATCTGATAAGTACCTATACCTTGTTGATTTTATAGTTTTATGTTCAATTAAGTTTCTCGGATTACTCTCTAGTCAGGGTATCCTATCATGTTTCTATTTCGAGCTTTCATTTATAATTAATATATACAATTTGAATGATGATAGAAAGTTTGGGAACCTATTGTCATTTCCTTTCGGGCTCTTTAGTTGAGTTAAAAACCATAGGACTTGTTGTATTAATTGTTATAAATTTTGGTTCAAATAGAAATTCGTAGGTTGATGGTCTTGTTCCTACAGAAATGAGTTAATCTTAAAACTGTCTCTAGTTACATATAAGCATTGAATATTGACTCTATTTTCAATTTGGAATTAGGCACTGGTCTATTCATTCATTTGATGTTGTCATTTATTTCTCTCTATGAAATATACTTTTAATCTACTATCTTATTTATCAAACAGTAAATTAGGTTTAGCATTAGTTCATAACATTAGTATAAATATTTAACTATCTGCCAATTAGGACATTAGGTTAATTTATTTTCCAAGGATTAGTAACCTCCTTGGAAGGATTTTGTTGTTTATGCACGCAGTTTGTGTAGTTAGACAATATACTCATTTTAGGCCTACCAGCCTTGGTTCAAGCAAACTAGAATTGCAGAGGCATCTATTGTGCCTGTTAGTTGGCCTCAAAATGATCAGCATTTTCGAGCCCCAATAGGAGGGGGTGACAAAAAATAATTTTTTGGTATAGGGGTATTCTTTAGTATGCCACAAACGCACATGGTATGATTCATGTTCACTAAGTGAAGCCCTTGTGTTCACACTCCAGTCAACCACCACTGGTATAAACCTCTTCATGTTCTTTGGTATGGTCTCAAATAAGCCTCTAGTACTAGTATGACCTTTGGTACTAGTACAACCTCTGGTATTGGTATGACCTTTGGTACTTGTATAGAGTAAACTAGTATGGTACTTTGTGAACCTTCCAATCCTTCCTCCATCTCCCCTACTTCACCCTCTCTTCTTGCAACCTCCTTTATGTAGGCACTACCTCCATGGTATGGTTCCATTTGGAACCCCTCATCAACCATACTCTCACTCTCTAAAGAGGAGACTGACATTGCCTCTTCTCCTACTATATCTTCCTCTTCCTCCTCACTACTTCCATCCCCTTCATTCCCTTCATCCATACTGGTTGTCACTCCTTGCCTAGCCTTCTTCCAAAGGGGTTTGGTACCACTTCCACCTATAAGAGTGCCCAAATGCATCCATTATTGTTACAACTAGTGGTTGTCATTGCACCAAAAGATCGCCTGTTAATGCCTGATACAACCATTGGACTTATAGAAGACACAAGAGGATATTAAACCATGTCACGAACCACTGCTGCACTGGAAATTCCAAGGATACCAATGGTCCAATTAGTCTTTCTCACCATTGGTTCTATTCTTGCTGGGGACTCTGTGTCTATTGGTTTCACTGCTGGTTTTGTTCTCCCTAGAAGTATTACTTATGATGCTGGTGTCCCCCCAGTTACTTCTGGTCCTGCTAGGTGTACTGTTCCTTCTACTAGTAGCACAGGTGCTAGTTTGTCTGCTGAGGCTACTGGGTCTACTAGCCTTCTTCCAGCCAGTTCTATTTCGAAAGCTCCTACTGGTGCTGGGAAGTCTGGCATTGGCTGTGTGGCCGCTGTAGGTTCTATCCAGACTTCTCTTGCTAATTATATTATGGTTGGCTCCTCTTCGGTCTCTGACTGGCTGGAGAAAGCTTCTTTGGTAGAGGAGGGATGAACTATTGTTACAGGTAAACATAATAAAAATTCCCCTCTACATTTTGATATGACTCTCCACTCCCAGAAGAAGGGAGGTAAAGGGAAATCCTAGGATTGTTTAGGGTGCTTGTTTGCCCTAAATACTGGTTGTTGTTGTAAAGTGTTGGCTTTACATGTTTGGCTTCAATAGTTTGAGTCTTTTTGTGTATCTTTTGTTTGTCTATTATTGTTTTGTTGGAATTGTGCTACTGGTAGTTCTACTGGCATTATGTGCTGGGGGGGCACTGTAAGGTTTTTCTTTTCCCCCCAGCTATTTCACTTAGATCTAAGCTTATTCTTCCTATTTTTCAGTGGTTATAGTTCCCTTAAAAAAATGAATGTATATGGTTTCGGGGCCCATTCAAAACCTATTTTTACCATATTAAAAAACAATCCCCCTCAGGGCAAGCACGAGGTTTGAACCCATGACCAAGCTCTGATACCACTTGTTACAACTAGTAGTTGTTGTTGCACAAAAATATCAACTTGTTAATGCTTGATACAACCACTAGACTTATAGAAGACATGAGAGGTTTTTAAACTATGTCACAAACTACCACTGCGCTAGAAAACCCAAGGAGACCAATGGCACAACTGGTCTTTCTTATTGTTGTAAAAAATAGTAGATAGCCAGTTTGTATGGATCCACCTTTCTCATTGGTACAAACTTCCTCTTCTAGTCCAGAGGTACCTACATCCTCATGGCATCTAAGAATAGTGTAATGGCACAGTGGGTCATATGAAATGTCTTGTGCTTGAGGCTAAAAAGCTCCTGTATATGCCTTGATAAAACCTGCCCCTAATTGAAAGATGGCATTCATTAGGCATAGCATCCAAATGGAAATGTTTGATGCCCTACTAGCCCCTGTGAGTTTTCCTTTACCATCTCCATAATAAACTTTCATTTAAGGGAGGTGATAAATATTTTATTCAAGCCTTAACTATTATTACTACTACACAGGCTACCCCATTTTGTCAGGGAAAGGTTTGGCTTGTACATGAGTTTGAGTAAAAAATATTTATCTTGAGTGGACATTTTCATAATGGGTTTCATGGCAGAGGATCCCTTTGATGGAACCCCAAAAACCTCGGTGAACTCTTTTGGCCAAATAGAAATAACCACAATATGTTCAAAATACCTGATCATGGTGGTCATATCTAGCCATCATAGACTATAGCACTGGTTCAAACTCCCTCAAATTGAATATGGGTGTAAAGATGATCTTTCCTACTTCTTCCTTCCTCAATGTGTCTTTCAAATGGTGATTATCCAAAGTGTTCCCCCACCATATCCTGCATTCACTCCTCATTACACTTTCAAATAAGAGAATTTCCCTACTTACTTGTTCATCTCATGTACCTTTTTACATACCTTATTCTTTCTACTGGAAGTGGCCATATTTTCCTACATTTCAATCTTCTTGTTACTTCTAGTTTTATACTATATTTCATAACTACCCTTATTAGGGTTTTCGTAACTACCCCTCACCACCCTTGCCAATTTTCTCACTCTCTATCACCTTCCCCTATCCATATGATCTGTATGATGCTTTCTACTTGATGTATGTTTCCTGTATGGTATGTTCACTGTATGATGTATAGCATGTGTGTATTATCCCTATGCTATATGTAACTCTCCCTTAACACGGTGGTTATTTTTGTTCATATGGATGGTTGTACAAAAATCTTCCCCCCTTGACTGTATGGGGTACTGATTATTGTGTACAATCTCTTGCATGTGGATTACGAGGTGAAGCATATGGTTAATATTGTATATTTAGTTTTCTCCATGAATCCCTTGGGACATACAACCTCTTCTTTGGCTGCTCCTATTACCATATGGGTCAGGCTATCTTTCCTTGTTTCATCCATATGTTGTACAATTACCTCCTTCGTTCTGTTGATTGTACAGTGTACAACACTGTGATTGATTACATGCCATATGAGGCTTGTACTATGAGCTTCTTTACTATTCATACATTGTATGATGTCTACAATGCCCTCTTTTCTTTCCCTTTGGACCTCTAAAGTTGATTCTTATTCTAGACTTCCTTTCCTTTTTTTACCTTCCACACTTGTTTGTAGAAAATGGTTCGGTCTTCCATCTTATAAGTTCTCTTTATGGTTAGATTTTTAAGAAAACATCTTTTCCTTATGTTGAATTTATTTATTCTTTTATAACATCCTCTTTTTTTTAACCCGCCTTCACTTTTATTTCCCTTCTATTTTTAATGATCTTTTCCCATACTAGCTTTTTAATTATTATTTTTTTCTTTTTATTTTTCCATCCCTTTTATTTTTCATCTCGACCTTTTTGAATTTTTTTTTCAAATCCCTTCATTTTTATTTTTTTATAAGATAGCACACCTTTTAATTTTCCTTGCTTTTGTGGTCTTTTGCCTCCTTGTTTCGCCTTTATTTTCTTCCCTTTGAATTTTTTAATTTTCTACAAGTTCTTTTTCTTCATCTTTATATCCTTTTGTCTCTTCCATCCTTTTCACCAGTTTTTGGCTTCTTCTAAGGTTCTTCATATTCTTTACTTAGTCTCCTTTTTCCATGGCAACATTTTGTAACACTCATTTTCATAGGAGATCCCCAAATATTTGAGGTCAAATATTTTGTCAACTTCATCTTTATTCACAATTAGGGGCTTAGCTAGATTTGGTATTTCTTTTCATAATGTGTTAGAGTTGGGATGGTACATGGCTTCTTTTCCGCAACACACTTTTGTATGATGTGGTCAGCGCACCCATCTCCTTAAGAGATGAATAAGTCATCCATTTTTATCACTGGTATCTTAGGCATGGTGCAAGGGTGACACCATACTCTTCTAGGTCAATCTCCTCTTCTAGGTCCTCTTCATGAACTTACCCTTGGTTGCTTGTTCCATCTTGCATTTCTCTTCTACCTCTTCATCGATGTCATAGGCCACAAAGCCTTCCCTTATTCCTTCATAGGGTGCTTTCCACCTCCAGTATCCATTCATCCTCACCTACAATTTTGGTGGTCTGAACACTGCATTTGTGATATGCTTATGCACTTGGGGAACTATAATCCCTTCCACATATTTTATTACGAATTATTCTTCTGGTGCCATCATGGGTTTGGCCCAATCTAGGTTGGGCCTGTATGGTTCTCCGGTAATGACTGGATCTTCTTCGATTTCCTTACTATGACCAATTGTCCAATCTCCTTTAGTTATGTATCCCAGCATGTTAAATGCTATTTTTGGTATTTTCCTTTTCTTATAGATCTTATATTTTGACTTGTTCACTAGATCTTTGATAGGATTCTCATCCAATGTTGATAGTTTAACTACACCATTTAATCCCACTTCTCTGACTTTATAAGGTCCCAACCAACAAACTTGGAACTTCCTAGATCAAAGTTTGTTATGGATTTTCTATTTGAGTACTAATTGGGATGGCCAAAAATTCATCTCTTGGAGGTGTTTTTCATTTCAAAACTTCCTTCTTCATTGGGCCACCTGCATCGCTCACTGTTCTATCATACATCACTCATCCAACTTCATGAGAGTGAACAACCATTCCTTTAAGCTTTCCTCATCTCCAAGTTGGTTCTCCACTGCAATTCTTAGGCTTGGTATGGTGTACTCTATTGGTACCATAACCTCTTGTCCATACATTAGATAGAAAGGCGTGTTCCCTATCATGACCTTGTATGTGGTATGGTATGCCTAGAATATGATAGGGAGCTTTTATTACCAGTCTTCTTTTTCCACTCCACATGTCTTGTATATAATAGACACTGACTCTTTGTTTGTTGACTCAACTTAAACATTTTCTCTGGGGTAGTACAAACTTGACAATTTGTGGAATATCTTAAATTCTGATGTCATCATATGAATCACTTGGTTCAAAAATTTTACGCCTTGGTTCACTTGTAATCTTGATTGGTATGCCAAATTGGGTCACAATTTGTTTGTAAAGGAAATTTTCCATCACTAGTAGAATTTGGAAAATAAATAACTACGTGACTAAAAATTTTAGTCATGTGACTAAAAATGATCAAATTCTACTAACTATTTACAATTCACAAGTATAAATGACTAAATAAATGACTAATTTGGTCATCAAGTAAAATCACAACTAAATAATTGGCTAGACAAATAAAAATGACTAAATAATTGACTATTACTCCTCTATGATTGTTTTTTCATATTTGATCATTTTCTAGAGAGCTTAAGCCCCCTTCATGGGACCCTACCTAGGCAACCCATTTGGTCGCCCAGGTTTCTTGGTGCACCAAAAATACCTATTGCATGGAAGACATTGCCTCTAGGTGTATTCTTAAAGCCTTCACAGATTTTATTAAAAAAAAAAGCCATTCACATTCTTTAACTTTTGTTACTCATTATGTTAATGAATTATTAATATTTTTAACTATGATTTGAAGCCAATTTGATTTTCCTATTTTATTATTATGCTAGGCTTTGGCAGTTTCATCCACTAAAGAATTATGTACATACTTGAGATTGTAATTTTATTCTTATTCAATGATAATATCTTGGTTTTTCTTTTATTGGAGAAGTATTTTAGGGATATTACTCCATTTTTCATTCATGCGTGCTCTTAAAATTCAAACGCATCTTTAGTTTAATACGTGTAAACTGATATATATTTAGAAATAGTATAGTAGTTTCCTTGAAACTCTTAATTATTTGATCAACTTTATGTATCAGACAATATAATTTTTTAATAATAATAAGTATAAAAAAATGTTTTAATTAATACCAATATTGATATGTTAATTCTTTTAATTGATATTTTGTAAATAAGCATATATTTAATTTTGAACAATAAGATCAATATTATCTTACACTAATTAAAACATATACATTGAATTTTAATAAATCAAATAATTTTATATAAATGTTTAAAGAGGAAAACCAAATCTTATTTTTTCAATAAAATCCATGATAAATAATTAGTTAAAATAACTATATTCACTCTTATAAATTATTTAATAAAAAAATTCAAAATATATGAAAATAAATAAACAATATTTAGTTTTAGATATGACATTTTTTTCTCTAGATGTTATCAATTATTTTATTAGTTTGTTAATATTTCAAAATCATTGGAGAAAAAAAATATGTATTATCCTTTACGGCTCCCTAACTGAGGTTAGTGTCTCTCTTTTTTAGGCTTTGAGATCTTTGTCTCTCCTCATTATCAGAATGATGGGATGCTTTGTGATTGGCCCCGGTCTGCACAAGTAGGCACTCTAGAATGGTCTAGAGAATCTACATGGCATTAAGTTCTCCCGAGTCATCATGTTGTTCTCTACCATCCTCTTCCCTACTCTCCTCAACTCTCTGACTAACAAGAGGGCTAGGAAGTCTGCTTCTTCCACATCCCCTACTACGGCCTCCACTTCAGCCTATAGCCACGGATCTAGTCTTAGTGACCATCTTTTCTACAACATAAAATCAAGAAGGACAAAATAAATCAAACATGATAAGATTGCAAAAATAATAGTCTGAAATACAAGCGTGTTATATGTCTAAGTTTTATTTTAAAGTTTTGACCACTAGACAATAAATGAGCATACAATATTCCTAGAGCTCCCAACGTTTGAAACATGGGCTCTAATACCAAGTGTAATGCCCCCCACCAAGGAACCTAGGAGATATTAACCTAAAACATGTTACCAAGTTTGCAGAATAAATTTTTCCTTAAATGTTTACAAACAATGATGAATATACAAGCGAAAGTAAAACATAAAGTCCATAAGAACATAAACATAAACCATAAATATAACCTCCAAAGGTAGATTACACATCTCAAGGGTTCCTTGACTTAGAAACTATGAAATACAAATACAACCATGAATTATATATTACATCATAATTTACAACTAAATTATAAAATACACATACTCATCAAACATCCATGACACATGTCACAGGGTATGTGAATTACAATAAGATACAAAGTACAAAAGAGAAGTATAAGATCAAGAATAGAACTCCAAGAAGATAGGAAATGAAGTAACTACAACTAGGATCATCTAGCACTAGAAAAAGGACGTTGGAGTCTCAATGAATCACTACCACCCGACCTCATGGAAACCTATGGCTCCACTCCCACCGTGTTGAGGAGATAACATCAAATCCCAAATGGATAACAATACGATACAATCATGTAGACTAAGAAAGGATCCTAGGCACTCCTATCTCAAAGGTACAACTTATAAGTCCAAGGTACACATAATAATTCCAGAGGCAACCAACACATATAGGAAATCGAGAATGAAATCTGGGAAGTGTCATCACATGAGTCAACTCTAAGGTCACCTAGTAGCCTCACTGGACTCCAACCCCTAGTGACTCTATGTGGATCAGTATTCCTCTTATGGAGACAAGCAACAACTAACTATGCCAGACTCACCATCACTACTGGATGGGAAAACATCTTATCCCACTCCCATCCTTAGCCTATACTAGCACTCAAGGCATGGGTGAGGAATCATTATCTTATTAATTTATTTTAATCCCCATTTAATTTAATGTTATCACTTGATTAAGTAACCTACTAAGGATACCCAGGTAGCCACTTCTGGGATCCGATGCCTCCAAAGTAGGCCACTTCCCTTCTAACACCTAGATAACATACCCTAGGTTTAACAATCTCAAAACATGACTCTAAGTCAACATAGTCTCATAAAGCTCAAAAAATACTTTCAAAAAGTATAGGAACACATAATATAATTTCTATCATAAAATCAATCTTTGTAAAGGTTGAGTCTCATTTGATCAATTTCACTCAAGTATACAAAGAAAACAAACATAATCAATAATTTCTAATCTCGCCCTTGGTAATAGTCCTACTGGGTTGACATACTAAACCCTTTTACACCCCAAACACATATGGAAATTAAAAGACAAATAATAGAATTTAATTTAATAAACTAATTTATAAATTTCATCATAGAATTAATCTATCCAATAATTACTAATAGACTATAATTACATTAAAAATAATTAAACTCTAACCCTACAAATCCATTTATAACATCCACAAAATAAATTGATCCTAGGCATTAAAATTATTAACCCATTATAATTTTATAGTCTAAAAATACACCAAACTGATTTAAATTTATAAGTAGCAACCCAATATTAAATTACAATAATTCAGCCAATAGATTTAAATAAACAATGAATAATTTGCATGAAATGCCCAATTAAAATATCCATATAAAAGAAAACATATTTTCTCATTTAAAATGCATCTACAAATATATATAAATCATCTGCCATTTTAACATTCTTCAATAGAAAAAAGAAAACCAGTTTAACATTTAAATAAATTTAATATATATACCTATATATATTACCCTTAATATATATATATATATATATATATATATATATATATATATAAAATTGAAATTTAATAATTAAAAAATTAAAATAAAAAAGTAAATTTCTTTTTTTAAAAAATTAAACATAATTTTGTTTCGTGGGGGGACCCACGGTCCTTTGATGCCATGGTAGCCAACTCGATAGCCCAAAAGGGTCTGCCAACACGACAACCCTCATGGGAATGTTGACACGACAACCCATGGGACTGCCAACACGACAACTCATGCAGACTACTGACTTGACAACCTGTGGGTACTGCCGTGAGGCAGGGGTGAGTGGGCGGTCGACTCGCCACCCCAAAAAAATAATTTATTTAATAATTTAAAAAAAAAATTAATTAAAAATTTTAAATACTTTTTTTAATATATATATTTTTAGTAAAATTACACTAGCAATTAAATGTTGTACCAAAACAACAAGGAGGTATTTAAAAAAATAATCTATATATTTTTTGAATACTAAAATGAAAATAATAGAACATATCAAATTTACAATTCTTCCAGAGGTAAACATTTTTTTAAATCCAGGTAAGAAATAATTCCACATGCAAAATTGAAAGCCCTAATAACAAAATAACTGTGTATTTCCCAAAACTTCATCTAGGTTTAGTTTAGGATTTCCTTTTCAATTTCAAATACCAAATCTAATTTCTATCAATTGAATCCATCATTATCTGGGCCTAGGGTTTCCAAACAAAATCAATTTTCAGAGAACTTCTAATAACATTAATTTCTACCAATACTCATAAATTCAAACCCTAATTGAAATTCAAGCAAGAATCAGACACAAGGATTGCATGCCAACTAAAACTTTCTTTAACCAAACTGTAGAATTTCACAAGAAGATGAAACAAAAGAAACAATTCCAAACATCCAGATCTGATAGGGACGAAGAATACACTCCTTTCAAATTGCAGAAATATAATCATAAAGATAATCAAACCCTACCTCTGACACCAAAGATGAATTGGAAGATGACCAGAACGAAGATAAATCCAAGCTTTTAGAAAAATTGCACCACGTTGAAATCTTTTGCCCAAAAATTCTCCAAAACCCGTGTGTTGAGAATAATGGCCAAACCCTCACCATATAGGAAATTTAATTCCACATGCAAGGGTTGGAACATAACTCCACAGAGAGCCTTATTTTTATCAATTCCTAATTTTAGTTTTGAACTCAAGTCTGATTTTCTAATTACTCTTGTTGGAAACACTCAGCTCAAAATTGACTAATTCTTTTAATTTAATTTACTCAATTTTGATTGTGCAAATTAATGTATTCTAATTAATCGAAATAATAACATTTAGTCTACTTTAATTTCCATATTCTAATTTAATTTCATAATTAATAAATACATTTTATTTGAAAAAATTAAATTTATAATTAAATAAATCTAAAGTGAATGTATTTAATTAATTCTCATTAATTAAATAATTATATTTTCACAATAACAAAAATTATTAAATTTAATAATTGCATTTAATTAATTAAATACCCTCACATTTAAATAGCTAAAAAATAACATAGTCTAATTTATTTAAATTACACCATAAATCTAAATAAATTATCTAATTATAGAAATCACATCAATAACCAAAAACAACTGAACTCAGAGAACCACAACCATACTCAAGGAAAGGGTTATAAACTCACATCACCAGTACAAGTTTGGAAAGTTTAAAATATTAGAATCTTGTCCACTATTTCAGGACAATAGTATGGCTTAGGTTAGGATTTGGATCTGAATATTATCTCCTCTCTTTTACCACTGAGACTAGTGATAGGGCACACTCATCTTGACAATTCAGGGAAGTCGATGTCTGGTATCTACAAACCTGCATACGAGACCCACATGTACGTACATACATACATACATACATATATATAATAAGAAATCATGGGGATCAAGACATCATATGGATCCTGCAAGTAGGTAACTACGATTTCATCCCTCAACCATATCAAACACGTCATATAGGAAAATAAAAGCATACATGATCACCATACACATGCAATTATGGGGTAAGTATATTCATAATCATGAGCATCATTTTAAAACATGTAAATCATTATCATAACTAACTTTAACTAAGTGCATCACTATAACAACTCTAATTATCCATTTATTAAAATAACCATGTAGTGTCATACATCCAAAACCATAATATAACTGAAATATCAACGCACACATAAAAGTGGCCTAAACGATTTTGGCAATATAAAATTGAAAAATAAAGTATGGGTGGGGACTATGTAATATCACCTTGAAGAATAGATTATAGGAGACAAACAAGCAGATTGCTTAGCTAACATATTCACAAAGCCTCTCTCAAAAGATGTGTTTGAAAGATTAAGAATGAGAATGGGGGTTCTATCTCTCTCTTCTCTTGCATAAGTTCATCATTGAGTGATAGGTTTCAGGGGGGATCATTTATAATATATTTTACAATTGGAACTTTGGTATATCTTCTTCGTCATTGATGTCAAAGGGGGATAAAAAGTATGAGGACAACATAATTAATGTGATGTTGATGTTGATGTGATATAATGATGGATATATAGGTGATAAAAGTACATGTAGAGGTTGGGATTGACATCAATGCCAAAGGGGGAGTATGTTGACCCTTTGGTAATTATTCTTTGGTTGTTTCATTGATGTCAATAAGGCATATAAGTTAGGTATCTTAGTCAGCTATGGTACATAAGATACAATTTTGATGCTAGTATACAATAATGTAACTTTAATGCTCATATTACAAGGCCAAGTTGATATGGTTATAATGTGTTTAAAATCATGTGTGATTTTCTAATACATTGGATAATTCATTATTAAATTGGTGGATAGAGTGTTAAATATATAACAGTAAATGTTGATTATGAATGTTGAATTTGTTATAATTCCATAACTACCTAGTTATGGTCGAAATGAATTTAAACATATTGTAATTGGGTAATAATAGGATCAATAGAAACTTGCAATAACATATAAAATCTCAACCACAAAGAGATTGTTAGAGAAATTAGTATTCTCAATATTCAAGAAAGGATGCAAGACAAATAATAAGCATAATCAATCAAATATTATGAAATCAATCCAAAACATGAATATGAAAACTATAAAATCCTTCCTTGGTATTCTCCTTCTCATGGAATGTGGGATCTTAGAATTGAGCTCAAGATCGTGCCAACATAAGATTTCAAAGCAATTGTGGTTACCAAAATCAAAGGTTTGGCTCTCTATTTATAAGATTTTAGGGGTTTCAACCAAGAATCCATGATTGAAGGGATGACTGACTTTGATTGAGGAGTTGAACTTAGAGTGAGTGAGAGTTCAACTAAGTTGATTGCTTAGTTTAACACGATTGATTGATTTGTCAGCAAATAGACTGGAGAGATGACTTGAATGGACTAGTGAGTTAAATGATTGCATGGATGAGTCAACTAACTACATGGATTAGAAGATTGAATTGATGGAAGACTTAACTGATTGTCGAGGGAGGAATTAACAATATGGATTGAATAGTTAGGAGAGGGAATTGTGGAGTTAAGAGCTCTGATTGAAAAGCTAACTCAAAGTGTGTGTGAGTTAGGATCTAGGAGGATAATTATGATTTAAATAAATAAAATATTATTTATTTGCACATGTGGAGATATTTTATAAATAAATAATTACTTATTTATTTACGAGAGGATTGTTAGTTGTAATTAAATAAATATAATTTATTTAATCATGCGAGGGGAATAATTAGTTTAATTAAATAAGTATCATTTATTTAATCATGGGATAGAATTTGATTTAACTATCATTGAAATGTAATAATTAGGAGGAGGGAATATTAATTAAATTTGGTTATTTAATTAATAATTATAAGATAGGATATAATTAAATAAGATTATTTATTTAATTATATTATAGATGAATAGGATGATGAATTAATTGTTTAGAAGTACAATAATTAAAGTAATTAATTAAAATCACTTAATTATAGAATTAGAGAGAAATGATGATTATGATCTTAGAATATGGTAGAATGACACACTTAATCAAATAATAAAGATTATTTAATAATTTAGGAGGAATGTTAGTAATGTCATTGAATTGGAAGACTTAGGTATGTGTGGATGGAAATGTTGGCAAGATCAACATTGGCACACACCTTGAGGGGTGGTAGAGTGATGGAAATAAAATTGATTTTGGATTTTGAGATTTAGATGGAGGAGTGGACATGGATTTTGGGACACAAGGAAATAAAATGGATGAAGTAGGTGATGGAGTATTTAAGGTAGTGTATTTTGGGACATAGGGACCCAAAATAGATTTGGAAGATGGAAGAAATTTATGTGGGGGGTTGATTGAAGCCTTTGGAATAGCAAGCTTGGATGCCAATTTTGATTTTTCTTTGGGATATTGTGCTTCGAGGAGCTTCTTGGGAATTGATGTGGTTTTTAATTTTTCATTCTTTTGTGGGTCCTTGGAATGCATTGCTTGCATAAGGGATTTAGAAATCAATATAGCTTTTGACTTTTCTTTTTTCTTTATTAGCCTTTATGGCCTTTTGGATATTTCTTTTTTGCTTTGGATCATATTTTTATTTATTTTTGCATGTCAATTAGATAGGACATGTTGATCCTTGATTGCATGTGGATCACTTGACTTATGGATTTTATGCTTGGAATCCAAATTTATTGGAAGGGAAGTGGTAGTAATGGGTGGATAGGCATTGTATGGAGGCTTTTTGGATGGGTAGATGGTTCTCAAAGATGTTTTCCTTTGATGACTTTCATGTAGGAAAGGGTAAGTGGATTGTGAACTAGTAGATGGAGGAATATATGAACCTAAGATAGATGGAAGGAATGAGGGGGAAGGCATTGGCTTACGTTTATATGGGGGAATGTTGGATGTAGAGGGGATATCAAAATCTTGATGGTGAGCTATATAGTCAAGGCCCTGATAATATGGATTTTCTTTGATATCAAGGGGTTCTAATATACCTTTTTCATTGAGGCCTAACCCCTTTCCTTGATAATGAATTTTCTGAAAAATCTTCTTAGCAATTGGATACTGATTATTTTTGAAACAAGATGGGAGTCCATTTTGATGTGGAGGAGGTACATATGGAATAGTAGGACTACAAATTAGACCAGACCAAATGAATGTGGATGAACCAAGTTGATATTTAATAGTCTCATTATTAACGTGGATAGAGTTGATGGGATCTTGGGGTGGATATGGGAGATTATGACATGGGGATGGAGGGATGATGGGATCTTGTGGTGGATGGGGAGGATTATGACATGGAGATGGAGGGATGATGGGATCTTGTGGTGGAAAGGGGGGATTACTTTGATCTTGACATGGAAGGGGATCATTGGATGGAGTATAAGGGACATCATGATCTTTCTTAGGGAGTGAATTATGAATGGAAATCAGAGGAATTATTTTCTCTTGGGATGGAAGGGGATCATATTGGACAGGAAACAAATGGATAAGGGGGTCATCTTGAGATTGTGGCAATATGGGATCTTGGTAAGTTGATTGGACATTCTTGGTATCTTGATCTTGACCAATTTTAGGACTTGTTTATTTATATGTTGGATTATTCTCTTGACATGGGATATCTATGGTGGATTCTTGAAAGGAATCAGTGCCTGGATATGACAGGGGTGGACCTTAACTTAGAATCAATGGAGTATCTTTGCTTGGGAGTGGGGTTTATGGTGGCATTAGATCTAAGAATTCTGATTTGCAGATGGGATTGGCTTTAAAAAATGGATCAGACAAGATTTCTATTGTGGATAGCCCTTGAGGGTAGACTAGAAATGTTTCATTATTAGATGCATTTCTAGGTGGAGATAGTGTGGAGGAAGAGATGGTAGGAGGTATGGATATTTCTTGTGGGACTATGCTAGACATAGGTATGTGATTTTGATCATGTTTAGGAATGGTGTCTTGACATATATCCAACTCCCCATTAGGTGAATTATTGGGAAATTCTTTATTAGTAACAACATAATCATTGTCTAGACTTTTGATAGTGATGGTATTAATTGTCAAATTGGGGTCGACTTTCGTATATGAAAGGTTAGCCTTATTATCTTGTACTGTTGTAGCGGCCTTGTCTTTTCCATGATCCATCAATGGATTTTGGAATATCTTATGGTCTTGGTTGGTGGTTCTAGAATTTATGACAACTTCAATTTCACTGTAGTCAATGAGATCTTGGACAATGTGCTTAAGTTGCATGCACCTGCTTGTTTTGTGTCCCTTAGTTCTGTGATAGTTATAGTGACCATTATAATCCCACCATCTTGGTTTTTCAGGGCCCTCATAATCTCTTATCTCAGGTAAAGTGACTAGATAGGATTGTATCAATTTCTTTAAGATCATCTCAAAAGGTTCTGCAAGAGGTGTAAAATCTCACTGAGGAGGAGGGTTCCTTCTTGCATAACTTTATTTTTGGGTAAGCATATTGATCTGTTTGGGACTTTGTCTAGGAGTAGTGGTGTTAACATTATGATTTGCTTATGCTGGTTGGGTATGTTGGATTGGTGCTAGCTGGGTATGTTGGATAGGTGTTGGTGCTTGCACACATAGGACTGATTGTGCCATTTTTGCATCCATAATGCCATAATTTGTCACATTCTTGTTTTGGACTAGTATTTGGATTTTTCATAGAGTGTTGGATTAATGGTCTCTTTCTTGAGTATTCCCTTCAAGGTGAGGGATCTTTCCACTTTTAGCTATTGCTCAACTAGTTCTTCAAATGTCTCAATGTGTTGAGAGTTAAGTTCACACATTAGGTCTAGCTGATAATTTTTAATAAACATGTGGATCTTTTCTTTAATTGGAACATGGAAAGATGCCTTGGAGACAACAATTATCCAGCATTGTAGGTATGAGGCAAACCTCTCTTCATTATTTTTCTTGGTGGTGCAAAGATCCGTTAATGTTACTTTTGTGATAATGTTGTGTGAATAGTGTGATATGAATTTTTATGCTAGTTTGTTCCACATCCTTATCCTAGGAGAGAGTCTAGAAAACCAATCCATGGATGTACCACTAAGACTGTGTGGAAAAAGTCTCATAAGATATGTGTCATCGTGAGAATATTCCATGCAAGCTGTAAAAAAGTCCCTTATGTGATCGTAGGGATCACCCTTTTTGTTGTACCTATCAAACATAAGTGTGAAAAAATTGGTTGGAAAATGTGGTATATGTAGTATCCCATCGAAAAGATAAGGAATAAGGTTTGTTGTGGTGTAAGGCCTTTTATAAGCTCCCATTTGTAGATTCATGAACTATTGCTGAAGGGTTTGTAACTGTTGAGAAAGTAGATCAGTGATAGTTGGGGTACTAGGAAGTGCGTTAGGATTACCAAAAGGGGCTCCACTATTTTGAGATGTTGCAGATATATACAGTGGCATCACATGCTAAGATGTCAGGGTGTATTGAGGTACTGAGATGTAGGATTATGTTGAGTTATTGGAATATACTGGGGTGATGGATTATGCTGAGGTACTGGTATCTTTTGGGGTGTTGGATTATGATACAATACTCGATTATGTTGGGGTGCTAGATTGTGCTGAGGTATTGGATTATGCTGGGATGTTTGATTTGAAATGTACTGCAATGTTTGGTTTTTCTGAGGTATTGTTGTAAGATGGGAAGTGTTAGGCCCACTTGCATCATATTTTGGATGAAACTAGCAAACATTGTTGAGTAATCTGTATTAGTTGGAGATGCCCCTTGACTGATTTGGGGATGTCTTGAATTGGAAGAGACACCTAGAGGAGCACCACTAGGAAGCTTTGGTTGAGGTGCTTCCAATAAGGGTAGCCCCTTCTTTGGTTGGGGAATTGTGTTGGGGGAACTTGCTGCCATCATTTGTGAAATACTTGTAAGATGAGTGAAGGACAATATAGATGGTGTTGTTGTGGTAGCAAGTGTAGCAAATGCAGATGGAAAAATAGAAACTAAGGGATTGATGTAATGGATCCCTAAGGTACTAGAAGATGTGGGGACCTGGGAAGCATTTTGCGTGGAGCTGGTGGATGGGATGACTGAACTGATGTCATGCCCATAATTTAACAGGCAAAAACACACTATTTTTTTTGAAGTTATTAAATAATGTTATAAGTTTAATGTTGGCATAACGGAACAATAGAAAACTTAGAGAGGTTAATTTTACATTCGATTGAGGGGAATCATACAAGGGGTTTTCGACCTCTCCAACATCCCTCACACGAATCAATCACACATCTAGGTAAAAACAATTTAACATTAGGTTGACTTAAAATAATTTTTTTTTCCTTATTTTATTATCACTTAATTAACTTAAAATTTAATGTCATAATCCTTGGGCATGGCCTTGATTCAGAAATAAATTTAATATTAAGGTTAATCTACTAGCCAAATTACTATACAAGTATTCTCTTAATGACATAAGTTATCTACCACACATCTTCAACATTAGTTTTAAGGAAATTTTAACTAACACATTAAACCAACCCATCATTATAAAAGAAGAAATTTAAAAATGAGTAAAATAAATCTAAATATTATTATAATCTCTACAAAAATGCCCACTAATGAACTTTAATAAATTAACTTACTAATATTATCCACTAATAATAATTTATTATTATTTTTTTAAAATCCTCGTAATAATATTTTCCCTATAACATCATTACCCCATTATAACTTTACACTCTAAGAAAAATGACTCCCTTTAACATTCTAATTTAATAAGATAAACTTCTAAAAGTGAAAAATAAATCAACTAGATAAAAGGGGAGGGAAAATGGGCTTTCAAATTGCAAGATGCTCTTCACTCTAACCCTAATTCGGATTTAGGGTTAGGGTGAAAAAGACATCTCCCAAAAAGAAGTCCATTTCCTCTTTTTCCTCCTTTCTCTCCTCCATTAACCCCCAAACCCTAAAGAAGATTTTTTGAGATATTTTCTCCATTTTTTTGCAGGTATGGAGCTTGGAGGGTCTGAAAATCAAGAATAAGAATTCGAAGATACAAATGAGCATATACCTATGAGTGTATATATGTATATACACCCATTTTAGTGTATATACATGTATAATCTCTTGTGTAGATACCCCCAAAGGAACAACTCAAATCATGCTGGAGCTGCTCTTATTTAGTAAACTCTTTTCCTAATTTCCTTTCTTTTGTTTGAAAAATGCTATTTTTTCTAAAATTGGCACTGCCCCTTTTCATTTTGTGGTTTTAGAAATTAACCACAGTCATTTTTTTTTGTAGATTGTTCTTATTAAAATAAATAAATAAATAAAATCCATTATTTTTTTATTGGGGGGGAGCTGAAGGCTCTATTCCTCGGCCGTCCTCGCAGAGCAGGTCTTGGCCTGCCCGTGGCCTGCACAACAAGTTGTGCAGTTGTGGGGTTCCCACAACTTGCATAGACTTGCTGTGCAGTCGCGGGCTTCCCACGGCCTACACAACAAGGCTGTGCAGTCCGCGGGCTTCTCCTGTGACAGTCAGGCAAGAGGTGGGGGTGCGGCTAAGGCCGACCCCCCCCAAAAAAATTCTTAAATTTTTTTTTTTAACAAAAAACATTTTTGTTTAATGTTTTTTTTAATAATATTTTTTAATTTATTTATACATTATATAATATATTTTATAATATATGTATATATATTTTAAAAAATATATATATTATGAAATCTATTTTATATAATATATATATTTTTTGATAACAAAGCATGGACAGATTTCAAAATGAATGTTTATATAATTTTTTTTTAACATTGCAAAACAAAATTATAAATGAATATTTATTATTATTTTTTTTAACATATAATAATCTTAGAACTAATACCTTTTTTTTTGTTTATAAACATGCAGATTTCTAAAGAAACAAATAAGGGTTTTCAAGATGATCAAATACATCTTTATGCATGTTTTTTTTTTGTAAGAGATGGATAAACAAGGAATCCTTTTTTTTTTTGTAGCAGGTTAAAACTAAGACAAGATGAATACAAAATTGTATAAATTATTGAATGCTCATATGCAACTTTTTTAAAAAAATATATTGCTTCAAAAATTGAAAAGGAATATCAATGCATAAACATAAATAAATATGCTTATTTTTCTTATATACATATCTGGAATAGTACTTTCCTTATTCATTGTCTTAAATAGAAAGAAAAAACTAAATCATGTTAGAGACACTAAATTTTTTTATTTATTTTTGTGTAAGTTCAACTAAATGTAATAATTTCAAGCATTGAAAATACATTAGTGCAGAAAATATAACTATTTAAAATAGTCATTCTGACTGAGAAATAAAGATCTCTTTTAAATGTATCTACAATTTACTTCTAACAACAAAGATCAAAATGACAAATCTAACATTCTTATAAGCATTAATGTTGCACTTATAATTCTAAACATTCAAGGATCATTAAGTATTCTTTTACTCACATATCAACATTAGGTGAATTAAAAGTGAATTCCCTTTCTTTTTTTTTGTTTTCCACTAGTTTTGAAAACAGATTTCTTTCAAACTAAAAACTAGAAAACTACTAACAAAATATATTTATTCTATAAACATGTTTTCATAAACAAAAAATGCATCTTCATAACAACATAATAAAGTGCCATATAAAAGAAATCTTTATTACAAGCTTGATCCTTTACAAGAAACACATGGGGACCTTAAGTTTCCTTTTACAACAAGAAAAATTTCACCACAAAAAGAGATCCATTTCATCTTGAGTTCATCCACTAGCTTCCTTCAACAAGCATCAAGGCCCCAAATCCTACAAAACAACATGGATGGACCATGGGGAAGCTCACCTCCCAGCCTAGGCTTCTAAGAAGCCATCCCCGAGCTTGGGGAACCAGCACATAGACATAAGTACATTCATGCAAACCAACATCAACAATGACACAATAAGCACATTAAAACTCCCAACCAAGGCTATGAACAATGAGTCTCATAATGACCCAAAACTCGGTGTGAAGGTGGACTAAATACCAAGGGGAGAAAGCTCATTTCAAAATAAGAGACAAGCCTACACTTGGCTTTCTCATCACACATATTACCACAATATCACAAACCTAACAAAACTCCTTATGACCCCCAAGGCTACAAGCCATACAATCCCCTTATGACCCCCAAAACATAAAATGAGAAATGGCTACATGGAGCCCATACTGCCATGTTTTCTTCCTTCTCCCTTCCAAGGAGAGACTCTACACCCATGGCTGTCCCAATAAACCCTTCACCTCCAAGGATACTCTTCCCCCCATGGGTGAGTGTGGCCTTGAGACTCACATAATAACAACACAAAAAAAGAAATCTCAAGAACACAAATCTTCACATTTACAATACAAAAAAAAAGACATGCACTACAACAAGCACAAGATTTACATAAGCATCTACTAACACAAAACAACAAGATTCTCAAACAATAAGCACATAAATAACACAATAACTAGTTTCTAACATACAAGAAAGAAAATATTCATGAGCCTTCAATCGGAGCCACCAACCTAAGTCCAAGCAATAATGGTGAGAGTTGAAGTTGAGAGCCCTTTTTCCAAGATTTTTCCTCTCCTAGCTTCTTCAAAGTTATCTAGTCTCTAAGTAAGAGAGTGGATGTTCAAACTTTTCCAAAAGAAGAGTCCCCTCTAAAAGGACCACCACACATCTCCTCACAACCCCCTAGGGATAAGGCAAGCCTTCTAATCGGTTAGTCTTCCCTAAGCCTCTTACAACTTTCTAAAAATGGGCTTCTAAAAAGGTTGGCCAAACAAGTGGGCAAAGGACTTGCATCTTATTGGATGAAGTTCTTACCAAGACCTTGCTTCAAAAATTGATTTTTGGCCATTTTGAAAATCCAACTTTTGGAAAGGTCTTTTAGTCAACTATGGGTTGTCCTATAGTTAAAATTGACCCTTACCCATAGGTATATCAAGTGGGCTAACTAAAAATGGCCTAAACACTCTCCTAGGCACCTTTTTAACCCTCCAAAAGTTCATGTTAAGTTCAAATTCGAAATCCTTGAGTTGACACTACCTCAAGCTCCCTAACCAAGGGATTTCACATGGGGATCCTCAAGGTACTATCCTAGGTTGATGGGCATCCAATCCTCAAGTGGACATGTCATGGCCACAAGTACACATACAAGTGTCAAGTGACACAACAAGAATGACACATCGCAGACCATGTGGCATATCCACTTGAGCATTCACAAAACAAATTGCATTTACAATTTAACATATTAATTAAACATGCATGCTCATCACGTTTACAAATCAAACATGATACAACAAAGTTTTGTCTCTTAATAGACACAACCTTGGCTAATTGAATAACATAAGTCTATGCTTTGGTTCCTCGAATTTACCATGGTCTAATTCCCTGCACACTAAAATCCAACATCATTAGTCCAAGGAAATATACATGTAAATTCATAACATTCATGATCAAAATAATTCATTTACAATATCTCTAATTAAGTCATAGTTCACATGGCTTAATAATTCATCTATGACATACATTCAACTCATCATGTAATATACAATTCATCACTTAATTAAGCTTGTAACATAATCATTGCATAATTAATTAGCTTTTTTACTCATGGAATCATATGCACTCATAAACTCCATTTAAGTAACCAACTTTCAATTCACAATAGAAATCTCATTATATCATAATTGAATCACATCTCCATTTCCTAATTACTTATGTAAGCATATAAAATCCATCACATCATCACAATATTCATAAATCAAAATAACCATAAATTAAAATTCATATTTATATCATAAAATAGTCATCAATAATTCACCACCAAAGATTTAACCCTAAATGATATTCACAACTCATCATAATTTAAATCCCAATTGTCATTTTTCCAAATAAATCAAATCATTTTATATATATATACCCAAATTGCAATATCTCAGTAATTATCTAAGTCAGTCATCATAATGCAAATCCATAATGTATCATTAAATCAACTTCATGTGAATGGAAAGCGTCCTAAACTATAATGTACATCATTCAATGGAATCAATTCCCTATTAACAAGGTAAAATCTCTTAATTCATCAAAACATTAAGTCAATTACTAGGTCTATCCTAATGATCAATGAAAAAGCTATGTCAGCTTAGGGTGAGGCCTCACAACTGAGTGGTAGGGGTGTTGTTGAGGCTACCCAAGATGGTGGTACATGTATGTCTTCCACTATGGTGGATGTGTCAAACCGAACTAGTAATTTAGCACCCTTTTGTATAAGCATGTCAAGGTGTTTGTTTAGGTCAGCCTCTATCCTGGATTCTAAAATTTCTTTCATCTTCTTATCACATAAATCGTCATCGATCTCTTCTTTCATACATTTGGCTTTGATTTGAGCAGGGTTTGTTCACCTAGTGTTTTCTCTTGGCGCAAAAAATGTCTCGGGATTGCTATAGTCTAGTGCCAAGGTTCTTAATGCAAATTTAATTTCTTTATGGAGATCATGGTCGGGGATTTGACTGTACTCCATTGTGTCCTTACTCTTCTTCGATCATGTGTTTTACATATGCAAGTCTATGATGAATGCGGGACAACTAAGGAAAACAAATTCTATCTTTTTTAGATTATTTTTTGATATGGGATGATAATGCAAACTAGGATGAATAATCAAATATGATGTCTAAGGTGTAAGTACCTTACCCGAAGAGAGATTCTAGAAAATTCAAATATAAATCCTGTAAGAAAAGACCCAAATGATAATGAGGACTATCTTGACACCAAAAGGTAGGATAAAAGTGATAAATTCTTGCAATAGTGTCAGATAAATATTAACCAAAATAAAAAGGTGTCTATTTTGAGGCCAATAGATAAAGATAGTGCTGATGATGTCAAGATAAAACACAAGATCACTATAGGAATGTCCTAGGAAAATTGACCCTCTAATTTGAAAAATGACTCTAGGAAGTGTAATACTTTAACCCTAAGAGATGCACACTATGTTTTAAAGATTTTTTTGATTTTGGAGACTAATATGATGACTATGAAAAAATACAAGGTTCTAAGATATGTCTATCTAAGTATGTCGATCACAAGGAAACAATATGAATGTTTTTAGGACTAGTTATTTGTAGTATAAATCTTCTAGGATAAATGTTGTAGGACAAATCTTGTAGGGAAAATGTTGTAGGACCAATTATTGTAGGACAAATCTTGTAGGAAAAGTGTTGTAGGACCAATTATTGTAGGACAAATCTTGTAGGAAAAATGTTGTAGGACCAATTGTTGTAAGGAAAATCTTGTAGGACCAATCTCAACAAACTCAAAATTAGTGTGTAGCTGCAAGACTGACTCAAAAAGAATGATCTGTGTATATTCAACAAATTTTTCAAGTTGCAAGTTTTCATGAAGCCAATCACAATAGAAGCAATATACAAGCATTTTAATGTATGGTCAAATTTGGATTCATTTGAAATATTATGGGCCCATTGCTTGGTTGTCCATCATCTCACACACCATAAGTGCCACACAACTAGAGCTAGAAAAGCCCTTGAAGGTGCATGTGCTATCACCTTTTTTGGGTATTATTGTCGTGTAAGAGAAGATCTCTTTCACAACACAATATTCTTGGGACATATATAATGGGAATCTTGAGGGGAGATTCTTTTTTAGCCTTCCCTTGCACTATAATAAGATAAATGTTTAGAGGTAAACTAATGACCTTTAATTAACGGGTTGTAGTAAGTTCTGTGGAGTCTCCCCAATCAGTTTGTATGCATCTGACTCTCTTAAGAGCCTAGTTGACCATGCTAGCTACTTAAGAATACTTCACCCGGTCTAGATTATCATCAACACACCTTGCCTGAGCTTGAGGAGATAAGACCATAGTTTTCTTAGAGTCTTATTTATATACCGACTAGAAGGATTTTCTTGTTTGAGGTTGTCCTCTGTAATGGGATAAGAAAACCCTCCAGAGATGCCTCTCTAAAAAAAAATGGTTGCTAATCTAATAGATTGTGCAAGTGCACCAAGAACTTCAAAACACCAAGTTAATCATATTAAGCACCAATAGTCAAATGTGAACCGAGATATCAACCATACAAGCACATGAGTTCAATTTTAAGCCCAAACCAAATGAGTATTGTTTTGTCCAATTTTAGATGCACCAAAGTCCAAATGTATTTTTCCTTGTTGGATTTTATTGCACCAATCTCAAATGTTCTTTGCCTTGTTCAATTTTTAACCACCATGTCAATTTTAAGAACCAAAATGAGATATGGAATGTGAAGTTTGAGCATGCATTGTTTATTTTAAAGCACCAAAATGAAAGATGAATTAATTTTAGATTAACAAGATAAAAAACTTGCTTCCAAGCCACATGCTAAAAAGAAAAGTCAGTACCAAAATAAAAACCTTCTTCTCTAATTTATACCTCCAAAGTGTTGATTTTTGTGTCTTGGATAATATATTATTCTGTTTTATCTTTCTTTCTCTTCTTCACTACTCAATGGGTTCTCGAATCTTGACATTTTTTTTGTTTTGTGCTTTTGATGGTCAAGTGCATTACATCAAGTATGTATTTTCAACAATGAAAATGTATCATTTTACAATAGAGAATAATATTTTAGATAGAAAAGAAGGAAATTGTATTTTGTAATTTCAAAATAAAGTTTTCCATAAAATTATTATCACCTACACTTGCACACAAAAAGAAAAGTTTTCAAAGGTCTATATGAATATGTATATATATATATTGTTTTCAAAAATATTTCTCATCAAAATTAAAATCATAGAGAATAGACCCATTGTAGAATTTCAAGAGATTTGAAAAAATGCAAAATTTTCAAAGAAATATGCGGATTTGTATCCATAAATATTTTTTTTTATGGAAAATCATTAAAAAATTATACAAAATCGAAAAAAAATAAAAAAAATCTGAAATTTGGATTGTATCTTTCTTATGTCAAAAGAAACCATAATTTTTAAAAAAAAATCACAATTCTTAGTTTTGTGCTTGCGAGACCCATTTTATCAAAACATACCAATTTTAATAGATCTACCTTTTTTGAAAATATTTGCCAACAAAATTTAAATCACAAAGAATAAACCCCCATTAAAATTTCAAGAGATTTCCAAAAATGTAAAATTTTCAAATAAATATGTTGATTTGTGCTCATAATTAATTTTTAATGAAAAATCATAAAAAAATTATTGAAAAAATGAAAAAATCCCAAAAAATCCAAATTTTGGACTGTAGCCTCTCTATATCAGCGCAAACCTAGAAAAACATTTCATAAAAAAGTACCAAGTGGTTTGAGAGATATGACCAAATTTCACGTCGGGTTCACCATTTCTAATCGGGTAATAATAGGATCAATAGAAACCTACAATAACATATAAAATCTCAACCACAAAGAGATTGTTAAAGTAATTAGTATTCCCAATATTCAAGAAAGGATGCACAACAAATAATAAGCATAATCAATCAAATATTATGAAATCAATCCTATGCAAACCATAAAATCTTTCCTTGGTACTCTCCTTCTCATGCAATTGAAGCAATTGTTGTATTGTCATTGATGTCAAACCTTAACTAGTAAGACTGTTGCTATTTAAGAAAGTACTATATCTATTTGATTGTTGTGAAGGGGAAAGGCAAGGTTGGTAACAATAGCACCTAAGGAAAGGTTGAGTTATCTAGATATTTCAATGAGTACTTAATTATGTGGCACAATGATAAGATAATGTATTGTTTATCTAAGTATGAATGAAGACTAAACTAGTAGGCTTAACCGAGCAAAAATGGAGAAATCTAGTTTAAGCCGAGTGATGTTAGTGTTGACCAAGCTAGTATATGCCGAGTAAATTTAGTGTTGACCGAACATCAGTTAATTGCCGAGGAAGACAGTCTTAGCTGAGGAAATAGTTTTTGAGGTGACCAAGCTTTCTAATGAAGATCGAGGAGTTGAACACTATATTGACCAAACATTAGTAATTTACATTTGAGGAAGAATTCAGATTTCCAGCTGACATCGTTGAATTCTTGGATTATGTAAAACATGTTGACTTTGTTTTTTGATTGTATGAAAGCATTTGATGCACTGTAAAATGTTTTATTGTAAATCTATGAAGAGATTTGAGATATTTCTAGAAGGATAGCTGAAGAACATAAACTAGGAAGGATTTGATGAATTTGACCTAATCCTAAGATCTACGAAGGAGATTAAGCGAAAAAAGATGTATTGACCTAATTGAGGAAGTATTAAGGGAACCTAAGCTTGAGGTTAACAAAAGAGAGGATGCTGGAAGTATTGTTGATGTTATTGATAGTACAAGCAGAGAAGGTTGAAGGAGAAGTGTTGTGATTGCTTGAAGAGAGTTTTGAGCAGATCAGTGATGGTGATGGTAAAGGTTCACAGTCAGTAAGCCAGCATATTTGTATGGAATTAGATCTGATATTTGCAAAGTGAGTTGTATGTTTTTTAGATCAATACTACTGCTACTTTCTAACCATTGTATCAGTCAAAATCCTTTTAACAGAGGTTGACCTAACAGTCATTTGTATAAATCCTTTGAACAAGGTTGCATTCTAATGGAGTGTATGTAAGTCCTATAACAATGTGCACTTTTAACAGAGTGGTTTAAATCCTTTAATCGGGTCACATCTGACAGTGTGTTTTTAACCTTTGACAGGGTTGGCTTTTCACCGAGCTCACTTCAAAAGAGTGAAGATAATAGTAACATGTTACAAAGTGGTTTTTCCCTAATTGGGTTTCCACTATAAATCCCGGTGTTGATACTTGTGTGAATATTTTGGTTTGAACATTTTTGTGTTTTACAAGTTAGATACTATTGGATAAGTGGACCGCACTATTATATGTTTCTGTTATGCAATCAATAATGACCGAGTAGTTATTGGTTATTGGATCTAATTTCTTGAAGAGTTTTAAAGTTTGTTTTATACATCTGGACCTGAGAACAACTGAATCAACCCCCCCTCTCTGTTGTTCTAAATCATATTAACAGCAATGTGGGATCTCATAATTGAGCTCAAGATTGTGCCAACATAAGAATTCAAAGCAATTGTGGTTACCAAAATCAAAAGTTTGGTGAGCTCTATTAATAAGATTTTAGGGGTTTCAACTAAGAATCCATGATTGAAGGGTTGATTGACTGTGATTGAGGAGTTGAACTCAGAGTGAGTGAGAGTTCAACTAAGTTGATTTCTTAGTTTAACATGATTGATTGATCTGTCAACAAATAGATTGAAAAGATGACTTGAATGGACTATTGAGTTAAATGATTGCATGGATGAGTCAACTAGTTGCATGGATTAGAAGACTGAATGGATGGAAGACTTAACTAATTGCTGAGGGAGGAATTAACAACTTGGATTGAATAGTTAGGAGAGGGAACTATGGAGTTAAGAGCTTTGATTGAAAAGCTAACTCAAAGTGAGTGTGAGTTAGGATCTAGGAGGATAATTATGATTTAAATAAATAAAATATTATTTATTTGGACATGTGGAGATATTTTATAAATAAATAATTACTTATTTATTTATGAGAGGGATTGTTAGTTGTAATTAAACTTATATAATTTATTTAATCATGAGAGGGGAATAATCAGTTTAATTAAATAAATATCATTTATTTAATCATGGGATAGAATTTGATTTAATTATTATTGAAATGTAATAATTAGGAGGAGGGAACATTAATTAAATTTGGTTATTTAATTAATAATTATAAGATAGGATATAATTAAATAAGGTTATTTATTTAATTATATTTTTTTTTGGCAAAAATTTATATTTATATTAATAATGAGTTGGTTAAAAAAGGGCTCTTGGAGAAAAGAACCAGAAAGAAAAACTTCATTCGTTACCCATCATAATACAAAAATTTTGATCCTCGTGAAGAAACCTAGGCTACCCAAATCCAAGGGCATTATAGAGCCCAATTACAAGTTTATATCAAAATCCCCAAAAAGTACAGTGAGAATGCCCATTAGCAAATATTACACATTGATATATACCAGAAAACCTAAACTACCCAAAACCCACGACCCAATTGAGGCCCAAATACATCTTTGAATAATACAACCCTAATACAAAGAAAAAAACATGCAAATATGGATGAAGAAACATCGAGAAAGAAGACCACCATAAGAAGGAGGACCAAAAGGATAGTTGAACATAGAGAAGCATAAGGCATAGAGACTCCATAATCTTATATCAGTCGAGATGAAAGAAGAAATCCCAAGAAAAATCCTTGAGTTGTTTTGAAAGCCGGACATAGTATATTGATAGCCAAAGAGAAGGAGAAGTCATAGATAATCCAACATCAAACCATAGGTGAAGAGAGATAATTCCAAAATGAAATGTATATGATATTGAGAGCTTGCAGGAAATTAAACAACCCAAAATGTATGGGAGCCAGAGAACCTATACATAATGTGGAGAGCCTGCAGGAAATTGTTAGCCCAAACAAATATAAAGAAGGAAGATTAGATATAATGAAACATCCCCCCTTCCAAACTGCGAAGGAGGGGAGAAGAACAAGGAGCTCCACAATCTGTTGGCTTCACGATGGAAGAGAACATCCAATCCTGAAGCACCTAAAGAACATTCGAGAGAAGAAGGACATTCATCCCCACATGAGTCTTGTTGAGCATCGTTTGTACATGAGACAACGGCTAGGAATTTACATAAGAAAATTCCCCTCTTGGAAGAGTGATATTGGTCACTCTCAAGGTTCCTTCTAGGCTGGGTCTCAATAGCTTGGATAGTTCATCTGAAGATAAATGTAAATCTATTCACAAGGAGGCCTTTGCTGGTTCGTATCCCAAAAGGTCTGCAAAACAAGCTTTGATGATACCACAATGTTTCTCTTTTTTAGATTTTCAAATTTAAGAATAAAAGCAATGTAATCTAATTTAATCTATTAAAATGACTTCTAGAGAGGGTAAGAAGTAGTAGGGTAACAAGAAATTGAAGGAAATTTCCAAAAGGAAACTAATGGACATAAACTAGCATCACACCACTGTATGAATTAAATGACCGAGAAGATGAGGAAACCCACAAAATAGAGATCAGATTAAATCACAATCTTCAGCTTTATGGATGCAATCATCAGGGAAACAGAACAAACATAGACATATGATAATCCAAAGCTCATCAGATCATGAAGCCACCACAAATGTGCGCACACGTGAGACAAGTTAATCTTCAAGCACCAAAGCATAATCTTCTCAAAAATTCATCACAACACAACAATGTAATACCAACAAACACCGAACTAAGAATCATAGACTTAAAACCATTAAACAATCAATTGGCTCTTTGAAATACAGAATGAGAAAATCACACATTCACAAATTTCACATAGATAGTTTAAATATCACACCATGAATGAAGCACCAATTGTATGTATTGTATTAATGATCAAATCGACCTTCATTACATCATTTTATTAATTACAATTTATAGAGCCATGCTCTTATTTTTGCAGTTAGGGTTTGGCTACAACTAAAACTTGAAAGTAAATCTAAACTAGAGATTACATTAATGGAACTATCTCTATAACTTAGCTAAACTACCCTAGCATGAGATTAAACCTTGTGCATTACAAAAATTTGAGTAAATCATGCATTAAACATCTAAAAAATGGAGCTGGAACTCATGCATGCTCTTGATAATCTTCATGATTTTTCCCTTGATCCTTGGTTGTGGCCTCTCCACGTGGATTCAACTAGAAGAGATCCCAAAATCATGCAGAATCGACCCCCAAAAAGAAGCCTAGTTGACTGGAAAATCAACTCTAGATAACTGGAGTTAAACTTCAAACATGAGAAAAAATAGTCAAATCCCGATAGTAGGTCCAAAAAAATCAAGTTCCAAAAATGACTAAGTTACAAGTCCCGCATCTCCCAATTTCAGACTTTAGACTTTCGAAGGTTGAAAGTTCTCTAGGGCCCAAAGGCCGAAAAATGAGGTCTTCAAAAATGGCTAAGTACAAAACTTCTTCTCCTCCAACTCTCAGACTTTCAGAGGCCAAAAAAATAGGAAAGCCGAAAGGCCAAAATTTTAGGAATATCAAAATTTTAGGAAGCTCGAAAATTTAGGAGGCCGAAAAAATAGGAGGTAGAAAAAAACTCTCCTGCAACTTTCAGACTTTCAGACTTTTCTAAAAAAATAAGAAGGCCAAAATTCCAAAATTTTAGGAAGGCTAAAATTTTAGGAAGTCCAAAAATTTAGGAGGCCGAAAAAAACTCTCCTCCAAGTTTTGGACTTTTGGACTTTTCAGAGGCCGAAAAAGTAGGAAGGCCGAAAGGGCGAAATTTTAGGAAGGCCAAAGTTTAAGGAAGTCTAAAAATTTAGGAGGCCGAAAAAATAGGAAGGCTGAAAATCTAGGAAGGCCGAAAATTTAGGAGGCCGTAATTTTAGGAAGGCCAAAATTTTAGGAACACAAAATTTTCTAAGTCCACAAATTTTTTTGGTTTTTTCGGAAAAAATGGCTAAGTCCACAACATTTTTTGGCCTTTCGGGGTTATGAGGAATTTTGGCATTTCAACCTTTTCGACCTTCGAAACTCGGAAAAACTTGAACTCCAAACTCAACCTTTGAACTCTGAACTTTTGAACTTCAAACTTTGAACTTCGGACCTTGAACTTCAAACCTCTGATCTTTGAACTTTTGAACTCCAAACTCTGAACCTCTGAATCTTGAACTTTTGAACTTTGAACTTTGATCTTCAAGCCTTCGCACTTTGAACCTCTGATCTTTGAACTTTTGAACCTTGGGCAACTTGATAGCATCCAACATTTTTTCTTTTCATTTCATAACATCTTCATACAACTGCAATTCAATCCCATCGAAGAATTCCTCTTAACTCGTTTGTTCCTAATATGCCACATTGAGATTCTTAGTTCTACAACCACAAAGGATGCCTTGTCATCAGTCTTTATTGAAAATACAAAATTAAACTAGAGCAACTAAGTCTACAGGAAAGGAAAAAACCAACTCAAAGAAACACACAAAGAAAAAAGAAGCCAAAAAAAGAAAAGAAAAGAAAAGAGGAGAGAAAAAAACAGCAAAAAAATCAACTCAATTGACATCCAAGTATTGGGAACACACATGCCCACAATATGACTCACTAGGTGCCTAATCAAATTGACCATAAGGGTCCCTCAAAAAACTAAAAAAGAAAAAAAAGGGGGTCCCCATTTGGCCAAGTGGCCAAAATGGGGCGTGTGTTGTGGAACCACAACAAGTCCATAACCGGAATAGGGATACCTAGAGAGTTAGGGCCACCATTGTGAGGTGAGAAGTTACCTCCTACAGAAGAAGAACCCATCGGTGAAACTGAAGCACAAGAATGAGACATCAAGCCCAGTAGGGGACATGTTTTAGCAAAGGCCTTGCCTCTATAATCCACATCGAAGGGAATCCTATTAAGAACATGATCAAGTGACAAGATAGTAGAGGACACAATACAGTCCTTATCACAGCTAATAGCATGATAAATTTATCAAAATTAAAAATTAAGTGATGTGGAAACATTCCACCAATGTGAGCATCACCATGCCAAAAGTTATATCCTTGCACTGTTGAAAGTAAGCTATTTTTTGAAGAAAAAGGGGCAAAATGACCGCATTCAAAATTTTAAGCAACAAGCACCATGACTGGGAGAGATCAAGTAGGTTAGAGTAGAAAATGGAGAGTAATTGAGAGGGAAAGATGATCCTTTTAAACTATGGGGATAGGACCGACTCACCAATTAACCTCCAGATACACCTACAACATCCTGGATAGTGAATAACAAAAATGGAAGCCAATCAATCATCAGATATAATACCTTCAAAGGGAACTTCAAATTCAGGGGAGGGAAGATGAACTCAAAGATTAAATGGAGTAAATTCATCAAAACATCTATTAGTAGCCATGTTTGCAATACAAAGGAGAAATGAATAAACTGCAAATCTGAAAAGTAGAGAAAGGGAAGGGGCTGAGCAAAGTATATATAGAAAATATAGTCATCATAAATGAAACTACTCCTTTAATGGAATGAATGAAGGAAAAAGCCTTTTATCTCAACCCGTACATAGAATTAATGAGCTACAAAATATTTGATCTGTCATACACGCAAGTTAAAACCAAAAATACTCATTTACTGATGCAACTGAAGAGCCACCTTGCACACAAATAATTGATACAAGGATTAGAACGTACATAGAATTAATGAGCTGCAAAAGATTTGATCTATCATACATGCGAGTTACAACCAAAAATACTCATTTAGTGACGCAACTGAAGAGCCACCCTGCACACTAATAACTGATACAAGGATTAGAACGCAGTGAAAGAAAGATAACACATGTGATAGAGTAGAAAGAAATTAAACCCGATCTAAAAGACACATGCGAACGGAGGATTTCTTCATTAATGAAGGATACACAACCCAATGAAAATTACTTCATTTGCAAGGAAGAAAAAAGAGTCAATTATAATAGAAGCCCTTCAATACCAAAGAGGGAAACTAAGATGGAAATCAAATCGGCTGACACAAGAAGAGAGAGAAAGAATGCAGGAAGAATTAGATTGATTCAAGAGAAATCAAATTAAAAATATTAGGGAATGAGGCTGAGGAGACTAAAATAGAGGGATAAGATAGGTGATGATCATCAACACCTACATTAGAAAGCAAGTCTGCTAATTTATTACCCTCTCAAAAAATGTGGGTTAAATAACACTTCAAAAATGAGTCAAGGAGAAACCAAATTTGGAACAAAACATAATGGATATGTCTTGCAAAAGAGAGCCTTTTCACACAAGAATTTATAATTACCGGGAATCACCTTCAATATGAAGAAACATAATATTTTGTTTTTTTGTAGTAGTAAGACCATGCAATAACACATAAGCTTCCGCCAAATTGTTAGTCCCTAGTGGAATAGGGCGAGCCTCAAAAAAGAGGCGAGAGCCATGACAGTCCCAAAGAACAAACCCAATTCTATACTTCCTTGGGTTACCTTTTGAGGAACCATCAAAGTTCAATTTGATGAAACCATCTTGAGGGGGGGACCATTTAATTGAGGCTCTAGTTTGTAGCATGTCTTTAGGATAAAGGGGGAAAGGGAGGGAAGGGAAGAACAATCCATTCCATTTCTTTATAATACCTCCATCTCAAGAAGAGAAGCCCCAATTACCCCTAAACTTAGAGGTATAAGCATTAGTGACATCAATAATAGATTGATGAAGCATATTTAAAATAACATCCAAGGATGAGGCACAATTACTAAATATCTGTTTATTCCTCTCCCACCAAATAGACCACAAAATTAGAGAGGGAGTACAAATCCAAATGTAAGCAAACATGGACTTGGAAAATAATGTTGGCCACGATTGAAACAGGTCCCAAACGGTGAAGGGGAGAGGCATGGAAAGATCCAACTTGTCCATAACAAACAACCAACAATTTTGAGCAAAGGGGCAATTAAGGAAAAGATGGTCAGTCGACTCCTGAGCCAAACCACACAAGACACATTGAAAAACATTGGCAATATTGAGCCTAGAGAACGTTTCACTAGTAAGAACATGGTTTTTGAGAACAAGCTAGGAAAAATGACCTGCTTTAGGGAGTATTGAATTATGCAAACAAAAAAGATAAGCTCTATGTTTCCCCTTATTATTTTGACAAGATTGAGCCACCTCGTAACCTAACTTAACTAATAAGTTACCATCTAGAGATGGAGCCCAAAAGAGGCGATCAGAGGCTCTAGAAAGGACAATAAGTTGATAAGCAAGAAATTGATGAGCAGGTTTGGCAACTTGACGATTAATAGGAAGAGAGGTAAAATCCTTCCATACAATTAATACCAAATGGATATATACTGCAGACATGTAGTCAATTAACTTGTGACCCCAATGCAAGGAAGCCACTTCCCAAATATCTAGGAAAGGCTAAGTGGTATTCACAAGAGGCAAAGAATTCCATGAATCAAGCTAGAAATTAACTAACTCCCCGTTATGGACTTCCCAAGACACAAAAGAAGTGACAATATGCCTAGATTTAATCATGCAGTCCCAAATAGCCGACCCTTTCAGAGGATCAAGTACAAAGATAATTATGGAAGGATCTATATTATCTAGATACTTTTCTTGCATCAGCTTACACCACTTGATGTTGGGCTTGGTATATAGCTTCCAAATCAATTTACCACCAAAGGCCAGATTTTGAGAAGGCAATTTATGTAATCCCACACCACCTGTGGACAAAGAAGAAGACATATCTGATAGCGATACAAGGGGTATTTTCTTTTCTCCAATCATGTTGGCTGTCCAAAGGAATTCCTGAATTAGTTTCTCAATTTGGTTTAGAACTGATTTAGGGGCTTGAAGGACTGAAAAGTAGTAATTAGGGATTGTTGACAAAACAATTTTGATTAATAAAATTCTACCAAAGAGTGAGAGCCATCTAGCTTTCCAAGACAAAACCCTAGATTTAATATGACTTACTACTAAATGCCAATATTTGATCCTATAAAAAATAGAATTCCTAGATAAGTGGATGGGAGGTCATCCAGACGAAACCCTAACACATTAACAATTTTATCAAGAATCTTTGGACCTGTATTGAAGATATAAACCTTAGATTTCTGGATGTTGATTTTTTGACTAGAAACAAAGGTGTAAAGATCCAAAACCTTTTTAACCTATTTAGCTTCTTGAACAGAATCTTTCCCAAATAGAAGTGTGTCATCGAAAAACAACGAATGTGTGACTAAAATAGAAGTGCCAATAATGGGTACACCAAGCCATAACCTAGAGGTATGAGAGGCACTAATGGAATGTCTCAAAGCTTCAGCCATAATGATGAAAAGAAAAGGGGACAAGGGATCACCTTGCCTGACATCTTGAGATGAAGGAAAAAAACCAACCACTTAACCATTAATTAATACAAAAAAAAAGCTCCAGAAATACAAGCCATAACCCATTTGCACCATTTCTTTGAGAAACTAAATTTAAGTAGAACCTATAATAGAAATTCCCAATTATGTCTATCATAGGCCTTCATCATGTCCAATTTAATGACAAATGATGGAATGGAGTGATAATTAATAGAATGTAAAGTTTCATGAGCAAGAATAGCCCCATCTGTAGTTTCCCTACCAAGAACAAATCCACCTTGTTCATGCGAAATAATTCTAGGGATAATGTGTTGCAACCATAAATAAATAGCCTTAGTGATGATTTTATAAATGGTATTACATAGAGAAATTGGGCAAAAATCAGCAAAAGTATGGGGGTCACTATTCTTGGGGACGAGGACAAGATTTGTAGTATTAAAAACATTTTAACATAGCTGAATTCTTTCTAGATTCTTGCAACATGACCAAAAGATCAAGACAGATGCAATCCCAAGGTTTTTGAGAAAAGAGGCTAGTAAAACCATTTGGACCGAGGGCTTTGTCAGGAGATAATGAAAAGACAACTGATCTAACTTCTGATAAAGTAAACAAAGCCATTAATAGAAGGTTATCCTAGGTTGTGATAGAGTGAGGGATTGTGTTAAGCAGACCATTTACCCTACTATTGAATCAGGCTGGTAAGACGGGGGAGGAGAAAGAATATTTGAAAAAAACCTAACTCCTTGTTTGATATCCTCAATATCAGAAAGGACATTACCAGAATCATCTTTAATAGAAAATATTGACTTAGCTACTTTCTTATGCTTGGCTGAAGCATGAAAAAACTTGGTGTTCTAATCACCTAGCTGTAACCAAAGCTCACGAGACTTTTGTCTCCAATACTCTTCTTCCCTAGCACACAATTAAGCCCACTCATCTTGAAGGAGTTTCTGTTTCTCAAAAGTTTGAGGATCTAACTCGTTATCTATAATATGCTAATTAATTTCACCCAAATCTTTTTCCAATTTAGATTTTTGATCAAAGATGTTTTTAAATACATTAACATTCTATGCTTTAATCAAATTCTTGACATATTGGATCTTTTTGAAAAATTGAAACATCATAGATCCATCCACATGAGGGGAAGATACCCACCATTTCTTGAGCAGAGAGTCAAATAAGGTGTTGGAGCTCAAAAAATCTGAGTATGTTTTTGAGTCCATATCTCTAAAATTTTCTCTAGCTCCAACAAATCTGAGTATGTTTTTGAGTCCATATCTCTAAAATTTTCTCTAAGTGTCAGAATTGTGCTTTAAAAGTCTTTGAAAGAGGCCGAGTTTGAAGGCATTGAAAATCGAGCCTATTGACTTTCATGAGAAGTCAGTTGTATAGGGTGTCTATCACCTATCAGTTGACATATGTAATAGGTTTTAGGTCTCAGTTTTCAGTTTTGGTATGTTTAGGGGATAGGCTTTTGGAGGTGTTCCCAGAATTCTGCATTTTGTTTGTCCAAAATTATATAGAGTAGCCCACTTCTGATGATTGTATCTTTTGCCCAGTGATTGGTCATCACATGCTGGTTGTTGAATCATGTTGTGGGCATGAGAGAGAGTTTTCATGCCAATTTTAAGCTCCCCATGTGCCCGTTTGACCTATTTTCCAAAGCCATTTCATTTGCAGATTGTTAAGTTTTGCTAGGAGTGCATTGTCCAGTTTTCTAAGTAGCCTACTTTGAGGTCTCCTAGTTTGTGCCCAGTTCAAGATTAGGTATAATTGAATTTTTTTCCCTACTATAAACTTGGAAGACTACTTGCTTGATGATTTGGAGGTCTCTGCCAATCCATCAGACCACTTTCCTAGGCCAATTCCAAACCCAATTTCTGCTTGTTTCACTATTATGTTCCAAAATGTTACTAACGGACTAACTTTGGCATTTAATTGTGATCAACATTTCAACTTTATGAGGAAGCTAGTTATGGATTCATATTCCTTGTATGCGGGTAAATCAATGCTCAAGATTCCGGTTCATGAAAGTTTCAACAGGTGAGTTTTTAAAGCCAGTTCCGGAGGTGACTTGTGAGATTTTGGCAGTGTGGATAGAACTAATGTTTTTGAAAGGCCAAGTCTGATTGATAAAATCTTTTAGCTCAAGTATCTTCGTATTTTTCTTCTTCGAAAAGTGTACTATAGTGATGGAAATGAACTTGTCTTCCCGGTGGTGTGTTCTTATGAGGCCGTTTGGTCATTTTTTAGAGCCGCTTTCTGGAGGCCAGCTTGTGTTTTTGGGTCAGTCTTGCAAAGGTGTGAGGTGAGCAGTATGATTAAATTTTTGATGCACTGTGGTCATGATCATTAGAGCTTGGCATGTATGGATGAACGAAATGTAATGTTGAAGTACAAATATGGATCTTCAAATCAAGTCTTCGGGGATCCAGTTGTTCTTCATGACAAGGAGCAGTATCTCATGAAATAAGTTTTTTAAGGACAAAGCTCGTAAATAATTCTATCAAGGGCCTTTTTAGTTTCATCTTGAGATTTTCTACACAGAAATGCCTAGGCTTGTATTGAAATATTTGCAAAGATATGTTTAGTGTGTAAGGTTTGAAAAAGGGACACCAAGGTATTAAAAAGTGAGACAAAGCAATAAGGGAGGCATCGTGAACACTAAATGTGTGCTACCCACACATTTTGGAGATTTTCCAAGTGAATATGCACCATTTCTTACTAGTTGGGATATGCCAGTAGTACAGAGATAAAAAAAGGGGAGGACTTGTGCAATAAAAGAATCAGGTGTGTGAGGTAAACTTTCCTGATGGAGTTGATTGAAGGCCATAAAATGGAACAAAATTCATTCGAAATATGGAAGCATACACAAGGCATGTGAGTCGTTACATAACGTGAAAGAATATAGAGGATATGTGACTATTGTTTGACATAGTGCTCGCTTCAAAAGTCAAATATTTGACAAAATGCTTCAAAGCGATGTTATGGAATGTGAGAGTTTCAAGATATGCACCAAATAGATTTGTTGAAAATGGCATTTCCAAGTCAATGCAATTGGTAGGTGTAAAACAAAAATCCACGGCCTTTGCTAACCCATGCAATGATGGGAGCCTTGGAACATGGTGTGGTCATTTGTCGAGGCATAGAAGATGTTTATCAGATGTTGTAAGTGCAAGTACCATGGAAAACATGCATGCGAAATGTGATTACAAAAGACATACAAACTGTTTGGCATAATTCCTATGTAGGATGTATGTAATGAATTTGGTGAAAAGGGAATTTGAAACTTTAAAGCCTATGCAGTCTACAAGTGTAAAGTGGTGCTCTTATGTGATACTGTTTCAACATTTATGAATTTGGTGACTAGTTTTTTTTTGTATTGATTGACTGGAGCCTAAGGTTAGTCTCATCCAATCATAGTGTGACAAGTGGCACATCCTAGTGGCTTATGAGGAAAAGTGCAGAAATAATATAAAAAGGGCAGAATAAGCTAGTGTTAAAAAGATAAAAAAAATGACATAGTTTGCACATTAGAGAAAAATCCAAAATTTTAAATGATGAACTTGATCAGAGATTTAATACCCGGAAGTTCATTTTTTATCTGAACATAGGCATGTTATATATTTTCAGAAATGACAAAGAACAAGGAATCTCTTGGCAATGATTATTTTCAGTTTCAGAGAAGTGGGAAAGAGCATTATGAGCTGGCAATTTTGAGATCAGAATCAGGTCTGTTAGGGAAATGATTGCAGGAATGTGGATCAGTTGAGGAAGAATCAGTTGCAGATCAGGTGTAGAGGAATATTGGAGATATTTTGATGCTAAGTGGATAGCTGTCAGTTCTATGTAATTGACCTCATTTTCCTATATCTTTGGTTTTTCTCTCAATTGTAAGGGATGTTGAAAATTTTACTGTAAAGAGAGGCTTTTGGACTCCATTGTTGATTTTCTTGGGATGTTTGTCAAAATTTGAAATGTAAAGACACAGTAAAATTCTATTGGAATACATTGGAATTCCCTTGCATGTTTTTGGTTGTCTTCTTGTTTGAATTCTGTAGCTGTTGTATACCAAGTCGGTAAGGCAGTTTTGGTGTACCATTTACAAGGTATTTGTGATTTTAATCTCTAGTTCCTTTCAAGGAAAGGGTAATGTTTTAAGGTTAATCTCTGAGAGCTCAGGACTTTTGCAAGAATCTGATGATTGGATGTGTTTAAGAGAGGATGAATTGTAAGGCAATTCATCTGGATTCTATTTGTGTTTCACTTAGAAGATTCCTGTAGATGTATGTTTCTCTTTCTGTATCTCTGCCCTAGGATAAGGTACTAGTCTATCCTCAATTTGTAGGGATTTCATCATCATAAAACTTAAAAGATTATTTACTTTTCATGTCTGTTTGAAGGGCTGATAAGATTAGGTTTGTATCAAGGATATAAAATAGCATTGTGATCCTTTGAAGAAGTAGATTTGAATAGGTACACCCACTTGTAGCCAAGAGCTCGAAGTGAATAAGGAATTGGTCCTTGTTAATTAGTCTTTTCTTGTTTGAATCAGGAGTCTAGGAATCATAGAGTTCTACCTAAGCACTCAGGGCTGTGTATTAGGATTCCTACAAGAAAAATCACTAACATAAGGGGTGTCTAAAACAAACAAATTCAAATTTAAAAGAAGATTTAATAGAAGTAGGGACATTCATAGTAGAGGATTCAACCAAAAGGTGTATGGGAAAATGATCTGAATCAGAAAAAGGCAAAATATCCAGGAATAAAGAGAAATTCTCCAAATTCTTAAGTTGCGAGCCAAGAAATCTATCCAATCTAACTGTAATTTGCAAAAAACTAGATCTTTGGTTAGTCCATGTATAAGATTTGTTCTTGGGTATGATGTCAAAAAGGTCATTGTCCTAAACAAAGTTATTGAAATCTAGAACTGTATGAGCTGGGGGAGAAATTCCCCCTTTTTTTATCATTTGGACCCAATGTAGCATTAAAGTCCCCTGCTAACAAGAATTTGTAGTTGGGGAATTGTTGGATAGTATTAGTTAGAGACTGCCAAAGGTGCAGCTTGGTGGCCGATGAAGTGGGACCATAAATGTTGATTATAAAGGAGATATTAAAGTGCTTAGCACTAACTAATTGCAATTGGACCCATCTTGAAGTGAAAAAATTGATATCTTCTTAGCATCCCATAGAATGGCCAAGTCGCCTGATGCACCATTTACTGGAGCATAATTATTTTTCCAAGCAGACCATTTTCCCACAGAAGCATTAAAATTATTAGCAGAAAGTTTAGTTTCTTGCAGAAGGATAACATCACATTGAGAAGAATCAAGCCTCTTCTTGATTCTATGTCTCTTTTTAGAGGCATTAATGCCTCTGACATTCCAAGAAATAATCTTCATTGCAGACAAGGAGAACCCTTAGTTCTCCTTGTTGAACTTCTCCTTGAAGTGGAAAAATTTGCATCCAAAGTTGGCTGAATACTAGCCTCTATTTCCTCCAAAGCCTTAGTCACCTTAGATTTCCTTCCTCTCATTTTAGGCATAGCTACCTTTGATTTAGAACACAAAGGAGTTTACACAATAGATATTTTGGGCACTTGCTTTACTTGGATATCCTTTTGATCTTTAATATGGGAGGATCGAGAATGTTGATAAGTATCCTTATCCAGAGAAGAAAAAGTGTCCATCACATTTCCAAGGGGGTCATTTGGGAAAGTGGAAAAATCATCTTCCTAGCAAGAGATACCATTATCCTTTATGAGGCCTTCAATTGGGAATTTTGAGGAAGGACCAACTTGACAATCCAGGAAAGGAGGAGACATTAAATCATTTAGATCTTCGAATGGATGAAGATTACTATGAAAAGAGGAAGAAACAACTGATATGAATTCAGTAGCCATGAGATTAGCATGTTCAAAGGTCAACTTGTGAAACTTAAGAGGATCATAAGAAAACATAAGTTTGTTGACAATAGAATCCATTAGCGGCAAACCTAGAGGCTTAGGAGCTGAATATGGATAAGATTTTGGAACTGTTTGAATCATTGCCTGAGAAAAATCAAGACCTTTAAAGAGGGAAATGATAACAGGTAAATACAATCTTAGCATGCTAAAAAAAGAGTACAAAGAAGGTGAAGCAATGTTTGGAAGAGGAAATTGGTTTACATAATAGAATTGTAATGCATTCAATGGTAAAGGCTGAGATTGCACATTGTCTGACATATTAGGAGACCACATTTCTTTAGAAACTTGCACATCTAATTTCGACTGAGGGATACCCTTATCAAGAGGAACTGAGGAATATTTGGACAAAGATAAAATTGATTCAATAATAGGTGGGGCATCATTGGTTTGCAAAGCTATGGAACATTTGGAGGGAAAAGTAGTATGGTCTTTGCAGATAATTAGGGTTGAACAATTGGGATCTTTACACTAATTTGTAAAGTGCCCTAGCAAGTTAGCATAAAAGGAGATAGTTTGTACATCCTGAATATTGACAACCTGATGCCAGAATACCCACTTAGACTCTAAGATAATGGATTAGGGTAATGGTTTGAGAGAATCCAACTACAGGAAAACTTGAATATAATGATGAGGTTCTTCAAAAGGGAGAAGATCATGTCGAATAAAGGTCCCAAGTTTATTTGCAATAGCTTTAATAATATCTAGATCTCTATATTCTAGGGGAAAACATGGCAGCTCAAGCCAAAAATGAATCAGGGCACATGCAGAATTATTTAGTTTAAAATTAGGAGCCCAGAGCAGTAAGGAAACTCCAGATCCATTAAAAAACTAGTACTTATTGTGCAAAACATTATTACGATTAACTGAAGAATCAAAGATTGCAATAAAGAAGTTTGAACCATGATCAAGATAAAATAGGTCAGAGAGACCGACCCAGTTCATGAAAGCCCAAGAATGAAAATACGAAATACATAAAAAAGAGTAGAGCCTACCATAAGAGCCATCTCTTGCATATGCAAAATATGTGGTGACAATAAACCCTCCTCCAAAAAAGCACAGGTTCAGAACCACTTACCAAAGAATTAGGAGAACATGGAAATGGGTGAGAAGAGCTAGCACCTCAGTGAGTTTGTTACGGCTACAATTTGGAAGAACCGAGAGCCTTAGAATTAGGAAGAAGGGGAGGGATCTGATGTGAATGAACTTGAAATGGCCGCGAGATGGAAGAGTCCCAAGCCCTAGGTTTAGGGTGATGAGGATGCGGTGAATGATTCTGAAGAGGATTTTGGCGTGAGCGAATAGGGATATTATTCGAAGGAGATAAAAAAGCTAGGGATCGAATTCCCAGGGAGTTAGGCTAGGACACAAAAGAAGGAGCATCAAGGTTAAAATTTCCAATGTGAGCTCCTTTTACATAAAAAATAGGAGTTGGCAACAAAGGGCCCGTGCAAATGTCAATAGCTGGTAGGAGGCGAGGTTGGTGAAAAGACGTAGGAATAGACTTCCTTCCTCCAGATCTGGTTTAGACTCTTGCAGGCCTGATTTGAGGATTGGCATTATAAAAACCCTGTGAGCCCTTTTTCGAGTGCTAAGGAGGACGGGGAATCCAACCCTGAGAGCTCCTAGATGTTGAACCTTGCAAACAGTCATGTGGAACATTTCACACATTACACACATTCTACCCTTTTCACACATCCTGCCCTTTTCGCTCCTGCTCCTTTCGCTCCATTTTCCTATATTTCTTAATAAACATTGTTATACAAAAGAAAAATCATTATTTATTTAATTATATTATAGATGAATAGGATGATGAATTAATTATTTAGAAGTATAATAATTAAGTTAATTAATTAAAATTGCTTAATTATAGAATTAGGGATAAATAATGATTATGATATTAGAATATGGTAGAATGACATGATTAATTAAATAATAAAGATTATTTAATAATTTAGGAGGAATGCTAGTAATGTCATTGCGTTAGAGCAATAGGCTATTTTTAAGTGTCTACACATATTAAGTCTTAAACAAGACCCAAACTATTATACCTTTTCAGAAAGGTAACAAGAAAATATAAAATGAGTCTAAGTCATATTTTTTAGAACATGTGGTTGGAGAGAGAAAAACTATTTTGACCAATAGTTACATGCAGTTATAACAATTTTTACTTGATTTTGGTCTAATTTGGTTTTGAACAAGTTTTTGTGATGGTAAATAATGAAAAAAGGAAATTTAAAAGTAGGGGATTTATTTATTTAGACATTGGTACAGGTGGTTTTGAAAAATATGCAATTTTTGAAAATATATATGAAGTAGACTAGAAGGAAAGCTGTAGGTCAACACGGTAGATTTGTGCATGGTAACCTTAATTATTTCAAATTTGATTTGATTTGAATGATTGATTTTTGTAGGGTTTGATTAGAGGTTGAAAAGGTTTTATAATCTAGTTCTCTTCAGTGTTTTGAATCAGTAATAATCAAATACTTTAATGATAAATAAATACACATTTGAATCTGTAGTGTTAGTATTGGAAACTAGTTGTTGATTTCTCAAAAAGGCTAATAGTTTGGAGATTATTTAATCAACTTATCTTCTTGAATTAAAATTTATGATCATATTATTGGATTAAGGGGTTTATATAAGATTGTAAGTCTTTTTTTTTTGATAAAGATCATATGTAAAAGAAGACCTGTATTGATACAAAAGAATCAGTAAGAGATACGAAGATGTATATCTTGCTTAATGTTTTCAACTAGAAGTTGAATTCTTGCTTCATGATTTGTATTTTAAAAGAGACGATCCTCTGATTTGCAACTCAATTTTTTCATGTTATAAGTGTGTACTTCTTAACTTTTGAAGTTGGTTCTTCATATATAAGAGATTGGTGTTCCTTGAGATTCATGTCTCAAAATAGGGTGTTGGTGCTTCCCAGAGTTTGTAGCTCTAAAATATTTTCCCAAGAGGATAATAAATTTTTAGATTCAAAGTTGTATTTTACCCTAAGGGGTTTTCCACTATAAATATTGTGTATCTTTTTCTTCATGCATATCTTGTTCATTTTTTATAACTTTATGTTATAATTGTTAAATTTAAAATTGTGAAGTTGAAAAGAACAAGTTTTAAGTAACCAATGATTCACACCCCTCTCAATGGTTCTTATATTCCAATGCCTTGATGCAAGAGCATCTAAGGTCCTTGGCAATCATGTGTCACCAAAAACATGTTTGTGGTTTTCTGTGTTGCTCGGTTCCTTCTTTGACCGAGTTGGTTCAGTGTTACTCAGTTCCCTTTGTTCACTGGTGTTGCTCGGTTATCTCTCTAGCGATCGGTGAATTTCACTAACAATTGGTGATGCTTGTCTGGCACTCGGTTATCCTTGCTTACTGATTTGTTTGTTTTGGATTTATGTTGAGGCTGAATTGTGTAATTAATTTTGGTCATGGATTTAATGATGGTATCTATCATTGGGAAGCATGTGGACCTAGATCTGGTCATTCCTTCCATTGATGGTGGATCTAAAGGCCGACTTGATTTGGTAGCCTCTTGTATAAATGTAGTTGTTTGGTTACAGTTTAGGGAGTCAGTTTTGATAGGAGATAGAAGCTAGAAGATTAGAGATTATTGGCAGATCCTCACATGTTGGAGGACTTCTGTACTTGATTGTAATATTTGGCCTAAACTAGGAAGGCCTTACAGCTCGACATGTATGAATCAATTGAAGTTAATATATGAAAGATATATGCATTCTCTCTTTTCACTATTGTGTTGTTACTTTCACATGTGATCTCTACAAGGTGGATCTGGTTAGGGTGTGCCTTTGGCCCCTCTCTATATCCTCCCTTACATCAGGTGGTATCAAAGTGAGGTGAGATCTGGATATAGGTTTGTGAATCTAGGTTTGAGGGTTCCTTCTTGTCAAACCCTAGTTGATTTGTTGTGGGGTAGAAGATTGTGATTTGGCCTACAATTGCAGAGAGTTTCAAGATGGTTCTTGGGAGGTGAGATGCAGATCCAGGATTGGTAGGCATATTTAGACAACTTATTGCTAGATTGGAAGCTATTGAAATAGCCCAGAGAAGAGGAAGACATCTTGAAGATGTTAGTGATGATGAAATTGAGGAAGAACAAGGTGATGTAGAACTTGCACCAATGATGGATCAAGGTGAGGAAAGATTGTTGAAGGCTTTGACAAATCTGAAGTCTAGACCACACTTTAATCCTCTTGAGTATAGTGGGAAATTGTATTATGATGAATTGGTGGACTGGATCACTGAGATGGAAAAGTAATTTGAATATGAAAATGTACCTGAGGAAAAGAAGGTGAAAAATGAAAGCACAAAGTTGAAAAGTCATGCATCCTTATGGTGGGAACATCTACAGTTGGACAGAAAGACGAAAGACAAAAAAAATCAAGGTTTGGAATAAAATGATGAGTAAATTGAAAGGACATTTCTTACCTTGTGATTATCACATTAACCTAGTTAGGTGAATGCAAAGTTTGAGGTAGAAAGATAGCTCGGTAAGAGAATATACCGAGGAATTCTATAGATTAGATATCAGATCTGGACATCATGAAGATGATGTGGAAAGAATTGCTAGATACTTGAATGGTTTGAGAGTTGCCATCCAAGAAGAAATTAATTTGGTTAAATTGGAGAACATTGAAGAGGCTTATCAATTTGTATTGAAGGCCGAGGAGAAATTGAACAAGAAACATGAGAAAAGACAAAGAGGTAGAGGTGGTAGATTCCCTAGAGGAAGAGGTAGATCTTATGGTGAAAATAGTAGAACTGAACCTAAAAAGATAAATCTAGATAAAGGAAAGACTGAGTGGAAAGGTGAAAGTTCATCTAGATGCAGAAGCAGCAACTACTAAGGTGGTTATTATATACTAGAAATAGTATCTTCATAGGATTAGTATTGACAATAATTGATATAATAACTAAATAAACCACAAGATAGAAATATATTTAAGCTAGAAATTGACAATTAAGCATCCCATGGTTCTCTAACTAAGAAATGTTAATGCAAAGTTCTCAACAAGCTTCCATTAATGACAATCCTAGAATGAGAAAGAAAAATGATTAAAGCTAAAGCTAATTTATCAATTCCAAATGCTCAATTAAATCTAAATTGCCTTTCTAAGCTCAAATTGCAAGAGGTTCAATGCAATTCTTAGATATGTGGTTGATAATTATGATAAATTTAGGCCTTCCTTTTATAGATTTTCCCAATGGTAGGGGGTGTAGTGTAGTTATCATGATTAAGCCTTGGTTGAGTCCTTGGTTACACCCTTTGAAGACAATGCAAAGTTTGTGTCCTCAAAGCTTGGGACAAGTAGACAAGATCAATGGACAAGATTATCTTTCACTTTGAATGATTGAGATTGAATTAGGCTTGATCCATGTGAATGCCTTTCCTTAAATCTCATTGGTTGATTGAATTTCCTCTCCTTTTGGGTTGTTGAGAGTAATTAAGATTTATTAATTGATTTAATTGATTTATTTTAGCCATGTACCCCTTGAATGGGTTGAATTTGATTTAATCCAAGACTATACAATTATTTGATTTAATTGTACTTTGATTTGATTGCATTTGATTAAAATGATCTCAATTTTGATTTATCTCGAATTAAGACTTGATTTTAATTTTGATTGGCTAATTATGCACTGTGATTCAATTACTTCAATTTTGTCCTAGATTTTCTTTGATTTACCTTGATTTATAATTAATTGTCTTTGTCTATTTTTAGGTGATTACAGTTATAACTGAGTTGGTTTTTGAGGAACTTGTTACAATTATGGAGAAGGACATAGATCATTTGAGTGTACATATGCAAGTAAGAAGGTTGGTAATAGTAGAAATGCTTTGGTGCAAGAAGAGTCACCGAATGAACCTGAGAAGGAAAATAAATTGATGGTAAGGAGAGCACTTTGGAGTGAAAGGAAGAAGGAAGATCCTGTAAGGAAAAGTTTCTTCAAGACCAGATGTAGAGTTTTTGATGAATTTTGGAAGGTAATAATTGACAGTGGTAGCTTAGAGAATTTGGCATCCGAGGAAATGGTCGCAAAGTTGTAGTTGAAAAGGTTAGAACACCCGAAGCCCTATCAGATTTCATGGATCAAAGATGAGAATACACTCTTGGTAATTGAACAATATTATGTGAATTTGAAAATTGGAAAGTACTATGATAAGGTGTTATGTGATATCATGCCTATGGATTGTTGTCATATTTTTTTGGTTAGACCTTGGCAATATGATAGACATGATATATATGATGGGAGATTGCATAAATATACTATTTGGGATGATGGATGATGACAAGTCTTGTTACCTTTGATTGAAGAACCTATTAGTAATGTTTGCACATCTATGAATGTTTGCTTGATGGAAGGAAGAAAGTTTGTTAAGGATTTGAAGAAGAATGATGTATGTTTTGTTGTGATTCCTAACAAACCGAGTAAGAAAATAGAGGATAGTGTCCCTGAGGAGATAGATAAGTTACTCACTGAGTACAGTGAAATTATTTTTGATAATGTACCTAATGGTTTGCCATCGAAGAGAAGCATTGATCATTGCATGGATCTAATCCTTGGAGTTAGTTTACTAAATAAGGCACCACATCGGTTGACACCTATTGAGAATCAGGAATTGAACCAATAGATTCAAGAATTGTTGTAGAAAGGTTTGATAAGAGAAAGTTTGATTCCTTGTGCAGTACCTGCTATATTGGCACCTAAGAAGAATGGAGAATGGCGAATGTGTACTGATTCTAGAGCAATCAATAAGATAACAGTGAAATATAGGTTTCCTATACCGAGAATGGATGATATAATGGAAAGTTTGATTGGAGCAAAGTATTTTACCAAAATTGATTTGAAAAGTGGGTATCATCAGATTAGAATCAGAGGATGTGATGAGTGGAAGACTAATTTCAAGACAAAAGAAGGTTTTTATGAGTGGTTGATTATGCATTTTGGTTTAACTAATGCACTGAGTACTTTTATGAGGTTGATAAATGAAGTTTTGAAGAAATTCTTGGGTAAGTTTTTGATTGTATACCTTGATGATATTCTGATATTTAGTAAGACTAGAGAAGAACATTTGTTGCATGTTAAGAAAGTATTATAGAGATTGAAAGAATAAAAATTGCTGATAAATCTGAAAAAATGTTCATTCATGAAAGAGGAAATTGTGTATTTGGGATTTGTGATTTCAGATGATGGTTTGAAAATGCGTCCTGAAAAGGTTGAAGCTATTTTAAATTGGCCTACACCCAAGAATGCTAGTGAGGTAAGATCATTTCATGGTTAGGAAAGTTTTTACTGAAAGTTCATTAGGAATTTCAGTTCAATTTGTAATGCTATGACTAAGACTATGAGAGGATATAAAAGAGAATTCAAGTGGACACATGGAGTTGATAAGAGTTTTAAGACTCTGAAGTAGAAGGTTTCTAAATTACCTATTTTGGTATTGCCTGATTTTAATAATGGATTTCAAGTAGAATGTGATCCAAGTGGAAGTGAAATTTGAATTGTGTTGAGTCAAGAAGGTAAACCTGTTGCTTTCTTTAGTGAAAAGTTGAATGATGCAAAAAGGAAATACTTTTTATATGATCAAGAATTCTATGCTATATTTCAAGCACTGAAGAAATGGAGACAATATTTGATACCAAGTGAATTTGTGTTGTATACCAATCATAAAGCTTTATAGAATTTGGGTAGTTAGAATATGTTGAATCATAGACATATGAAATGGGTTGAGTATTTGTAGAGTTATAAATTTATGATAAAGCATAAGAGTGGAGTCACTAACTGAGTTGCTAATGCATTGAGTAGAAGGAGATCTTTGATGTCCGACATGAAAATTGAAGTTCTTGGCTTTGATGACATGAGAGATTCTTATGAATTTGATCCTGATTTCTCTGAGCTGTGGAGAAAGTGTAGAATACCTATTCAAGATAAACCGAGTACTAAATGGGAAGAATATTTCATTCAAGAAGGTATGTTGTTTAAAGTTATTTAATTTCATATACTGAGAGGACCAATGAGAACTAATTTGATAAAAGAGAAACATAGTAGTGGTTTGGCTAGACATTTTGGTGTTGATAAGACATTGAATGTGCTTAAGGAGAGATACTTTTGGCCAAAGTCATATAAAGATGTTCAGAAATTTGTGAAAAGTTGTGGAATTTGTCAAGTTGCAAAAGGAGTAAGTCAAAATACTAGATTATATACACTAATTTTTGTTCCTGAGAAACCTTGGATTGATATCAGTATGGATTTTGATCTTGGCTTACCGAAGATAGTAAGAGGTAATGATTCTATATTTGTTGTTATTGATAGATTTTCTAAAATGGCACATTTTATACCTTGTAGAAAGACATTAGATAGAGTACATATAGTAGATGTTTTCTTTAAGGAAATTGTCAGATTACATGGATTATCGAGGAGTATTATCTCTGACCAAGATAGTAAATTTGTTGGATACTTTTGAAAGACCCTTTGGAGAAAGTTTGGCACTGAATTGAAATATAATTCTACATTTCACCCACAAACTGATGGACAGATAGAAGTTGTGAATAAAAGTTTGGGAAATCTTTTGAGATGTTTAGTTGGAGACACACTGAGTAATTGGGATTCTATGTTGGCACAAGAAGAGTTTGCATACAATAATTCAGTGAATAGAAGTATTGGAAAGACACCTTTTGAGATTGTATATGGCATACAACTGAGAGGTATATCAGATTTGAGAGACATTATTGATGAAAGAAAGAGATGTGTTGAAGGAGTAAAGTTTGTTGAGTACATGAAGACATTGCATGAAGATGTGAAATATAAGTTGGTGAAAAGTAATCAGAAATAAAAAGATAAAGTTGATAGATCAAGAAGACATAAGACTTTTGTAGTTGGTGATGAAGTGATGGTTCATTTGAAGAAAGGAAGATTTCCTGTTGGAACATATGGGAAGCTGAAAATGAAGAAGTTTGGACCTTGTAAGATACTGAAGAAATTTGACTGTGGAAATGCTTATGAGATTGAGTTATCTGATGACATGGATATATGACCTATTTTCAACATTGCTGATTTGTATGAGTACCATGAGTTGGATGAAGAAATGACAGTACCGAATGATTATCCTAAGAAATAGACAAAACAAGTTGAGCATATTTTGCAGCAAAGAATTGGTAGAAGTACAAGAGGAAAACAATATATGAAATATCTGGTAAAGTGGAAGAATAGACTGATTGAAGACAGTGCATGGATTTCACAATCTGAGTTGGATGCAGCTCAAATCGTACCTATTTCATGATTTGGAGAATCATTCTCAAATAGCCCTAGGTGTTTGATGCAAGAGCATCTAGGGTCCTTGACAATCCCGTGTCACCAAAAACATGTTTTTGGTTTTCTATGTTGCTCAGTTCCTTCTTTGACAGAGTTGGTTAAGTGTTGCTCGGTTTCCTTTGTTCATTGATGTTGCTTGGTTATCTCTCTGGTGCTCAATGAATTTCATTGGTTCTCATTGATGTTTGTTTGGTGCTCGGTAATCCTTTCTTATCGAGTTGTTTGTTTTGGATTTCTATTGAGGTTGACTTTTGTAATTAATTTTGGTCACAGATTTAATGATGGTATCTATCATTAGGAAAGTGTGGACCTAGATTTGGTCATTCCTTTCATTGATGGTGGATCTGAAGGCTGACTTGATTTGGTAGCCTCTTGTATAAATGTAGTTGTTTGGTTAGAGTTTAGGGAGTCAGTTTTGATAGGAGATAGAAGCTAGAAGATTATAGAGTATTGGCAGATCCTCGCATGTTGGAGGACTTTTGTACTTGATTGTAATATCTAGCCTAAATCAGGAAGGCCTTACAACCTAGTATGTATGAATCAGTGGAAGTTAATATATGAAAGATATCTACATTGGCTCTTTCACTATTGTGTTGTTGCTTTCGTGCATGATCTTTGCAAGGTGGATCTGGTTAGGGTGTACCTTTGGCCCCTCTCTATATCCTCCCTTGCGTCACACCTAATACCTATTAATATATCTTAGGCACCTTTAAGACCACTTAAAACATCTTAGGACCCATTAGTGTATTCTATAAATCCTTAGGACCTCTTAAGACACCTAGGACCCCTCAATACATCCCATGACCCATTAATGTATCTTAGGACCCCTACGAACCACTCAAGAAACCTAATACTTCTTAAGATAATATAGGGTCCATTAATGTATTGTAGGACCCCTTATGACCACCCAAGACACCCATTGGTTCCCAAAATTGTAGTTTTTCTCAATCCTAAAAGTATGCCAAGCTTTATAATTAGATCATGAAATCAATCTTGTCAAACTGATAGAATAAACCAATAAGGTTTTGATTCCCAAAAATTCTGGCTCTTCCAAGCCAAGGTGGGTGCACCTAATGATCAAGTATATCTTGGCCTTTGGTAGCCAACCAAGAATTTTTAGGAAGATTATCTTGTAGCATCTCTAGTTTGATCAATCCCCACTTGGCACAAGAGTTTGAATTGATCTTGTTTCTTCTATGTCTACTCCTACTCCCACTCCTATTCCTACTCTTATCTTTATTCCATCCCCACTTTTAAAAAATTGAAAAATAGAAGTTCTTATATGTTGTTATGATTGATAATACACCAATGTCTTATCTAGTGGGCCACAAAGTCTTAGAAAACAATTTGTTCACTTAATGTGTTGAATTCTTATTGACAAAAAAACTTATGTCTATATATTATATAGGAAGAGTTGTCGATCTTTATTGATAATACTATTCTAAATAATGAGAAGGGAGGAGTGAATCATTAATAAAAAAATTCTCTGATTTAAAACTCTTTAAACTTTTTGGACCAAAACATTCAACATCAATTAACATGAATAGAAATTATCAAAACATGCATCCACAAATATTCAGTCACACAATGAAGACACCACATTTTTATTGTAGAAACCTAGATGGGAAAAACCATGTGTGGGGATTGGTACCCACTAAATCTATACTCTTCTAGAATACACCTTGTGAGGAGCTTACTCGGTTAAAGGTTTACAAAATCACTGTTAGGTGCTACCCGGTTAAGGGGTTTTCCTTATACTTGTTAGGATCTTTTCCCTATTAGAAGTGTCCCTATTAGAGAACTTTAAACATTCAACACAAATGCCACCTTTTAGAGGATTTACAACTAAGATCTATTAGGATCTACCTGCTTAAAGGATTTTATAGTTACAATGGTTAGAAAGAAATAGATAAGATGATCTATGAAATTACACTACCTTTGCACAATCAAATCCTATTAAGCTCTGAAAATCTTCTCCACACACTATACTCTTTCCTGTCTTGATCACACTTGACTTATTCACTTATTTTTTCATCACATCCTTCTACAATACTCGATCAACAACTAACTCCTGTTTTAGCTTTCCAATATATAGAGTTTCTTCCACTGACTTGAAATAAAACCTATATCTGAGATATGAATGATCCTGATCATGTTAGGTAAGATACAATGTATCTAACAAGTCATAAAACATTTTTCTCTTACCGTGTCAGCTTCCATATAGATCTCACATTGGAAATTGAACCATCTTCAAAATTGTTTTGACCAAAAGAATCTTCTTGAAGAATCCAACTCAAATGCATACCTCAGGAAATGTGATGTCAAACACTTTCCACAAATCATGGATCTACCTTACTACTTCACTAAAAACATCACCGATCCTATTGCCACTTCAGGTTTCTTTACTGCTTCACAAATCTTCATTACTTGTTAAAGAACTTTGTATTGTTTATCTGTCCATTTTGTTAATACCTCTTTTAGTCAATTAAATAATCTTTACCTTTCAACATTATAAGTCATGATTTAAAACATAGTATTTAGATATTTTTATCAATCCTATCCTCGTATCACTCCATCAAATAGTTTACCATTTTTAAACAATATTCAAATTACTTACTATTCTAATAGTTACACTGCTACCCTTCTTCCAATCATAGCTTAGTTACTAGTCTACTCCAACACTAGCAATTGCATACTAGACATCCATAGTCAAATGTTATTCTCTCACAAGAATTGTACCAACTAATTTGACATAAAAATAAAATCACCACTCCTTGTCTTCAATTTTTCTTCCTATCTTCTTGACATCCTTCAAACAATCATAACTCACTACACACATAAGATAAACCTATGTGGTCATGGATATATCTTCTAGATATATTAGATAATCTTCCTTCACAATCGCACACATGAACTCATACCATAGCTCAGGATCCAGTCTCTTGAACATATATCATCATAATAGGAACACTATCAACCAGTAGTCACTAAGTTGACATCAGTGACAAACTAAATAAATAATTCACCTACCATGAAAGCTTTACTAATCTTCATTAATGCAACACTTAGTATCACTCCATCATATATGCTAACAACCTCCCCCTTTGGAATTGATGGAAACACTCTTAACTTATCCTCTTAGTTGTTCCTCTTCACTTCTGAGTTCTTCTTGGAAACACTCAAAAAGTTTCCACTTCTATCTATCTGTATCTCTGATTCTTCTCTAATGTTCATACATATTCTTCCTTTATAATACATCTTCTCCATTCTACAAATTCTCCTTTTAATAGTTAAAATACATTTTCTCCCCCTTTGATAGAAATTGCAAAGTTATGAAATCATTCAATCCTTTGAGATGACACTTGACTGTTCTTTTCTTATTCTTTCCTCATCACTATATTACAACATCATACCGAGACTTCTCTTCCTATGGAGTAGTCCACCTCTACATTAATTTATACATATGATATTATGATAAACACATATGAAATGATGCAATCAACATCATCTAATTAACTTTAGATAAGTGAATAACCCCAAATCTACCTATGAGATATTCAAAGGTATACTTTGGTAATGGCTTATTAAATATATTAACAACTTATTCTTTAGTAGAAATGTAGTCAATCCTTACCTCCTTATCATATACCTATTCCCTTAGAAAGTGATATTTTATTGCAATGTGCTTTATCTTTGAGTGCACCACTAGATTCTTGGAAATGTTTATTGCACTAGTGTTACCACAATGGATAACAACCAGTTCTGTGACCTTCTCATGAATTCCCTTAAGAATATATTTTATCCACATCACTTGCTAACAATTAATAGAAGCAACAACATACTTTTCCTATGCTGTAGATTGTGAAATACAATTCTACTTTTTACGAGTCTAGGAGACTAATCTTTCACCAAGAAAGAATGCTCCACCACTTGTTATTTTCTTGTCATCAACATTACCTGCCTAGTCAGTATTAGTAAATACATTAAAATAAAAATATCCATCCTTACCATACCATAGGCCATAATTTTCAATTCCCTTGAGATATATAAATATTCTCTTTACCGCAACTATATGTGAGTCCTTTGGATTTGAAGAAAACCTTGCAAAAATACCAACAACATGTGCAATAGTTGGTATACTATGAACAACATACTACAACTCACTGATCATGGATCTATATAGAGGATTATTTACCTCTTTGGATTCATCCTTAGATAATTTTTAGCCTATGACCATAGGTGCTCCCACTAGTTTCGAGTCTTCCATGCTAAATGTTTTTAGAATCTCCTTCACATACTTGGATTGATAGATGTATATCCCTTTCTTCATTTGATGAACTTGAAGACCAATAAATAATTTTATTTCTCCTATCATTGACATTTAAAATTCCTTCCTTATTGCCTCTGCAAATGACCTTCTCAATGCTTCATTTCCACCAAATTTTATGTCATGAACAAAAATTTCAGCAATCAATATCCTATCTTCTCTTTCAGATTTTAGATATACATTGCTATTTTCATTGGTTCTTGTGAAACCAATCTAAATAAGATAAGCATGTAGCCTTTCATGCCATTCTCTTGGAGCTTTTTTCAATCTATACAATGCTTTATGAAATTTACATACCATGTCTTTACCTTATTCAATAGAAAAACTTTCAGCATGTTCAATGTATAAATATTTTCTAACACACCATCTAGAAAAGAAGATTTTACATCCATTTGATAAACGTTAAAACCTTTATAAGAAGCATAAGCTAAAAGTATCCTTGCACAATCAAGTCTAGAAATAGGTGCAAAGCTCTCACCATAGTCTAGTCCTTATTCTTGTGCATATCCTTTGCAAACTAGTCTTGCGTTGTTTCTAATCACTTCTCCTTTCTCATTCAACTTATTCCTAAATATCCATTTAATATCTATAACATTTTGGTTTAATATCTTTAACATTTTTCTTAGTAGGCATGGGTACTAAAGTCCATGCATTATTTTTCTCTATTTGTTCTAATTCCTTTTTCATTTCCTTAACCCAATCATTATCTTCCAAAGAATATTTTACAGATTTAGGTTATAATTCATATAGTAAATAAGTACTTTCCCTTACCTTTCTCCTTGTCATCACTCCAACATTTTTATCTCCAATAATTTGATCTTGAGAGTGATTAAGTTTCACATACCTTGAAATAATTGGTTTTTCTCTTTGGTTACCTTCATCATCATTCACCGATTGTGGATCATTTTCCAGTTGTAGATTGTTCACCACTTCATTTATTTGTAGTACTATATTTGGCTCCATTGGTTGAACATAAATAAACCTGTCACAGCCTTCTGGTTCCTTCTTTCTATCTTCTTCATTTTTCTAAGAAAATTCATCAAATAAAATTTTTTCACTTTCAATCATCTTGTTAGTACTCTTGTTCAAACATTTATAAGCTTTAATTCTAGCCATTGGATTGACTCTTTCCTCGAATAGGTTGGGGAGAATTTCTTCTTGTTCTTGAGTTTCAATGAAAGGGGTTTGGAATACATGAACTTGGGGACCTCTTTTTCTATGCAAGTGTTGTCTTCTTGTAATGATATTTTCAGTTTGTGTGATCTCATGGAAGCAACCATCAACAAAGGTTTGAGTCAAATGAAGTTTCCCCTCTTTTGGTGACTGTTCTTTTGGAGAGGATTTTTAAAATATAAGATGATTATCAAATGGATGTTTCTTCCTTGTTATACATATCTTCAAAAGAAGAAATCACAAGTACACTTGTCTTTTAAACCCTCTAAACATAAAATGTTTGAAATGTATCGAACATTATCACGAGTTTTTAACAAGAATTTACTTCAAGTAATCTACCTATAGTCAAATTTGGTTCATAAACATGGATCTATTAGGTAGGATTTCTAAATTAATAAGGTAATAGTAATGATTCCATTCAAGGAAATATCAACTTTCATCCCACAATAATTAGGGGCTTCCCACCAACGGTATAACGGAGTTTTGCACAATTCAGAAGGACAACTCAAGGAAGTTTGATCCTTGATATCCTTTTGTCACTCACCCCATTAAAGATGAATGCATTTTATTTTATAGTGGGTGAGATTATTGTGGAAAAGGAAAATGTATCCCACTTTGGGCTATCCCTCTCACTGGTCTCATTAAGGCAAATTCTCAGGAGGCGAGCCCACTAAAGTTCTAGCATACTCATTTTAAAACAAATAAATAAAGTGAAGGAATAGGTTTGGGAGTTTGATTCACCAAAAGGTGAAGAGCATATCCCTACTGTTTCTTACTTCCAAACACAATTAACAATGTTCAATTTTCCCAAGCCTTCTAATCTAATGGGAATTGAGTATTTCTACTCTCTTCCACAAACAATAGGCTTACAATTAAGTGTTTATTTATTCCTTAGCCTTTCTTTTAATCGAAAGACCTAGTAGGTTTTGTATTTTGATTTGCTTCAAAAGTGAAGAGCATAGGCCTACTACTAAATCTCCCAAACAGTAATAAGCTTCTAATTACTAGATTCAAATTGAATTGCCACAAGTTAAGAAAATTGCAAAGGGATGAAGGCTTACCTCTTTTCGTAGCTAGCAAACTCTAGAGGCATTTTTTATTTAATTTTTGATTTGCTCACCTAGTGGCGATTGTTCCAGCTCCTTTGCATCTCATTTGAAATTATTAGTCCAACAAAAACAAACAAAATGAAGAAATCCAAGTAAATTCAAATTTTAAGCATTTTCTTTCAAACTTATAAAAAATGAAGAACTTAAGACATGAAAATCTAATTTAAGGAGACAAATTTTGATTTATATGAACCGACAATGTGCCAATATCTCTCAAAATCCTTACCTTCCCACTTTGAATCCTCCAAAAAGCTATTTATATGGACCATTTTATATCTTTTCAACCTTTTTGCAATGGCTTTATCCCCCCTGTGGATTCTAGCCTCTGGCTTTTGCACCTTTTAATGCTCTGTCATAAAAACAACACAGAGAAAACATTTCAAACTGTCAGATTAATCAATTTTGAAAAATAGTTAAACATGCTACATAAATGATTGAACGTGTTATTTAAATGATTAAACACATTGCAAGATTATTTAAAAATGCTATTATGTAATTTAAATGTGTTGTTTAAAGAATTAAATGCACATAAATTAAACATTGAATGCAATGCAAGAGTAGTCAAACACGTTGTGGATTCAAGGCAGAAGCACTGAAAGAAATTAAGATAGAAGATAGAAGTGATCAACTATTTGGTCGTGTAAATGTGATGAACTTTTCTTTGGATGCATTTTTCAGACCTCAGACGTGTTGTTTCTTTTCTCAAACACACTATTTTCCCTATAAAACAGGCAATTCAAACATAAAATCCTAGAATTCTATTAATTTCTCTAAAATTTAAACAATTGAGGCCTAATGCCCCATGGTGGGTGCCATTTTATGTACTAGAAGTACCTTTATAGAAATAGTTTGACAATTATTTCATCAAAATTGATGATCTACAACTGATTGAATATCTAGATCTGAACAGAAGGAACAGTGATTAGAGATCACCGAGATACTTAACTGATATGTAGGATGATTAAATCAGTCAATATGTTGTCATTGATGTCAACTAGTTTTGACAATACTTATCATGATAGTTACAAACATCTGAACATCTCTAGAACAAAGAAAAGATTAAGAACTGAGATATCTATATAAGAAAAAGATGGATATGACAGATAAGGATAAGGTAAACATTGGGTAACTTATTGACGAGTCTATGGTTTTATATTCTTGACTTGAGCACGTTACATTAATCTATTGTGAAGAAGAGATTTGAATTGAACAAGTCAATGTGGTCAGTAATTGAAGACTTCTGTATACACTGAGCCAGTGCATTGTATACCCAGTGAGAGTAATAACTGAGTTAGTTATCGTCAACACATTTTAGTATTAATCGAGTATGGATGAAAACATTAAATGCTAAGAATAATCGACTGAAATTGATGAGCTAGAAGTTGTTATGATTTCAAGGTAATGGATGAAGTTAGTTATGAGATCCATGACTGACATAATTTAGAGATGATCTAAAGGATGATATTGAAACATGTTAAGGACACATCTATCGAGGAAGGTTTAAACAGGAAAATGGACGAAGGAGATTATGAGGAAAAATATGATGGCTGATATGAAAATGGTTTACTTGTCAATTTAAGAGATATGAGTTTCATTGTTGAAACATGCCAGAACAAAGGAGACTGCAAAGATTTTACTCGAAGATTTTATTCATGCATTCTTGATCAAACTAGTTACAGAAAGAATCAAGCTATAGACATTACCGAGTGTCAAAGAACTATTTACTGAGTAAAGTAAGTTGAGAAATATTGAGGAAGTGAATTGATTAATGATCAGAGGATTTTATGAGCATAGCATAGATTTTAATATTTGCAATTGAGTTGTGTTTGAATTAGATCAAAACTATATTAGTTTAACCATTGATTCAAAAAATCTCTTAATTGAGTGGGCTTAACAATCTTATTGTACTATCCTATGACATTGATTAAATGTAAATTGTTATCTTGTTGACCCCATAGTGAATGCTAGTCAAAAGTTAACTATTAGTGATAAATCCTCTAACCAGGTCACACCTAATAGTGTGCATTGTAACCTTTAACAGGGTTGGCTCCTAACCGAGCTCACTTTAGAAGAGTGAATTATTTACGGTTATTGGTCCTAGGTGGTTTTTCCCTTAGTAGGGTTTCTATGTTAAATCATTGTGTTATTAATGCAGTCAAGTGATGGAGGATCCACTTAAGGATTGTCCAAACTTGTAGCCAAACACCAACACAAGGAACTAACACAACACCAAAACCAGATCTGAAAGAAAATAGATATCTTTATTCATCAACAACTGATTACATGCAATGTGTCGGGCTATAAGGCCTTCCCAGTTACAGCCAAATAAAAAGCATGAAATAGTTCTACAAGATCACATAGGATCCAACACATCTCTTAGCTAGCCCAAGTTTGCAACACAATAGGACACTGGTAGGCACTCCAAGAAAGATCTAAACTTGTGCTCGCAAGCCACCAGGCAATCTACTTGTTCCTAAGCTCGCAAGCTGCTAACTTTGCTACACTTCTTCTACCTCTTCCAATCTACTCTATCTAGATCTCTCTCTCATCTACCCTAAAAAGCTACCCAAGCACCCTCTTAAATACTAATCTTCAGCTACAAGTCAGCTAGATGACATAATGAACTCCTACAAACAAATATTAAATGCAATACAAGTCAGCTCTCAAACAACCTTACAATAATTAAATTCTTCATGTCGGCCTCTAGATCCACATAGGAGAAAGTGACATTAGTTACCAATAATAAATGTACCAAGTCAGCCTCCCAAATCTCCAAGAATACCCATTGGTAAGCCAAACTACCGAGTGCCAAGAAACACACTGAGAAAACATACCAACCGAGCTCCACAAGAATTACCGAGCAGCAAAAATGTCGAGTCTCCTTCCATGATTGAGATTCCCTCAATGATTGAGTCCTCTAGTGACTGAGCCACTTCAACAACTGAACAATAGACATAAACAATGAGACCCCATCGGTAACCAAGCACTGAGCAACCAAACACCAAGTCACCAAGTGACCATCATCTAGCTTTATGCATGAGAACTTCCAACTGAGAATCACTACCAAGACCACAAAACTCCATCGGTGAAGCAAAACAAAATTTGACCGAGAACCATCATGAAAGACTGAGAAACTCCAGTCTTCTATCGAGATCACCATCCAATTAACCAAACTCCACCAGATAGTTACGCAGATTTCCAAAATCTTCAAGAATTGAGGATGCCCCTATTGGAAATATAGATGGAGTAACTAAGAGGGGGGGGGTGAATCAGTTAACCACAAAAATATTACCACAGATCCCTTAGATGTCTTATTAAATCATTTACTGCTGTTACTCGGTAAATATACAGAGAAATGTTGTAAGTCGATTATTGCAGTGAGTATTAATTATAACTGTTCTTAAGCATTCATCAGTGATTAACATGCATGCATATAAAAAATAACATGAACACAAGAGACACCAGATTTAACGTGGAAACCCAATATGGGAAAAACCACCAATGTAACTAGTTACTATTTTTCACTCTTCTAAAGTGATGCTCTATTAGGAGCCAACCTGGTAAAAGGTTACAAAACACATTTTTAGGTGTGACCTTGTTAGAGGATTTAATCACCCTATTAGGAGTGGCCTTGTAAGAGGTCTTTGAACAATTCAATAGAACTGTCACCTTGTTAGAGGATTTGCAAAAATGCTATTACACCAACTCAGTTAAGAGATTTTCAAACCACCACTACAATGGTGAGAAAGTAACAATGAAATGACCTGAATAATGATGCAACTAAATTGCTGATTACAGATCTCTATTCTACTTCACTAGATCCTTCCTGATCAAATAAATCTTTGCTACTCCTCAAGGATATCTAACCGTCCTTCAAAATTTGCACACACCTTCCTTCACTTTTTGACTCTACACACTTCATAATTCACCACTTGACCTTCTATATATACCATTTAGATTGTCAAGTCGGCACTAATAATCATCAACACTCATTACAATAGTCAGCTGGGATAAACAAACTTTATTTCTCAAATTAACAAAATCCTTTATTTGGCTGACCTTGCTCGGTAAATACTAATCTTGAAAGATTTCCTTCGGTGACCGAGTGAACTCGGTAAACACTGCAAATTCTACAACATCCTTTGGAGACCGAGTGAACTCGGTAAACACTAACTTTCCTTTGATAATCATGGAAGCTCGGTTTACACTATTTTCTGTGATACTTTCCTTTGACACCCGAAAGATCTTGGTAAACATTGAAAAATCATCTGCTGACCGACTGAGCTTGGTAGACACATAGAACTACTTATTGATATGACATTTATGTGACATCAAAGACAACACACAATTAGACAATTGTATCCAACAATCTCCCTCTTTGGCATTGATGGAAACACAACATGTCATAGCACAATGAAATTTCACAGAAAACATAGAATAAGGAACATATCCTTAGCTTCATTCTGATTCTCATCTTCCTCAAACTTCTCTCTCTGACTGAAAAGTCTCCCTCGTAACTTCTCAAATTCTCCTTCTTAGAAATTTCTTGAAATGATAGCAAACTCTCCCTCTTTGACAACACATGCCAAAGACAATACACACACTTCTGGTGGATACCAATGTACCTTAAGTACTGATTCATATGTAATGATTCCTTGACTATGCTGCATCAACTGACTGATCTTCAACATGCTCTAGTTGATGCATCACTAAAACTTTATTTAGTGAGCTTCGGATAGGGGAATGACCCCTAACTTACCTCTTAGATACAAGAATGCATCCTTAGGTAGTGGCTTGGTGAATATATCTGCAATCTGTTCTTTTGTATGAACATATTCCAATCTAATTTCCTTGTCCTACACTAATTTTCTGACAAAGTGATATTTTATAGCAATGTGCTTGGTTTTGGAATGCATTACTAGATTCTTTGAAATATTTATTGCACTTGTATTATCACAAAACATAACAACCGGTTCTTTAATTTCAACCTTCATGCCTTCCAATAACTATTTAAACCAAACAATATTAGAGCAGTTTACTGTTGCAGCAACATATTCTGCTTCTGCTGTCGATTGGGATGTGCAATTTTTCTTTTTACTAGTCCAAGATACCAACCTCTTGCCAAGAAAGAATGCTCCACCACTTGTACTCTTTCTATCATCAATATTTCCTGCCCAATCAACATCAGTAAACACTTTTAAGTCCAGATTGCCTCCAAATTTATACCACAAGCCATAATCTTCAGTTCCTCTCAAGTATCTCAAGATTCTTTTGATTGCCATCATATGATTTTCTCTGGGTTTTGCTAAGAATCTTGCTACTATACCAACTGCTAAGGCAATATCAGGCCTTGTATGCACTAGATACTATAATTTTCCAATCATTAATCTATATAAGGTCTGATCTACTTCTTTTGAAGCATCATCTTTGGTAAGCTTCAGTCTAGTACACATGGGTGTAGCAACTAGTTTTGAATCTTCCATACCAAACTTCTTAAGTATTTCCTTGATGTATTTAGACTGAGTAATGTAGATACCATTCTTGTTCTGCTGAATCTCAAGACCAACAAAGAATTTTATCTGACCAAACATAGACATTTCAAATTCTTTTTTCATTTTCTCTAAAAATTCTTTGCACTGATCATCATTCCCTGCAAACATAGTATCATCCACAAATATTTCTGCCAAAACAATTTTGTTATCTGGTCCTTCTTTGATGTACAAATTACTGTTATCATTAGCTCTTTTGAAATCAATCTGAATAAGATAGTTATGTAATCTTTCATATCATGCTCTAGGAGCTTTTTTCAAACCATACAATGCTTTGTGTAACTTGCAGACCATATCCTTTTTGTCTGGATAAATAAAACCTTCAGGTTGGTCAATGTAGACTTCTTCATCAAGAATAACATTGAGAAATGCAAATTTTATATCCATCTGATATACCTTAAATCCTTTATGTGTTGCATTTGAAAGTAGAGTCCTTACACCTTCTAATCTTGCAACAAGAGAAAAAGTTTCTCCATAATCTATTCCTTCTTCTTGAGAATATCCTTTACATACCAATCTATCTTTGTTTCTTGATACTTGACCATCTTCATTCAACTTATTTCTGAATACCCATTTTGTTCCAATTACATTTTTATCTTTAGGCCTAGGTACAAGAGTCCATGTTTTATTCTTCTCTATTTGTTCTATTTCTTCATTCATAGCCTCAATCCAACTTTCATTTTCCAATTCATCTTTGATATTTCTAGGTTCAAAATTAGCAAGTAAACATGTACCTTTTAGTTTACTTCTTGTCATAGTACCATCTGATTTGTTTCCAATAATCTAATATGGTGTATGATGCCTCCTGACATACTTGGCTAATATAGGTTCCTTGCTTCTTGAATGAGTTACATTGTCATCTTCTTGAATTTCATCTTCAGGTTCAGGTTGCTCAGGCTTGGTAGATATTTGCTTGGTAGCTTTAGACTAAGACTCGGTTCCTTGTGACTCAGTTTGAGCTTCTTCTTGTGACTTGGTTACTATACTGGGCTCGGTAGATGCAGTTTCCTTATTGACAGATGTGTCTGGCAATGTATCAGGTTCAATGTAAACAAATCTTCTGTAATCCTCTAGTTCCTTTTTGCTTTCTTCTTTTGTCTTTTCTGCAAACTCATCAACTTTCACATGTGCACTTTCTATGATTTTGTGAGTAGACAAATTCAGAAATCTATATGCCTTACTTTTACAAGAATATCCCAAAAATATTCCTTCATCACTTTTTACATCAAATTTTCCTTTTCTAGATTCTTTTAAGATGTAACATTTACTACCAAATACTTTTAGGTAACTTACATTGGGTTTATAGCCATACCATAACTCATAAGGAGTTTTGAATGTGTCTTTCCTCAACTATACTCGGTTCAAGGTATGAACTATAGTGTTGATGGCTTCCTTCCAGTATTTCATAGCAATGTTCTTTTCAATCATTAAAGTCCTTGCAAAATCCATGATAGATCTATTCCTCCTTTCAGCTATTCCATTCTGCTTAGGAGTTCCTGGGGCTGATACCTATCTTTTGATTCCTCTTTCAATACAAAAAATATTGAATTCATGGGAGATGAATTCACCACCTCTATCTGATCTTAAGCACTTCATTCTTTTCCCTGTTTCCTTTTCTACTCTTTCCAAATACCATTTGAACTTCTCAAATGCTTTTGACTTTTCTCTTAAATACATAACAGTCATCATTCTAGAGTAATCATCAACAAAGAGAATAAATAATTTTTCTTTAGTATAGCTTTCAATTCCAATAGGTCCACATAAATCAGTATGCACAATTTCCAAAATATCTTCAGACTGATAGTTTTTACTTTTAAAGCTAGTCTTTCCCATTTTTCCAATCTAAAAATTCTTGCATAGACCAACATCAGGTTTCTTCAAAGTAGGAATGCCTCTTACTTTCTTGAATTTTCTTATTTTCACCATGTTATCAAAATTTACATGACATAACCTTTTCTGCCATAACCAACTTTGTTCAATTTGAGCAACAAAACATGACCATTCACCAAGATCAAGATAAAATAGGTTACCTTTGGTTTGTTTGCCTAATCCAATCAGTTTTCCCTTGTCATCCAACAGTCTTGCTTTTCCATTCATGAATTCAAATTTGAATCCAATGTTGATTACCTATGCTACACTTAGAAGATTATGTTTTGGTCCTTCAACCCAATATGCATTATCACATATAAGTTCTTTGGTTAGTGAAATGCATCCTCTTCCTTTTATACAACAAGGTTCATTGTTTCCAAACCTTACACTACCACCATCATAGTCTTCAAAATGTTCAAACTTTGTTTTAGCATCAGTCATATGATGTGAACAACCACTGTCTATGATCCATGTATCATTTTTTCTTATATGAGAGATAAGTGCCATCTCATCTTCATCATCATCAGATTCATCTTTTACAGCAATGAAGACAATTTCTTCTTCACTATCATCAGAATCCTTAGCCAAAAAACATGTTTTCTTACCTTTATCCTTGAATGATTTGAAATTCTTCTTTCCATTGTACTTGTGACCTTTCTTCTCATCCTTTCTTTTCTTGTTTGGGCACCTAGTTGCAATATGACCAATTTCTTCACATGAAAAATAGATTAAGGGAGTTTTACCTTTGTATTTACCTCTGCCTCTAGAATATTTCTTTGCAAGTAATGCTTCAATAACTGCAAGATCACTATCAAAACTTTCCTCTGATTCTTCTTCACTTTCTGACTGGATTTTCTTGCCCTTCTTAAGTGAAAGTTTGGCCTCAAATGCTGATTCAATATTTTTAGAAGTTGGAACATAGTTGTCATAGTTATCCAATTCAAAGGCTATCAATCTTCCAACTAAGGCATCCAAAGTTATATTGTGATTTTCTTCACATCTTCTTTCTTGAATAGTCGATACTCTTATTGCATAGATAGGGAGTAATGTTCTGAGAACCTTACTTATAACTGTTTCATCATCAATTGTTCCTCCAGAAGCTCTGATTGCACTAACACTTGCCTTGATCCTTTCAACATATTTTGCAATGCTTTCATCTTCTCTCATTTTCATCTGATCAAACTGTCCTCTTAGGCTTTCTGCTTTGGCTCTCTTCACATTTTCATCACCACCATAAATTTTCTTCAGCTTATTCCACATTGCATAAGCAGTAGTGTAGTCTTTGATCTCATCAAATTCTTCATAGCTAAGACTTGATGCAATGTCTATCATCATCGTGTTATGGTTCTTTTTCTCTGCAATGTCTTCAACAGATAATGTGCCAGTAGGAACTGTATATTCTTGATCAAGATATTTGCATCCTAAATCACCAATGGAAGCTAGATGAAGTCTCATGAGACCTTGCCATGCCGAAAAGTTATCTCTATTAAGCCTTGGAATTTCTCTCATGTAAGACATCCTAATCTTTAGCTTAGGTCCTTGAAACCCTTCCTGCAAGCACCAAAAACTTTGATACCAATTGTTGGAAATATAGATGGAGTAACTAAGAGGGGAGGTGAATTAGTTAACCACAAAAATATTACCACAGATCCCTTAGATGTCTTATTAAATCATTTACTACTGTTACTCAATAAATATACAGAGAAATGCTGTAACTCAGTTATTGCAATGAGTATTAATTATAACTGTTCTTAAGCATTCATCAATGATTAACATGCATGCATATAGAAAACAACATGAGCACAAGAGACACCAAATTTAACATGGAAACCCAATATGGGAAAAACCACCAATGTAACTAGTTACTATTTTTTACTCTTCTGAAGTGATGCCCTGTTAGGAGCCAACCCAGTAAAAGGTTACAAAACACACTATTAGGTGTGACCTTGTTAGAGGATTTAATCACCCTGTTAGGAGTGGCCTTGTAAGAGGTCTTTGAAAAATTCAATAGAACTATCACCTTGTTAGAGGATTTGCAAAATGGCTGTTAAACCAACTCAGTTAAGAGATTTTGAAATCACCACTACAATGGTAAGAAAGTAACAATGAAATGACCTAAATAATGATGCAACTGAATTGCTGATTATAGATCTCTGTTCTACTTCACTAGATCCTTCCTGATCAAATAAATCTTTACTACTTCTCAAGGATATCTAACCATCCTTGAAAATTCGCACACACCTTCCTTTACTTTTTCACTCTACACACTTCATAATTCACCACTTGACCTTCTATATATACCATTTAGATTGTCAAGTCGGCACTAATAATCATTAACACTCATTACAATAGCTGGGATAAACAAACTTTATTTCTCAAATTAACAAAATCCTTTATTGGGCCGACCTTGCTCGGTAAATACTAATCTTGAAAGATTTCCTTCGGTGACCGAATGAACTCGGTAAGCACTGCGAATTCTGTAACATCCTTTGGAGATTGAGTGAACTCAGTAAACACTAACTTTCCTTCGATAACCATGGAAGCTCAGTTTACACTATTTTCTGCCATACTTTCCTTGGACGCCCGAAAGATCTCGGTAAACACTGAAAAACCATTTGCTGACCAACTGAGCTCGGTAGACACACAGAACTGCTTATTGATATGACATTTGTGTGACATCAAAGACAACACATAATTAGACAATTATATCCAACAATCTCCCTCAGATAATTGTATCCAACAGCCCCTACATCAAACACCCACGGTAAATAAGAAAGTGTGTCCCACACTTTTCTCCTTCAAGAAAGTCCGCCATCCACTTCATCTTCACACAAGGCTTGTGAATCCATGAAGCCAGGAAAATTCACAAGTTCATTAGCCAAGTCCTCCTTAATTGATCTGTCACTAAATAGTCATTATGTTCAACATCTCAAACAAAATGAGCCTTCAACCCATCACCAAGTATCAAGTCAGAATCCCATCTCAGAATCTCACCACAAGACTTATTACTGTCAACCAGTGACTCAAGTCCGCAACCAACAAACAACATCTGCACCTCAGCACTGAGAAAAAGTAATTCGGTAACACCATCATCACAAAGGTGTTCAACAATAGGTAAATCCTCATCAACTAAAACCCAATCAGGCACAATCAAATGCTATTCAATTTCCATGTCAGGAACAACTGACTGAACACAAAAACCAATCTTCTCACTAGCCTTAACAAGGTCAACAATAATGTCGACAACCATAGGTATCTCAGCAACAACCACAAGTTGCTCTACAGGTTTCTTGGAAGAATCCACCAACTGACCATCAAAACCAATCTCACATACCTCTTCAACCTCCATACTATCATAAGAAAGATGTCTTCACTCTCGAACTAGTCTTCTAACAGGAAAAACAACTTTCTTCTAGATTGGCATGTCCCAAATCTGGTAAGCTTTACAAATCTCAACAACACTTTCCTTCACAAGGTTATCAACCCAGTTCTCCACATAGCTCAACAAATCCATTTCCCATTGAGTAAACCTTTCAAAAATCTTTGCTTCCACTACATCACAGAGATCTGCAATCGCACTAGGGTCCAATCTTCTCAGAGGAATCTCCAAAGATCTTTGAAATCCCTCTACAACAAACCCAACACCGACCACCTTGTGACAACCTCTGAGTTGTATGCAAGTCAAATCACAATTTTCCACCTCACATGAACAACTAGGCCACAATTTCACAAGTTCAATAACATGGATCTGCAACTCAGATTACACACAATCTCTTCGCCAACCTTTCTCCAAACAAGATCAACTCAGCTCTGATACCACTTGATGCAGTCAAGTGATGGAGGATCCAATTAAGGATTATCCTAACTTGCAACCAAACACCAACACAACGGAATAAAAAAACACCAAAACTAGATCTGAAAGAAAATAGATATCTTTATTCATCAATAACTGATTAAATGCAATGTGACAGGCTATAAGGCCTTCCCAGTTATGGCCAAATACAAAGAAAGAAATAGTTTTACAAGATCACACAGGATCCAACACATCTCTTAGCTAGCCTAGGTCTGCAACACAATAGGACATTGGTAGGCACTCCAAGAAAGATCTAAACTTGTGCTCACAAGCCACCAAGAAATCTACTTGTTCCTAAGCTCACAAGATGCTAACTCTACTACACTTCTTCTACCTCTTCCAATCTACTTTGTCTAGATCTCTCTCTCATCTAACCTAAACAACCATGCAAGCACCATCTTAAATACTAATCTTCAGCCACAAGTCATCTCGATGACATAATTAACTCCTATGAACAAATATTAAATGCAATACAGGTCAGCTCTCAAACAACCTTACAATAATTAAATTCTTCATGTCGGCCTCTAGATCTACATAGGAGAATGTGACATTAGCTACCAATAATAAATGTACCAAGTCAGCCTCCCAAATCTCCAAGAACACCCTTCGGTAAGCCAAACTACCGAGTGCTAGGAAATATAAAGAGAAAACATACCAACTGAGTTCCACAAGCATTACCAAGCACCAAAAATGCTGAGTCTCCTTCCATGACTGAGCTTCCCTCAGTGATCGAGTCCTCCAATGACTGAGCCACTTCAATGATCGAACAACATACATAAACACTGAGACCCCATCGGTAACCGAACACTAAGCAACAAAAGACCAAGTCACCGAGTGACGATCATCCACTAGGATCCACCAAAACTTCTGACCAAGAATCACTACCAAGACAATGGAACTCCATCGGTGAAGAAAAACAAAATTCGACCGAGAACCATCATCAAAGACTGAGAAAATCTAGTCTTCTATCGAGATCACCAGCCAATTAACTGAACTCCACCAAAAAGTTACCGAGATTGCCAGAATCTTCAAGAATCGAGGATGCCCCTGCATCAGTTATGTTTTATTTTTTTTGATTGTTTTATTATCATACTTTACATGCTGCATAGTTGATATAATCAGTAATCATAGTTTGGATAATTACTGGTATTCAGTAAAGTGAATAGATAGATTGATATTTTATGTTACCAAGATGCATAAATTGTTGAAATTAGTTTGTAAGGTACATCTAGGAGTTTGGGACTATAGGATAACTGATTTAACTAATTCACCCCCCCTCTTAGTTATTCTAACACAAAATAAACTAAAATTGAACAATTAGTAAGCTATTTAATGTAAATAAAAGCAATAAACATCCTATAGTTCTCTAATTAAGAATGCTAATAATGAGCTCTCATCAAGCTTCCATCAGTGACAGTCCTAAAATGAGAATAAAGATAAATGATTACACAATAGCCCATTTTAAAGAGTCTATGCTTAAATATGCTTAAAACTACTTTCTAGCTCAAATTTGCAATAACTTGGATGCAGTTCTCAGATGTGTGGATCATTTCTCTTGATTTTAGCCTCGCTTTTATATATTTTTGCAAGCATAGGGGTGGAGTTACTTTAATTATGATTAGGTTAAGGTTTAGTCCATGGTTTAATCATGATAGTTACAAACATCTGAACATCTCTAGAAGGAAGAAAACATAAAGAACTGAGATATCTACATAAGAAAAAGATGGATATGATAGATAAGGATAAGGTAAACATTGGGTAACTTATTGATGACTCTATGGCTTTATATTGTTGACTTGAGCATGTTACATTAATCTATTGTGAAGAAGAGATTTGAATTTAACAAGTCAATGTGGTCGGTAATTGAAGACTTCTGTATACACCGAGCTAGTGCAGTGTATACCGAGTGAGAGTAATAACTAAGTTAGTTATCACCGACACATTTTGGTATTAACCAAGTATGGATGAAAAAAATAAATGCTAAGAAAAGCCAACTGAAACTGATGAGTTGGAAGTTGTTATGATTTCAAGGTTAAGGATGAAGTTAGTTATGAGATCCATGGCTCACATAATTCAGAGATGAGCTAAAGAATGAGATTGAAACATGTTAAGGATACATCTACCGAGGAAGGTTTAAGCGGAAAAATGGACGAAGGAGATTATGAGGAAAAATCTGATGGCTGATATGGAAAAGGTTTACTTATCTATTTAAGAGATATGAGTTTCATTGTTGAAACTTTCTGGACAAAAGGAGATTGCAGAGATTTCACGTGAAGATTTTATTCATGCATTCCTGATCAAACTGGTTATAGAAAGAACCAAGTTGTAGACATTACCGAGTGTCAGAGAACTATTTACCGAGTAAAGTATGTTGAGAAATATTGAGGAAGTGAATTGATTAATGATTAGAGGATTTTATGAGCATAGCATAGATCTGAATATTTTCAATTAATTTGTGTTTGAATCAGATCATAATTGTATCATTTTAACCATTAATTCAAAAAATCTCTTAACTGAGTGGACTTAATAGTCTTATTTTATTATCCTATTACATTCATTGAAATTAAATTGTTATCTTGTTGACCCCATAGTGAATGTTGGTAAAAAGTTAACTATTAGTGTTAAATCCTCCTACCAGGTAACACCTAACAGTGTGCATTGTAACCTCTAATAGGGTTGGCTCCTAACCGAGCTCACTTTAGAAGAGTGAATTATTTTGGGTTACCGGTCCTCGTTGGTTTTTCCCTTAGAAGGGTTTCGACGTTAAATCATTGTGTTATGTGTTATTTGTTATGATTATTTTTCTATCATACTTTACATGATGCATAGTTGAATTAATCGGTAATCACAATTTGGATAATTATTGGTATTCGGTAAAGTGAACAAAAATATTGATATTTTATGTTACCGAGATGCATAAATTATTGAAATTATTTTGTAAGGTACATCTGAGAGTTTTGGAAAGTAGGATAACTAATTTAACTGATTCACCCCCCCTCTTAGTTATTCTAACAATTGGTATCAGAGTGTATTGGTTTCTTGGAAGAAAGTTTTAAGGACTTGAGAAAAAATATCACAAGATGTATAAGAGGGAAGTGCCTAAGCTGAACAAAGATAACTTCAGCACATGAAAAATTAGGGTGAGGCTTCACATATATGGAATTAGAGAATCTGCTATACATTTACTAGACAATGGATACTTACAACCAAATGTTGGACCTTGACTCTTGATCAATTGAGAGATATACATGAACACAATATTACTATGATAGAGATTTTTTGCTTCTCTATCTGATGTGAAGTTTGAAGATGTCAAGGATTACTAAAAAATGAATCAAATGTGGGATAAACTTGCTCTAGTTTATGGTGGTGATGTGAATGTAATGAGAGCCAAAGATGAAAGATTGAGAGGCATATTTGATGACATGAAGATGAAGGAAGGTGAGAACATCACACAATACTCAAATTGAATCAAGGAGGTAGTCAATGCTATTCGAGGAGCATGAGGTACTATTTCTAAAGATACTATGGTAAGTAAGACATTGAGAACCTTGTTGCCTATCTATGCAATTAGAATATCTGCTATTCATGAAATGAGGTCTACACCTAATAACACTCTTAGTCTTGATAGTCTGATTGGAAAGTTAACTACTTTTGAGCTGAATAATTATGACAATAGTTTTGTACCTAGTGTTGAGTCTACTTTTATGTCATCTCTTAAGATTGGTAAATCTAGCAGTAAGCATAATATAAAGAATGGAAGTGACAGTGAAAATGAAGATAAGATTGATGAGCTTGAAGCACTTATGGCCCAGAGACTTCAAAAAGGTAAAGGAAGGTATAAGGGAAAGTTACCTTTAGCTTGTTTTAATTGTAAAGAGATTGGCCATATTGTTGCTAGATGTCCTAACAGGAAAGAGGAAGATAAAGACAATGACCGATCTGGTGATGGAAAGTTTGGTAGAAGGAATAATAGAGGAAACTGACACCATAACATAAAACAATTAAGATTACAAAGACAAAGGAAAGAAGCCATGTTACCTTGTTGGAGAAAATGATGATGACACCAAAACTGATGATGAAATTGAAGTGGTATTTGTTGTAATGAAAGATGATTCAAAAGAAGAGGAAAGGTATGTAGAAACAACCCTTATTTCTAAAGTTAGTAAGAATGATACTTGGATCATTGATAGTGGTTGTACACATCACATGACTGGTGATGAAGATAAATTTGAACATCTTGAGCACTATAATGGAGGATCAATGAAAATGGGAAATGATACACCTTGTCAAGTGAAAGGAAATGGGTCTATCTTATTGAATGATAGGATTAGATGTCATAATGCATAATGGGTAAAATGAATTAACTACAATTTTTTGAGTGTAGCATAGCTAAATAAATTAGGTTATCAAGTTGTATTTGAAAGAAAGAAGGTGAAAATCTATGATGAAAATGGAAAGCTTGTCGGTATTGGATGATAATCAAAAAATAATTTATTCTATCTTGACAATGCTGAAACTTCTTGTTTACTGGTAAAGAATGAAGATGTATGGTTATGGCATAAGAGGCTATGTCATGTGAACTTTGATAGCATGATTAAGATCAGTAGAAAGAGAAAATTTAGAGGATTACTAAGTCTAACCAAACCTGATCATGTTATGTGCAATCAATGTCAGAAAGGAAAGATGACCAAATCTAGTTTTAAAAGTAAAGACTATTCATCTAAAGGAATTTTGGAGTTAGTATATACTGACTTATGTGGTCCTATGAGAACTCAAAATTACTATGGTGAGAAATATTTTATTTTATTTGTTGATGACTACTCTAGGATGATGATAGTCATGTTCTTAAAAGAAAAATTTGAGCCATTCAAATTGATTAAATGGTATAAGGCTAAAGTTGAAAAAGAAATCAAAAAAGAATTGAAATGATTAAGATTTGATAGAGGAGGTGAGTTTATTTATGATGAATTCACTAATTTATGTAGTGAGCATGGAATCAAAAGACATGTTTCTGCACCTAGGACACCACAACAAAATGGGATTGCTGAAAGGAGGAACTGATCTATTGTTGATTGTGCCAGAATATTGATGATTGATAAAAATGTTGCACAAATGTATTGGAGAGAGGTAGTTAGCACTATAGTATAAACCCTAAATTGAGTTCAACTGAAGAAAGACACGAACAAGACACCTTATGAGTTATGGTTTGGATATACACCGAATGTAAGTTAGTTTAGAATCTTTGGTAGTAGGTGTTATATTCTAAAAGATGATAGAAATAGTAAATTTGACTCTAAAGGTGATGAAGGAATATTTTTAGGATATTTTAATAAGAGTAAAGCTTATAAATTTTTGAACAAGGCTAATAATAAAATGGTAGAAAGTGCTAATGTAAAAGTTGATGAGTTTTCTGAAAATAATAATGAAGAAAGCATGAAGGAACCATAAGACTATGGTAGGTTTACATATGTTGAGAATCCAAACTATCTACTGAAGCCACAGGCTGAGTCTACCAAGGATCAGGAAAATGCTACTAAGAATTAGCAAATGCAAACCGAGAACTAGGAAGAAGCTACTGAGGAAGAAAATGAACTTGAACTGAATGATGAGCAAAGAAGAGAACAAGTGCTAGAAAGATTTTTTAGAAGACACCATCTGCAGAATCAAATCATTGGAGATAAGCAAGTTGACATGATGAACTAAAGTAAGTTAAGACCAAGCACATGCTTAGTTTGTGAGCTTGAACCTAAGAATGTTAGGGATGCACTTGAAAATGAGGAATGGATTAAGGCTATGAATGAGTAAATTGAATAGATTGAGAAGAATAAGACATGGACATTAGTACCTAGACCGAAAGATAAAAATGTAATTGGTACTAAGTGTATTTTTAGGAACAAGTTAAATGAAAATGGTGAGGTCACTAGGAATAAGGCAATACTTGTATGCAAGAGATATGCACAAGAAGAAGGTATAGATTATGGTGAAACCTTTGCACCTATTGCTATACTTGAAGGAGTCCATATACTACTTGCATATGTTTTGATTACGTAAAAATAGGTTTTGAAAGGACCCAAAACCTTTTACATAAGGATAAAAGATAAAACATTTAAGCTCCAAGAGGACAAGTGCAACAGCACCAAAAAACACAACACAACCGAGTCCTTAAACAAAAAGAACAACCAAAAGAAAAAGGACAACAAAAAGGAAAAAAAGATAGCAAGCTGCTGTCTAAACACATTTCATCAATTCTACAGCCAGATCAACAAGAATCTACATGTTTGTAGTAGACAACTTCAGATCTTCTATGTCATTCTTGTTGTCATCCTCCATCTTCTTGAACCTGGATCTCCTATGCTTGTTGGGCCGCTAATCCTCTTTAGTCTCTATGATCTCTTAGTTCCCTTTCCCATTATCAAACTTGTCAACCAGGATCTTCATGTGCTCATTTGAAGCCTTGAGGAAAACAAAACTCTATTCTACAATATTCCCCACAGTCTTCTCCAGCTTGTTAATTCTCTTTTCCATAGTCTCAAATTTCCTAGTTATAACATTACTGCTTTGAATTTTCTCCTCCAAGGCAGTAAGTCTGTCATTGAAGGAAGCAACATTCTTAGCTCTAGCGACAATGTCAGTGAGCTCATCAATTGTCTGGCCCATGGTTTTCTCCCCTAGTTTCATCCTTTTAAGAACCCCTGTCTCTTTTTGTAGCTGGTGGATGTTGGTCTTCATCGCAGTGATATAATTTTTCATTATGCTAAGGGTAGATAAGAAGGCCAAGCACCCCAAATTCTCAAAATCCTTGTTCCTCCCCTCATTAATCTCAAGACCCCTATTCTCTTCCTCCATGTTCTCCTTAGGATTCTCCACCGTCACCTTCTCCTTCTCCAAGTTGGCCTTGTCCTTCTTGTACCCATCTTTCTCTATATTAGTCACATCCTGTACAACCTCTTGCAGGAGTTTTTCCTCAACCTAGACATCATTACCAGTACCCCCACTCTCCTCCACAATAGGGTTGTTATCCACATGGTTTTCTTGATCATTCTTTCCCTGTGAAGAAGAAACCTCATCAGAGGATATGAAAACCCTTTTTGCAACTTTCTTCTTCTTAATTTTTGTTCTGGTACGATTGCCTAAAGGTTCCAGTCTCTTTTTCCCCTGCTTCTTGGAACTCTCCTCCCTGCTCTCTTCTTCCTCAACTTCCATATCCATAGTAGAATCCTCCATCTTCCTTTTATTTTTATTTTCCTTAGGGTTGACCTCCTCGTAATCCTCAGAATCCTCCTCTTCATCTTCTGTATCCTCCATAAAAGGCTCCTCAGAATCTTTCCCATTGGTGTCATAGTCCTCCAGGGCTTTTTTGTTAAGCCGGGTTCTTTCCATCTTCTTTGATTTCAACACCTCAAATATGAGGACCATGAGCCCTTCATGGCAGGCATGATCACCCTCTGGGTCCCTTTGCTAGTGGAGGAAGGAAGCATTCAAAGAACTTAGCAAGTAAAAAAGGAAATTAATCTTGACCCCGTGCCTAAAGAGGTTCAAAAGAGTAAGATGGTGGTTGTAATTTTCAGTATACTGACCATCAAGGGTAATGTAGCCTATAATAACAAATAAGACAAGACGCCAGGGCCTGGAAATGAACTTAGGGTTAAAGTATGAATTGTGCACCTTAACCATATAGTTTCTCTCCTGCTTCATGGGCACAAAAGCCTTGAACGCTTTGTCCAAAATCTTCTTGTCCCTATAGAAGTTGATGCCCTCAGTCATCAAGCCAGTCACTTCAGTAATCACTTCCTTAGTTGCCTCCATACTTTGCGTGCCAACCAGAACACTCCCCTTATTCCAAGTTTTGATGAAATTTCTAGTCACCGCGACTTTCCTTCCATGCAATCTCTCCAAAACATTTGCCAAACCCCCTTCTTTGACAATTCTCCATATCTCCTTGTTCTCTTTCTAGTCACTACAGTCCACTGGCTCGCATCTCTTCTTCTTGCCTCCCATGGCTATGTAAGATAGCAGAAAGTCTTTGTCCAGATGAATCCCCACTCTCTGCAACTTAGCCCTTGAGCTGTAATAAACACTATTAATGTTATGCACAACCCAAAAATCATGCCAAAGGACCCCAATAATTATCTTGGAATCATGCCATTGTCCTTCATGATGGTCGCATAGATTGTTGCACTCAATACTCATTAATGATTTCTTCATTCAAAATATGTTTCTTACTCCTCATCCTCTCATTAATTAATGATGATCCATCACAAGGGATGTCCGAACCATCACTCCATTCAATTTCCACCTGGCTTTTACAAGCCACGTTCGCAGCCCAGTCGGCCACCAAATTTGCCTCCCTAAAAATGTGGGTTATCATGCATTTTTCAAAGGTCTCAATAATATTTTTAGCCTTGCTTATAACATTTTCTATGGTCCATGAAGGGGTCATGGAATTTTTCAAACAATTAACAATACTTAGGGAATCCCCTTCAATCCATATTTTAGTATAGCTCTTCCTTTTGGCTAGTAACAACCCATAGAGAGCAACATTAGCTTCTGCCACCTGATTAGTGTTGAAACCTATAGAAATTGTCATAGCCCCTTTACAGTTCTAGAACTCATCTTTGATAACCATTCCATAGCTAGCAATTCTAGGGTTGCCTTTCGAGGCACCATCAAAGTTGATTTTGACCCATCCATTAGGAGGGCAGTCCCACCTAGCCACTTCCCTCAGATTTCTTTGGATGTTTAAAGCCTTCCTTCCTTCAAGCTTCCACTTCTTATAAACTTTGGCCTCCCACTCATTCTTCGGTTCTTGATAGTTCTTAATCAACCCCAAGTTTTCCAACAGGGCACTCTTAATCTTGTGAAAAATACTATCCCAATTGGACTCCTTATCCCTGAAAATTCTTTCATTCCTTTCTTTCCAAAGGCCCCAGCACAAAAAGGGTAGGAAGAAATTCTAAAAGGAGATTAAAAACTTGTTGTTAGTCAGTGGTTTCCAACACAAAAACAACTCCTAAATGTTATGAGGAAACACCCACTCCATATTCATCAGATCAAAGAATTTTTCCCATATTTGACTAGTAAAAGGAAAATGAATTGTCATATGGTTGATATTCTCCTCATCTTTTTTTTAGAGATAGCATCTATTAGTTAAAACAAGGCCTCTTTTCCTGAGATTGTCAATTGTAAGAACTTTATCTTGTAATAAGATCCAAGAAAAAACATTAATTTTAGGAGTTAATCCCTTGAACCAGGCTTTGGCCCAACAAGGTTCAGGACTGTCTTCAAAGTTTTGTATGTATAGAGATGAAACCGAAAACAAGCCATTAGTACTATATCTCCAAATAAGAGTACCCTCATCATCAATAAGAACAACAACATTCAAAAGGTTATTCAAGCCCCTGAGGGAAGGATCAAACCTAGACAAATCAGTCCATTTACCCTCCCCCCAATAGTTCTCCACTTGAGTGCCCAAGATCTATTTACAAAGGATAGACATTTCATTCCAGGTAGGAACCTCCTTTAGGGGTTTATCAAGAAGCCATATGTCATCCCAGAAAAGAATTTTCTTACAATTACCAACCTTCCATTTCACCCCCTTCTTTATCATTTCCTTCCTTCTAAGTGCATTGCCCCAAATACACGAACCTCCTTGGGAAGATTCAGAGCTTAAGAAATTTATGAAGTCAGAGCTGTCCCTGTTATATTTATTGTGCCATATGACACTCCATTCTCCTGAGTTCTTGAATGTTCTCTAAAGGATTTTAGCCATGAGATACTCATTTATACTTCTTATAGTGTGGAGAGCAAGACCCCCTTTCCTAATTGGTTTACAAACCTTCTCCCATGCAATAAGAGCCATCCTTTTCTTTTTTTCAACTCCGGACCATAGGAAGTTCTTTTGGATTTTCTCTATACTTTCAGAAAACTTCTTAGGTATTTTGAAGAGGCTCAAAGCATAGAGAGGAATACTTTGAAGGGTAGCTTTGAGAACAACAATCTTGCCAGCTTGGCTAAGAAGAGCACCCTTCCAACCAGCAAGACTTTTGTGAAATTTGTCAATCATATCCCACCAAAAAGAATCCGAAGGATTGAGGCAAAGAGGTAAACCAAGATAGGACCCTGGGAGACACTCCACCTCACAACCAAGAATTCTTTTTAGCCTCTCTTGTCTTTTTTCAAGAACATTAATGAAAAAAATAGAACTCTTATTCCAGTTAATACTCTGACCCATAGCACTAGCATAGTTGTCAAGGGCTTTTTTAATGGTTTTTCCATTTTTGATAAAGGCTTCACCCATTATTATGGAATCATCCACAAACTATTGATGCGAGCACATCAAGTCCTTGGAGGAAGGTTTCAGACCCCTGAATTCACCTCTATTAACTAGACTGCTAATGTGTCTACCCAAACATTCCGCCAAAATAACAAAAAGAATAGGAGAGAGGGGATCCCCCTGTCGAAGACTTTTAGAAGACTTGAAAAAAGGGGTAGGAGAACCATTCATGAGCACAAAGAATGTGATAGAGTAAACCGAGCAGTGAATAAGGTCTCTACTTCTTTTATTAAAACCAAAAGCCTCTAGAGTAGCCAACAAAAAATCCCAGTCAACCCTATCATAAGCTTTGGACAAATCAAGTTTCAGCAAAAAGCCTTCCTTCTTTGACATAGTCAAAGAGTGTATATTTTCATGGACCAAGATGATTGAGTCCAGAATCTACCTCCTGAGGACAAAACCATTCTACTGTCCAGAAATAATAGAAGGAAGAAAAGTGAGAATTCTAGAAGTAAGGATTTTAGAAATTATCTTATACACCGAGTTACATAAACTGATGGGTCTGAATTGGTCCATACTATCAGCCCTAGTTTTCTTTGGAATCAGAGCTATAAAGGTACCATTCAATTACTTGAGAATCCTTCTAGCCCCAAAACATTCCTTGACATCATTAGAAACATCATATTTTAGAATCCTCTAGTACTTTTGAAAGAAGAAATGAGGATAACCATCAGGACCATGGGCTTTATCTCCATCAAAGGAGAACACAGCCTTTTGAATCTCATCCATAGAAGGTATAGCAGTAATAACTCTATTGTGAGCATCATTCAGGATATGGGGTATACCATCCAACAACTCTTCTTGGCACTCCAAATCCAGGTTCTCATCTTTCTTGAGAAGCTCTCCAAAGAAATTGTTGGCCTCACTTCTGAAATCCTCCTCCTTCTCACTAATGGTTCCATTGACCAGGAGTTTAGAGATTTTATTACTCATTCTATGTTTCACTATGGTCGTGAATAAATATTTAGAATTCCTATCCCCTTGCTTTAAGAAAAGCTTTCTCAACCTTTGCCTCCAAAAGCATTCTTCTTTTGAGATAATATCATGATATTCCATTAGTTTGGTATCTTCCTCCTTTTTGGTATGCCAACTGTATCCATCTTTCTAAATGCTATCCTAGATCTCTTTTAGTTCTTCAGCAATTTTCTTTTTATTGGTAAAAATATTTCCAAAAGTTTCTTTATTCCATTTTTTGATGTTGTCCTTCACATTTTTCATTTTCTTAACAACTCTGAACATTGCCCTTCCTTCAATCCTAATACTCCACCAAACCTCAATCAACCTTTTAAGGTTAGGGTGGATTGTCCACATTTTCTCAAATTGGAAAGGATAATCCCTTCTCAAGCCATTGAATTCAGCTCTTATGGTTATCAGAAAGTGATCCGAGCCAGCTCTGATATAGGCAGATAAGGCACAAGAATAATGGTTTAACCAAATGCTGCTAACAAGAGCTCTATCAAGCCTGACTTGAATAAGCTCATTTCCCTCTCTCCTGTTGGTCCAAGTATAGTTAATACCCTACAAGTCTATGTCATGCAACTCTTGACCATCAATAAATTCCATAAGATCAGTTCTGCTATCCAGACTGGGTTGACCACCTCCAAATTTTTCATTTTCCTTCAAAGGAGTATTAAAGTCCCCCATAATGATCCACTCATCATTAGAAAAATCTCTCCTAAAACCAAAAACTTCTCTCTAGAAAGATTTCGTACCCCACCTGGTGTTCGGAGCATAAATATTAGTCAAAACCCAAGAAGTACCATCCTTGATATGCCAAAATTTAATATTAGTCACATTTTTTCCACTAGATAACACTTCCCCTTTGATAACATTACAATTCCAGCTAGTCACAATCCCCCCCAAGGCACCATTCGCATCACTACCATGGGACAGACCATTTAAAAAAAACTAGATTTTCTCCACTTTGTCCTTAGACATCTTAGTATCCTATAGAAGAAAAATATCAGGCTTGTTATCTCTAATCATGTTTTTGACCATAGCTTGCTTATGAGGATTATTTAATCATCTTACATTCCAGGATATAAACTTCATTGTTTAAGGAATGAGCCAGACTCCAAGATGGTTTTTTGACTACCATCCGCTAAACACTTACTAGTCTCAAGTGCTCACCTTTTTTAATTCGAGGGTCTTCCTGGGGAAACATGGGGAGCCCCCACATCTCCAAAATTATTGCTTCTAGTGGTTTTGAGGGTTGAGGAGACATTCTTCATCTGTCCTCTATCTTTGTTAATAAATTTCTTAACATTTTTAATAGTCTTTTTCTTCTCCACTTTGGACCATCCCTCTTCATTCAGTTCTTCTGATCCCAAAAGGGCCTCCACTAAATCTACCACATCACCCCACTTAGCAGATTTAGAAGGACATGGTGCTACCATATCTATTCCCCCCAGAGTGCCAAAGGCCTTTTGAGACCTATCCTCTGAACAACCCATAATCGGGCAGACTTGGGCATCCTACCATATTACCAAACTCTGAGAGGGGGGTAAGAAGCCATAACCTCCCAACATCTCTTGCTCGAATAGGCCAACATCGAAGTTATTATTACCCTCTTTTGTCCCCAGGGGCTTGCTCTGGATATGTCTAGCAATGGAATCATCAGAGCTTTTAGTTATGGATTCCTTTAAAACTTCAGTGCTACCTTCTAATTTCTATTTAGAATCTGAATGAGATGTGTCACAACCTTCAATAGACATACCCTTCCCATTCACCTTTCCTTCTTTCTTCTCACTAATACTACTCCCCACCAAGTTCATTCCATCCACAGCCTTCTTTACCCATATCTTTTTCATTTTTTTCTTTTGGGGTATCATCTTTGGACACTGTTTCGCGTAGTGGCCTATTTTCTTGCAATGAAGACAAGCAAAGGATGTAGATTCATACTCTATCTTCTAGACCCAAGAGCCAAGTTTAGATTGAAGAGTGATAGATTCCAACATATCCACTCCTTGCTGCACCCCAACATAGATCCTGTCATATGTAAGGCATCTTCTAGAGACCGTGACAAGATCCAAAGACAAGAGTTCCCCAAAGACATTAGCAATGCCCTTAAATATGTCTTCCATCCAAAACTCAAGAGGCAAGCCTGGAAGAGTTACCCAGACCAGTGCCTGCACATTAAGATCCTTTTGCATATCCATATTAGGACACCACTTATGCAGAATCATAGAATGCTTTCCTATTATCCAAGGTCCTTCACATAGAATAAACCTTAAATCCTCCTCACATGAGAAGGAAAAAGCATGACATCCTTTGGGAAGAGCAACCACCTCCACTTGACCTTTCAAAATCCATTTCTTTTTAACCAATACCCTAACCACCTTGATATTAGGGTGAGATCCCAAGAATCTCCCCACAAGAGAGTTAGCCATTCAAGATATATTAACATCTATTATTTGATTTAGAATGGATATAGCAAAAGTTCCCTCCTTGGTGTTGGATAAGATTTTTACAGGTGGGAGAGAGGACTTACCCGTTGGTTTCATGCCAAAAAGGCCTGTCCAACTTTTGACAAAATCAACAGATGTTGTCCTATTCTGATCACATGGCCCCTTCATGGGTCCCCCTCCCAGGTCCCCTGTCCCAAGTCTGACATTAGGAATCTTGCCTTGGGTCCCATTTGCATTTGTTTCCTCCAGTTGACTGCCACACTCTGAAGGACCAACATCAGATCTGCCATTTCCTTTGCTCAGCACGCTTGAAATTTGAATTCCTCCTTTCCCACTCCCTGTTCCGCCCACTTGCTCCATGTGTTTACTACTTGCATATGTTGCACATAAGGGATTCAAAGTATATCAAATGGATGTGAAATCAACTTTTTTGAATGGAATTCTTGAGGGGGAGGTCTACATAGAACAACTAGAAGGTTTTGTTGATCCAAATCAGAATTACATGGTATGTAGACCACACAAAGCTTTGTATGGACTGAAGCAAGCATTGATAGTATGGTATGAAAGGCTAAATGCTTATCTTATCAGTATTGGCTTTGTAAGGACTAGTGAAAATAATAATTTGTACATGAAAGGAGAATCTGATGATAATATTTTGATTGCTGAAATATTTGTTGATGATATAATCTTTGGTGGACATGATCTGATTTTCAAATCTTTTGCTGATGAAATGAGAAAGGAATTTGAGATGTCAATGTTTAGAGAGATTAAATTCTTTCTAGGTTTGCAGATTATACAATAGAATGATGGGATTTTCATCACTCAATCAAAGTACATTAAAGAAGTGTTAAAGAATTTTGGCATGGAAGATTCAAAACTGGTAGGAACATCGATGGTAACAAGATGTAAGTTGACAAAGGATGATGAATCTACTAAAGTAAATCAGACATTGTATAGATCAATGATTGGAAAATAGATGTATGTGGTACACAATAAGCTTGATATAGCACATGCAATTGGGATTGTGGCAATATTTTATGCCAATCCTAAAGATTCACATATGGTTGCAGTTAAAAGAATTTTGAGATACTTGAAGAAGACAGAAGAATATGGTTTATGGTAAACAATGGAGGTAAAATTTGAACTCTGAGTTTATACTGATGCAGATTGGGCTGGGAACATTGATGAACGAAAGAGAAAAACCAGTGGAGCATTCTTTTTAGGAGAAAGGCTTGTGACTTGGATAAGAAAGAAAAAAGAATGCATTTCTTAGTCTATTGCTAAAGAAGAGTATGTTGCTGCTACTACAAATTGTTCAAATATTGCTTGGATAAAACAAGTGTTGGAAGGAATGAATGAGGCAATCATTGACTTGATGATTATATATTGTGACAACACTAGTGCTATAAATATTTCCAAGAATCCTGTGATGCATTAAAAAAAAAGCATATATCTATTAAGCATCACTACTTAAGGGAACAAGTTCAAGAGAAGCATGTGAAACTGGAATTTGTAACATCTAAATAACAACTTGCTGATATTTGTACCAAAATCTAACTGAAGGACATATTTTAGTATTTGAGGACTAGACTAAGGGTCCATCCCCTATCTATCGGTCACTAAGGTGATCAGGAGGTTGCATCAACCTATACTTTTTTAGAAAATCATTCATGTTGATGCACATAGCTCACACTTTAGTTTTTCTAAGGTTGTGAAAGATTGTAGAAGCTGGAACAAAAAATTATTTATTAGTACATGAAGGTACATGATCTGGACCGAACAACAAAGAATTACTTGGTTACTAAAGAGGTGTTTATTTTATTTGGCATTTTTTTCAAAGGGAGAGGAACTTCATATTGAAATATCTATTGCTGAGAACATATATGGGAGAAAGAATATGAGAACTTGAAAGATCAAATCCACAGGGAGAGTCTGCATGGAATGCTGTTTGTTTTTTAGTGATTAAACATATTAAATATCAAACTAGGGAGAGCTTACCAAGCTACATCATTTACCTACATAGTTTTAGAATACATGTTTGGTATGTGTATGTCATATTTCATATTGTTTGTGTTGCCATCAATGCCAAAGGGAGAGATTGATGATCTACAATTGATTGAATATCTAGATGAACTAAAGGAATAGTGATTAAAGATCACTGAGCTACTTAAGTGATATGTAAGATGATTAAATCAGTCAATATGTTTTCATTGATGTCAACTAGTTTTGACAGTACTTATCATGATAGTTACAAACATCTAAACATCTGTAGAAGGAAGAAAAGATGAAGAACTGAGGTATCTACATAAAGAAAAGATGGATATGACAGATAAGGATAAGGTAAACATTGGGTAACTTATTGATGACTCTATGGCTTTATATTGTTGACTTGAGCTTGTTACATTAATCTATTGTGAAGAAGAGATTTGAATTGAACAAGTCAATGTGGTTGGTAATTGAAGACTTTTGTATACACCAAGCTAGTGCAGTGTATACCGAGTGAGAGTAATAATCGATTTAGTTATCATCGATGCATTTCAGTATTAACTGAGTATGGATGAAAACATTAAATGCTAAGAACAGTCGACTGAAATTGATGAGCTAGAAGTTGTTATGATTTTAAGGTTAAGGATGAAGTTAGTTATGAGATCCACAACTAGCATAATTCATAGATGATCTAAAGGATGAGATTGAAATGTGTTAAGGAAACATCTACCAAGGAAGGTTTAAGTGATAAAATAGATGAAGGATATTATGAGGCAAAATCTGATGGTTGATATGAAAATGGTTTACTTGTCTATTTAAGAGATATGAGTTTCATTGTTGAAACATGCCAAAAAAAAGGAGACTGCAGAGATTTCACGTGAAGATTTTATTCATGCATTCCTGATCAAACTAGTTATAGAAAGAATCAAGTTGTAGACATTATCGAGCATTAGAGAACTATTTACTGAGTAAAGTAAGTTGAGAAATATTGAGGAAGTGAACTGATTAATGATCACAGGATTTTATGAGCATAGCATAGATCTAAATATTTGTAATTGAGTTGTGTTTGAATCAGATCATAATTGTATCAGTTTAACCATTGATTTAGAAAATCTCTTAACCGAGTGGGCTTAACAGTCTTATTGTACTATCCTATGACATTGATTAAATGTAAATTGTTATCTTGTTGACCCCATAGTGAATGCTGGTCAAAAGTTAACTGTTAGTGATAAATCCTCTAACCAAGTCACAACTAATAGTGTGCATTGTAACCTTTAGCATTTTTGGCTCCTAACCAAGCTCACTTTAGAAGAGTGAATTATTTTGGGTTACCGGTCCCAAGTGGTTTTTCCCTTAGCAGGGTTTCCATGTTAAATCATTGTGTTATGTGTTATTTGTTATGATTGTTTTTCTATCATACTTTACATGCTGCTATTGGAAAGTTAGCTATACTGATGTATATGACTTAATATAGTGTTGTCATTATGGAAACAAATTCATATAGTAGTTTGGAGTCAGCACACTTGATGAGAAGACCAGAAATCAGTTAAGTGTTGAATACTGGACAATGTATAGAGTTCCTACAGCTCAGAGCATCAGCGCATGTGCATGAAATCAAGTTATGATGTACTGTTAAGTTGGTTGGACTATATTCATGCTTAGTCTATGAGCGCATGATCAGATATGCAAGTATGAGAAAGATACATGCAGTTGAAGTTGCACAGCCAGTGTGTGCCAGTGAAGAATAGAGTAAGCAGCCAACTGTTATCATTTTGAGTTGTGGCTATATTATATGGATGTAAAGGCTATGTGCCTATTTTAATTAGGTTTCCAACATGTATATATGTTTGATTGTAAACACGCTTAAGCCAATTCATTTTGGAAGCATTGTATGTAATAGGTTTAAGGGCCAACCTAGTTGTTTATTTTGTATGCACATATAAATATAAGATGTGCCCATTGTAATTAGGATGGAAGTTGATAGAGAGTTGTGATAAGAAGAAGAGAAGTGTGTGAAGACACTATAAGATGTATTATAGCTTTGCAAGAGGTCAAAGCATCAACGCATCAAAGGAATTGATCTAATAAGTAGTGTCACAATGACAGTTCATCCAATAGATATAGTGTGTATCTGAGATCAGAAGGTTGTATCCTTCACCACTTGAGCAGTGAGTGCTAGGATAGTGCATCCACTCCCCTAACAAGGACTATTGTAAAAGACTCCTAAGAGGGTCTGACCCTTAACAAGGTCTACTGTACTTAATGCATTATAAAGCAACTCCTAACAGGGTTAAGGATCTTCTAACAAGGATCACAAAACACTAGTACAGAATATTAGTGGGTGTCAATTCCCACTAGGGTTTTTACCTATTTGGTTTTCACCATAACCATATTGGTGTCATGTGTTGATTTCATGTTTCATGTTTATGTGGATGTTTATTTTAGTACTTAAGCTTTTAAGTTTAGTTTAAAGATTAAAGCTAAAAGATAAAATATAGTGAAGACTGATTCACCCCCCCTTCTTAGTGTTCCCATTCCTAACATCTGCATAGTTGATTTAATCGGTAATCAGAGTTGGATAATTACTGGTATTCAGTAAAGTGAACAGATAGACTGATATTTTATGTTACAAAGTTGCTTAAATTGTTGAAATTGTTTTGTAAGGTACATCTAGGAGTTTGAGACTGTAGGATAATTGATTTAACTAATTTACCCCCCTCTCAGTTATTCTAACACAAAATAAACTAAAATTGAACAATTAGTAAGCTATTTAATGTAAATAAAGCCAATAAACATCCTCTAGTTCTCTAATTAAGAATGCTAATAATGAGCTCTCAACAAGCTTCCATTAGTGACAGTCCTAAAATGAGAATAAAGATAAATGATTGTAGAATAGCCTATTTCAAAGAAACTATGCTTAATTATGCCTAAAATGCCTTTCTAGCTCAAATTTGTAATAACTTGGATGCAATTCTCAAATGTGTGGATCATTTCTCTTGATTTTATCCTCACTTTTATATATTTTTTCAAGCATAGGGGGTGGAGTTACTTTAATTATGATTAGGTTAAGGTTTAGTCCATGGTTTCAAATAGGGGACAATTTAAATATTTTATTCTCAAAGCTTGGGACAATGAGACAAAATGAGTGGTCAAGATTTTGTCTCCTTATGAGTGATTGAGATTCGATTTTGGCTTAATCCACGTGATTCCAATCCTCAATTCCTATTGGTTGAGGTAATTTCCTCCCTTGTGGTGGATGAGGGAAAATAGGGATTAATTCATTAAACTTAATTGATTTATTCAACCATGTGTACCCCTTGAATGGGTCGATTTAATTTTCAATTGGACTATACAATTAATTAGATTAATTTCATAATTAATTGATTTATTTGATTTAATTGGCTTTTGATTTTCAATTAATATTTGTTTTTTGGCTTGATTACGATTAATACTTTGATTTTGCCTTAGTTTCTCAATTGATTTGACCTTGACCATTTTTAGATGTCTACAATACCTTTCTTAAGTTGTACCCAGTTCAAAGTATAGAGAACAATACTCACCACTTCTCTCCAAAAGATTTGAGGCACTCCTTTTTGTATCAAAAGTGGTCTTGCATAGTTAATCATGGATTTGTTCCTTCTCTCAACATTTCTATTTTGCTGGGCCATCCTTGGTGTTGACACTTTGTCTCTTGATTCCATGTTCTTCACAAAATATTGTGAGCTCTTGTGAGTTAAAATCACCTCCTCTGTCAGATCTAAGACACTTAAGTGTTTTAATTGTTTCTTTTTCAACTCTTTCTTTATACACCTTAAACATGTAAAATGCACCATTTTTATCCTTCAAAAACATAATAGACATCATTCTTGAGTAATCATCAAAAAACAATATAAATTACTCATTTCTCTAGTAGCTCTATGTTCTCATCGGTCCACACAAATTAGTGTGTACAAGATTGAAATAATGCTCTATGATGAATAGAATTTACTAGTAAAGTTAGACCAGTCAAATTTTCCAATTGACACTCCTTATTGTTTATTGAACTTTAAAAGATTATCAAACTTAACATGACAAAATATTTTATGCCACAACCAACAGTCTTCAACTTTAGTAAATAAGTAGTGTTTATTAGTAGAGTTCAATCAAAATAGGTTACCTCTAGTCTATTCACCAACATCAATCAACTCTCTAGATTTTCCTAAGATGTTGCACACACCATTACTAAATTCCAATCTTAAAACTTTTTTAATTAGTTGAGAAAAACTTAACAGGTTATACTTTAATCCATTCACCCAATAAACATCATCACAATTGGTGTTTTCATTAAGTTCTATTGAACCTTTACCTCTTACCACACATGGAGAACCAGTACTGAATCTGAATACTCCTCCATTGAAATATTTTTTTTCTATCACCAGTCATGTGACTTGTACACCCACTTTATATTATCTAGTCACTATTTTAATTCATGCTTGAAATCAATGCTTTTTCCTCATTAACACCATCTGCACCAGTTGAGGGTTCTTCTTTGACTGCAAAAAATAAATCTCAAAATCTTCCCCATTGTCTCTTCTATTTGATTCTTCATTAGTCACTCCTTCTTCTACTAGGTAACATAGTTTTTTTTTTGTATTTGAAGTTTTTTAATCTCTTGTGCTTATCCTTCTTCTCATTGTCAGGACACCTAGATGCAATACGACCAATTTTGTTACATGCAAAACATTTTAAGGGAAGTTAACCTTTGTACTTTCCTTTTCCTCTAGGTAATCTCCTTGCTAGTAGTGCCTCCAACTTATCTTGATCTATTTCGTCATACAAGATAGAATCATAGTCATGATTTCCTTAAGAATTATTAGAGATTTCTTTTCTTGTCCTTGATGAACCAATGGTTAGGGAAGCTTTGAATGAAGATTCTATTCTAGGAACACTCTTATCAAAATTACTTAACTCAAAATCAGTAAGCTTGCCAATGAAATAATCTAGAGTCACATTTGTAGAATTAATGGATCTTAATTCTTGTATAGTATAGACTCTAATAGCATACTGTGGTAGTAAGGTTCTCAATATTTCTCTTACCACATCATCTTCATCAATTTTTCCACCAGCTCCTTTGATTACAGAAACAACCTCTTTTATCCTATAGTTTTATTGTACAATATTCTCACCTTCACGCATTCTCATTTCATCATATTTACCTTTGAGGCTATCCACTTTTTCTTTCTAAACATGAACATCACCACCATAAATTGTTATCAACTTATCCCACATGTCTTTAGCATTATCCATATCCTTGATATCTACAAATTCAACATGAGATAGAGCACTAGCTATTTCTATCATTATAGAGTTATGCTCTAGTTTTATCTTTGTTTTTTCATCAATTAGGGGTCCAATAGGTTGAATATACTTGTTTTTGAGATGAACCAATGCTTTATCTCCATTACCTAAAAGGTGCACCTTCATCCTGCTTACCCATGTAGAGAAATTGTCCTTAGAGAACTTAGGTACTTCCTTTCTATACATCTTTAGATATTTTCCCTCAAGCTATTAAGCTTATCAAAAAGAGGACCAAGGATTTGACACCAATTGATAATATAGGTCTACTTACTAAGAAGGGAGGGGTGGATTTGTAATCAACAAATTATTTGATTTAAAACTCTTTAAACTTTGTACACCAAAATATTCAACATCAATTAACATGAATAGAGATTCTGTCAAAACTTGCATCCACAAATATTCAATCACACAATGAAGACACCATATTTTTCTCATGGGAACCCAAATGGGAAAAACCATGTATGGGGATTGGTACACACTAAATTTGTACTCTTCTAGAATACACCCTATGAGGAGCTTACCTAGTTAAAGGTTTACAAAATCACTGTTAGGTGCTACCTAGTTAAGGGATTCGACTTAGACCTATTAAGATCTTTGTCTTGTTATAAGTATCCTTGTTAGAGGACTTTAAACACTCAACATGATTGCCACCTTGTTAGAGGATTTTTAAATAAGATCTATTAGGATCTACCCAGTTAAGGGATTTCACTGTTATAAAGGTTAGAAAGAAACACATAAGATGATCAGTGAAATTGCATGACCTATGAATGATCAGATCCTATTAATCTCTGAAACTCTTCTCCACACACTATACTCTTTCTTTGCTTGATCACACTTGATTTCTTCACTTGTTTTATCACCGCATCTTTCTACAATACTTGATCAATAACTAACTCCTTTTTCATCTTTCCAATATATAGAGTTTCTTCCACCGACTTGAAATAAAACCTATATATTAGATCTGAACATTCTCGATCATGTTAAGTAAGATACACTGTATCTAACAACTAATATTTTTTTCTAACCACGTCGACTTCCATATAGATTTCACCTTAGAAATTGAACCATCTTCAAAAACTATTTTGACAAAAATAAACTTCTTGAAGAATTTGCCTCAAAAACATACCTCAGGAAATGTGCTATAAAACACTTTCAAAAAATCATAGATCTACCTTACTAATTCACTACAAACATCACCGATCCTATTGCCACTTCATATTTATTCACTGGTTCACAAATCTCTATTACCTATTCAAGAAATCTATCTTGCTTATCCTCCCATTCTGATGCAAAGGAGAACGGGGCCAGGGTCCAAAGGCACACCCTAACCAGATCCACCTTGCAAAATAACATGTGGAAGAAACAACACACAATGGTGAGAGAGAGAATGTAGATGCTAAGTTATATTATCTTCAAATTGATTCATACATGTCAGGTTGTAAGGCCTTCCCAGTTTAGGCCAAATATTACAATCAAGTACAGAAGTCCTCAAACATGTGAGGATCTACCAACAATCTCAAATTTTTCTATCTTCTATCTTCTCAAAAAATTCTTCTTCCAAAAACTTCCTTTTATTAAAACTCTAACCAAACAACTACATTTATACAAGAGGCTACCGAGCCATGTCGACCTTCAGATCCATAATCAATGAAAGGGATGACCAGATCTAGGTCCACATGCTTCCTAATGATGGATACAAACATTAAATCTGTGACCCAAATTAAATGCACAAGTCAGCCTCAAAAGAAATCCAAAAAAAACTTGGTAAGAAAGGAAATCAAGTTCCAGACAAGCATCACCAAGCACCAGGGAAATTCACTGAGCGCCAGAGAGATAACTGACCAACATCGGTGAATAAATTAAATCGAGAAACACCAAACCACTCGATCAAAGAAGGAATCAAGCAACACACATAAACTCAAAATATATTTTTGGTGACACAGGATTGCCAAGGACTTGAGATGCTCCTACATCAGACACTTGGGGTTATTTGAAATGATTCTCTAAATCATGAAACAGGTATGATCCAAGCTGCATCCAACTCAGACTGTGAAATCCATGAACTATCTTCAATCGGTCTATTCTTCCACTTTACCAGATATTCCATATACTATTTTCCTCTTGTACTTCTACCAATTCTTTGCTCCAAAATCTTTTCAACTTCTTCATTCTGCTTCTTAGGATAGTCCATTGGTACTGTCATGTCTTCATCAGGTTCATTAAACTCATACAAATTAGTAATGTTGAATATAGGTGATATATCCATGTCATTAGGTAACTCAATCTCATATGCATTTCCACTATCAAATTTTCTCAAAATCTTGCAAGGTCCAAACTTATTCTCCTTCAGCACTTCTCTTTCTTTCTTTCAACAATGTCTCTTAAATTTGATATACCTCTCGATTGTATGCCATTTACAATCTCAAAAGTTGTTTTCCTAGTACTCCTATTCACAAAATTATTGTATGCAAACTCTTCTTGTGCCAACACATAATCCCAATTACTCGGTGTGTCTCCAGCTAAACATCTCAAAAGATTACCAAACTTCTAATCACAACTTCTATCTGTCCATCAGTTTGTGGGTGAAATGTAGAACTATATTTCAATTCAGTACCAAACTTTCTCCAAAGAGTCTTCCAAAAGTATCCAACAAATTTACTATCTCAGTCAGAGATGATACTCCTCAGTAATCCATGCAATCTGACAATTTACTTAAAGAAAAGATCTGCTACATGCACTACATCTGATGTCTTTCTACAAGGTATAAAATGTGCCATTTTAGAAAATCTATCTGCAACAATAAATATAAAATCATTACCTCTTACTGTCTTTGGTAAGCCAAGAACAAAATCCATACTGATGTCAATCCAAGGTTTCTCAGGTACAACAATCAGTGTATAAAATCCAATATTCTGACTAACTCCTTTTTGCAACTTGACAAACACCACAACTTTTCACAAATTTCTAAACATCTTTATACAATTGTGGCGAAAAGTATTTCTCCTTAAGCAAATTCAATATCTTATCAACACCAAAATGTCCAGCCAAACCACTACTATGTTTCTCCTTTATCAAATTAGTTCTCATTGGTCCTCTTGGTATACACAACTGAATACCTTTAAACAACATACCTCCTTGCAAAAAATATTCATCCCATTTAGTACTCTGTTGATCTTGAATAGGTGCTCTGCAATTTCTCCACGACTCAGAAAAATCAGGATCAAATTCATAAGAATCTCTCATGTCATCAAAGCCTAGAACTTCAATTTTCATCTCGGTCATCAAGGATCTTCTTCTACTCAATGAATCAGCAACTTAGTTAGTGACTCCACTCTTATGCTTTATCACAAATGTATAACTCTGTAAATACTCAACCCATTTCATATGTCTCTAGTTCAACTTATTCTGACTACCCAAATACTGTAAAGATTTATGATCGGTATACAACACAAATTCACTCGGCATCAAATAATGTCTCCATTTCTTCAGTGCTTGAACAATAGCGTAGAATTCTTGATCATACATAGAATATTTCCTTTTTTCATCATTCAAATTTTCACTAAAGAAAGCAATAGGTTTACCTTCTTGACTCAACACATCTCCAATTGCACTTCCACTTGCATCATATTCCACCTGAAATACCTTATTGAAATTAAGCAATGCCAAAATAGGTAATTCAACAACCTTTTTCTTTAGAGTATCAAAATTTTTACCAGCACCATGTGTCCACTTGAATTCTCTTTTGTCTCCTCTCATAGTCTCAATCATCGCATTACAAATTGAATTGAAATTCCTAATGAACTTTCAGTAAAAAATTTCCAAACCATGAAATGATCTTACCTCACTAGCATTCTCAGGTGTAGGCCAATTCAAAATAGCTTCAACCCTTTCAGGATCCATTTTCAAACCCTCAGCTAAAATCACAAATCCCAAGTACACAATCTCCTCTTTCATGAATGAACACTTTCTTCATATTTATTAGCAACTTTTCTTCTTTCAATCTCTGCAAAACTTGTCTAACATGTAAAAAATGTTCTTTTCTAGTCTTACTCAATATCAGAATATCATCAAGATATACAATCACAAACTTACCCAAGAATTTCTTCAAAACTTCATTCATCAACCTCATAAAAATACTCAGTGCATTAGTTAAACCAAAAGGCATAACCAACCACTCATACAAACCTTCCTTTGTCTTGAAAGAAATCTTCCATTCATCACCTTCTCTAATTCTGATATGATGATACCCATTTTTCAAATCAATTTAGTAAAATACTTTGCTCTAGTCAAACTATCTATTATATCATCCATTCTTCGTATAGGAAACCTATAGTTCACTATTATCTTGTTGATTTCTTTGGAATCAGTACACATTTTCCATTCTCCATTCTTCTTAGGTGCCAATACCACAAGTACTACACAAGGAATCAAGATTTCTTTGATCAAACCTTTCTACAACAATTCTTGAAACTATCAGTTCAATTCTTGATTCTTGGTAGGTGTCAACTGATGAGGTGCCTTATTCGGTAAACTAGCTCTAGGGATAAGATCCATGCAATGATCAATGCTTCTCTTCGGTGGCAAACCATCAAGTACATTATTAGAAATAATTTCATTGTACTTAGTGATTAACTTATCAATCTCCTCAGGAACATTATCCTCTATTTTCTTACTCGATTTGTTAGGAATCACAACAAAACATACATCATTTTTCTTTAAATCCTTAACAAACTTTCTTCCTTCCATCAAGCTAACTTTCACAGATTTGCAAACATTACTAATAGGTTCTTCCATCAAAGGTAACAAGATTTTTCTTCTCCCATCAGCCCAAATAGTATACTTATGCAATCTCCCATCTATATAGCATGTCTATCATATTGCCAAGGTCTACCCAACAAAATATGACAACAATCCATAGGCATGATATCACATAGCACCTTATCACAATACTTTCCAATTTTCAAATTCACATAACATTGTTCACTTACAAAGAGTGTATGCTTATCTTTGATCCATGAAATATGATAGGGCTTCAGATGTTCCAACCTTTTCAACTATAACTTTGTGACCATCTCCTCAGATGCTAGATTCTCCGAGCTACCACTGTCAATTATTACCTTCCAAACTTTGTCAAAAACTCTACATCTGATCTTAAACAAACTTTTCCTTACCAGATCTTCCTTTTTACCTTCATTCCAAAGTGCTCTTCTTACCATCAAGTTATTTTCCTTCTCAGGTTCATCCGGTGACTCTTCTTGCACCAAAGAATTTCTACTGCTACCAGCCTTACTTGCATGTGTACACTCAAATGATCTATGTTCTTCTCCACAATTGTAACAAGTTCCTTGGAAACCACCTCTATTATAATCACCTCTGTAGTTACTGCCTCTGCCTCTAGATGAACTTTCACCTTTCCACTCGGTCTTGCCTTTATCCAGAGTTGTCTTTTTAGATTCTGATCTACTATTTTCATGTTGAGATCTACCTCTTCCTCTAGGAAATCTACAACCTCTACCTCTTTGTCTTTGTTCATGTCTCTTATTCAATTTCTCCTCAGCTTTCAATGCAAATTGATAAGCCTCTTCAATGTTCTCCAATTTGACCAAACTAATTTTTTCTTAGATGGAAACTCTGAAACCATTCAGATATCTAGCAATTCTTCCCACATCATCTTCATCATGTCCAGATCTGATATCTAATCTATAGAATTCCTCAGTATATTCCTTTACCGAGCTATCTTTCTGCTTTAAACTTTGTATTCACCTAACTAGGTTAATTTGATAATCACAAGGTAAGAACTTTCCTTTTAATTTATTCACCATTTTACTCCATACCTTGATTTTGTCTTTTCCTTTCCTTTTTTTATGTAGCTGTAGATGTTCCCACCATAAGGATGCATGGCTTTTCCACTTTGTGCTTGCAATTTTCACCTTCTTTTCCTTAGGTACATTTTCATACTCAAAGTACTTTTCCATCTCCGTGATCCAATCCACCAATCCATCAGAATCCAATTTTCCACCATACTCAGGAGGATTAAAGTGTGGTGTAGACTTCAAACTTGTCAAAGCCTTCAAGAATCTTTTCTCACCCTGATCCATCACAAGTACAGGTTTTACATCACCTTGTTGCACCTTAATTTCATCATCACTAACATCTTCAAGATGTCTTCCTCTTCTCCGGGCTGTTTCAATAGCTTCTAATCCAGCAGCAAGTTGTCGCAACATGTCTACTAATCCTCGATCCACATCTCACCTCCCACAAACCATGTTTAAAACCCTCTGCAATTGCAGACCAGATCACAATCTGCTACCCTACAAAAATTCAACTAGGGCTTCACAAGAAGGAACCTTCAAATGATCTATATTTGCAAACCTAGATCTAGATCTCACCTCACTCTAATACCACCTGACGCAAAGGAGGATGGGGGTAGGGGGAAAAGGCACGCCCTAACTAGATCCACCTTGCAAAACAACACGCGGAAGCAACAACACACAATTGTGAGAGAGGGAATGCAGATGCTAAGTTATATTATCTTCAAATTGATTCATACATGCCAGGCTGTAAGGCCTTCCCGGTTTAGGCTAGATATTAAAATCAAGTATAGAAGTCCTCAAACATGCAAGGATCTTCTCAAAAACTTCCTCTACCAAAAACTTCTTTTTTCTAAAACTCTAACCAAACAACTACATTTATACAAGAGGCTACCAAGCCAAGTCGGCCTTGAGATCCACAATCAATGGAAGGGGTGATTGGATCTAGGTCCACATGCATCCCAATGATGGATACCAACATTAAATCCGTGACCCAAATTAAATGCACAAGTCAGCCTCAAAAGAAATCCAAAACAAATAACTTAGTAAGCAAGGAAACCAAGCACTAGACAAGCATCACTGAGCGCCAGGGAAATTCACTGAGCGCTAGAGAGATAACCGACCAACACCAGCAAACAAAGGAAACTGAGCAACACTGAACCACTCGGTCAAAGCAAGAACCGAGCAACATGGACAAACTCAAAATATGTTTTTGGTGACACAGGATTGCCAAGGACCCAAGATGCTCCTGCATCACATTCTATCAATACCGCTTCTATTCAATTAAACAATATTACCTTTCAACATTATAAGTCATGATCCAAAACATAGTATCTGGATATTGTTATCAATCATATCCTTCGATCACTCCATTAAACACTTTACCATTTTAAAACAATATTTAAATTACTTACTATTCTAGTAGTTACACTACCACCCTTCTTCCAATCATAACTTAGTTATCGGTCTACTCAAATAGTAGCAGTTGCACACTAGACATCCAAAGACAAACCTTAGTCTCTCATAAGAATTGTACCAACTCAGTTGACACAAGAATCAAATTACCACTCCTTGGCTTCAACTTTTCTTCTTGTCTTCCTGACATCCTTCAAACAATCATAACTCACTACAAACATAAGATAAACCTATGCATTCATGGATACATCTTCTAGATACATTACATAATCTTCCTTCACAATCGCATACATGAACTCATACCATAGCTTGGGATCTAATATCTTGATCATATCTCATCATAACAGGAACACTGTCAACCAATAGTCATTAAGTTGATATTAATGAAAAACTAAATAACCGATTCACTTGTCATGAAAATTGTACTAATCTTCACCAATGCAACACTTAGCATCATTGCATCAGTTATGCTAACAGCTTATAACTTGTATGAACCTACAAGAATGTGTATCGATGAGTTTTTTACATCAATCTCATCCTTCTTGATTATTGTATTTCCCCAATCATATTTAACCCTTAATTGAAGAGACTAGGTTTAGAAGAACACAAAAGAATGTTAATAAACACAATGACAAAGTAGTTATATTCTTGATACACCACTTTATATGACAAAAGAAAAAGGTGAAAAGAAAGGACAATGATCTTTTATATTATTTTAATGATCAACATAGTACATCTCATGAACAAAAATGCATATTCAGTCTTCTGGTAACCCTCTATTAAAGACAAACTCATTATTTTTTGTATTTTGTATAAATTTTTTACAATGTCTCCATCTTGATTCCCCTCTATCCTATCTATAGTCTCCTTTTATAAACTCATCCAATTGATTACACATAATAGTATGACTATTTATAAGGATGCTAATTAGTTATCCTTAATAAATTAATTAACTACCCCCAAACCTAAAGACAAAATAATAATTGTCTTATACGATGAAATTATTTGGTGAAAATAATCTTGTTTTTTTAGTGAGAAAATCATCTTGGGTAGCATAATTAGGAATGGGCACGGCAATTATAAAATTAGCACACCCATTAATAAGTCCCTATTTAGATTTATATTACCTCTTAAAAAATCTTACGAAATTTCTGTCTTTTCTTATCATCTTTCTTTAACTATTTCATTCACTTTCACAACATAACTTGATGCATTCTATTAAACTATTCACATATATGGTCTATAATTCCATACTCAACATACATGTAGTTTTATAGTCACTAATAATATTTTCCCAAAAAGTCCTCTAAAATTTTTATTTTATCTTCATAGCCATTGATCTTGTGCATATTTGATTTTATATATCACTTTCTACTTGCAGTCATTTGAAAATCTTCAAAACCTTTTCAACAATTTCGTGCAGGTCCATGATTATGGCTTTCACTAGAAAATCACCTCTTGATGGAATCATACACAAAAAGGCATCAACACCTTGTTTGTGTTTTCACATTTTCACCTCTATTCTCATGGGCATTCTATCAAACAATTCATTTGTATCCCTCACACTTCCACATTGTAATTAGAAGCACCCATACACTGCTCCAAACTTCTATTTTAACACATTCGAATGTTGGCAATAATTGTGGAATTCATCTTTATCCATGCAATATGCACTATTCCTTTTTAGAAAATCCATTTTAGAGCATATCCTGCAATAATAGAAACATATGAGACCATATTACTCTAAGGCATTTTGTTGAATAATTCGCTGGCATTATGTACGTATTCAAATTTTGCATTTATGTCAGCTGGATCTTTTCCAAAACTATATTATGTTTTAACAGATGTTCATATCAGAGTGTTTCCATTATCCATCAAAGAATTTACTTTTGATATTTTGATGGGTATCAATACCATGTTCTACATCTTCCATCTTTGTAAAGACAACGCAGATTATGGATTTTGGAGTCTGCAGATCACATTTATTTCTAAGGTATTTTCAAAAAATAAATTGTATACATATCACACAATCATCACAATTCAAATGGTAAAAACTCCATAGTTCTTTGATGGATGTTCACGCTTTGTTCCATGAATACCATTTTGGTGCAAATATGGAAGTCGCTGGCAAAATCATCATTTCAGCTTTATGTCAGCCGATCACATTTGTGTGAAAGATTCAACAAAATTTTCATTATATACTTGAAATGAAATCCCTGTGGTATCCTCTTAGATGATTCTATTCAGGTACACACACAGAGGGAATTGTTAACAGTTGTAAAATTTGGTGTAACACATGCCACTCATTCTATACATAATCCACAATGGCGTTCAATGAGTCTTCATTCAACTTGTCAAACAATACACGCACAATGTTAATGATTTGATCCTTAGCTTTTGATCTTGAATCCTCCATCAGAGAGACAAAGCACATATTTTTCCTGATATTGGCGAGACTTAATACTTCAGAGAAACTTTCAATAAGTCTTAGAGATGCTTTAAGTCTTGCCGATGTTGAAGAGACATATACCTTTGTCTTGCCAATGAAACCTTTTTGATGATACTGTGTGTCTTGGAAAAATATCATCTCACTTGGACGATCATTAATGTTTCATTGATGATGCTATTTTGATTAGACCATTTGTGAGCTTTGGAGATCATATCGATAAAACATTTTTTTAGGAATTCTCCTTTTATTCCATTAACCTCATGAGTCTGTTCGATGGAGGTAATTGTTTGTTACTTGGAATTAAATATGGGGCTCACCCAATCTCCAATGCTAGCCATTGTCTTTTTTTTGAGATATTTGATTGGTGCTATCAATTTCATCAATGGAATAGATACTCACTTTTACTCTACACACTGCCCAATAAATATTTTCAACTTGGTCATTAGAGTGGTTTGGAGTAGATAGGAGAATCATCTAAAATGATTGGATTTTTTTGAATGAATTTGTAACAATAATAATCTCATGTTCATCAATCTTTTCATTCATGTTCATCAATGAACTTCTAACAATATTAATCTCATCAACAAAAAAATAAAATGCATTAATGATCAATTAAACCATTCTTCTCAAACCAATATCCTTAGACCAGATAAGCTTGGTGATAAAAAAGAAAACTTTCGTAGCTTCAACCTTTGTAAAGGTCTCCCCCCGGTTGATCAAATAAAAAGCTTGGTGATGACGTGCACACAATGTCTTGGAAAGTGGCTATTTGAAGTATTTTTTATTATATTTTCATTTTTAGGAAATTCTAAATTTTGCAAAAATTTAGGGCTTCAACAACACCTAGGATCCCTTAAGACATCATAGGACCCCTTAGGATAACTTATGACACCTAGGACCCCATAAGATATTATAGGACCCATTAATGTATCTCAGGACCCCTTATGACCTCTTAAGACATATAGGACACCTTAGTAGCCCCAGGACCAATTAATGTATCCCGATTCCTATTAATGTACCCTAGGACTAGTTAGCACCCATCAATGTATCCTAGGACCTATTTATACATACAAAGACTATTAGACTTAGGAAGCACCGAGAGGGGGAGGTGAATTGGTGCAACAATAACTTTCAATTTCCTTAATTTATTCCAAACCTTAAATGCACTAATAGGTAAAAGTAAACCTAACGAAATAAGCACACAAAGATCTATTTTTGAGGAAAACTCTATTAAGGGAAAAACCCTGGTGGGGATGATTCCCAAAAATATCTAACTACTGTAGTAATAAGTACCATGTTAAAGGTATAAGTGTAAAAGATGGGGAATGCACATGCATTTAGGCTCACATCCTAGAGCTTACAACTCATTTACAAAATATAGATTTGGCCCTCAGTCAGGTTCACCAATCATATACAAATTACAATATAGAAAGGACTTATAGTCCCAAAACTGAACTGGCTAGTAGCATGAATAATGCCAATACAGTTCCAATGAAGATCCAAACATATTATAAACTTATAATTTTCATATTAGTATAGCTCACAAACCATCACACAAACATCAATACCCTTCGCATCAGAAACTTGATCTTATAAACTAGATCATAAGTCCAAAACATCAACTAGGTCAACTCCAATATGAAAATATGAGATGTGTACTTTCTCAAGAAAAACCACTGATCAAAGCATAATACTAACCTGTGCCAATCAAAATGTACCATGTAGGAAGTTGACTAAATTATATCTATCATCCAACCAATTAGATCATCGGCTCGATGGGATCACTGATCGATCCAATATGATACTAACTTACATAACATAATTTTATTTCACTACGATATATAGTGAATCATAACTCTACCAAAATGCATCACAAAAACTTGTGATCATAGAGATAGACATAACATGATGTCTATAATCGTACTCTACCTTCGTAGCATTTAACATTTTGATCTTTAATTGAACTGTCCCATTTTTTGAACCTGTATCCTAAGCTCTTCTCCATACTTAGTCGATTATCAACACCAAATCCTTTGGTATACAAAAGATATGACATATGGTTGAGAGAAAAATATATAGTTTCCATTAATGACAACATACACTATAATATCAAGTCATTCTTGCCAACAATCTCCCCCTTTGGCATTGATAGAAACACTTAGTGAAAAAATGGCTAAGTGTCCATCCAAAATGCCAAGTCAAAAACTCCTAACAAAAATGTACTCCCCCTAAAATATATATCATAGTCTTGTACATTTTCAATAGACTCTCCCCCTTTGACATCAATAGAAAAGGCAGAGAAAAATTTTATCTACCAAAATCCTATAGAAGTCGCATACATACAAGGCATACTTACAAAAATTTGAACACATCTAAATAGCTACTCCTAAGAGCTACCAAGTATGTATCCCAAGAATTACCAAGACTTTCCACAACTTGAATCTGTACACACATAGGATATGATGTCTACTCAACAAGTAACATATAAGGAGGGTCCAGTGCATAACTGATTATCTCTACTTCTTCAAGACCTCTCAACAAAATGTCTATCTTAGGAGCAATGAGGCCCCTTAAGTTAGAAAATCTTCCTAGAATTCTCTTCCTCTCATCTTCTAGACTTTTGACTTTTTCATTAGTCTACACAATATAAGTCATATACTCCAAAGAAAATCCCTTTAAGGGATCAAAGTTATTTTATCTAACTCGAAGATCCTTACACTCCTTAATGATTTTTTCTATATCTTCTACATGAGAGAGTGGAATGATACACATTCTCAGAATGGTTCTACCCTCTATAATTCCTTCCTTAATCTTATTTATCCCAGTGTCTAATGACATTGTCCTTAGAAATTAGAGAATATAAGTGTTAAAATTTCTTTTTAACAAACTCCTTTTGCAACTTATCTTCTGCAACCTTCTCCAAAGACTCAAAGTGTTTATAAAAACAATTCAAAAGTTCTTCTAATTGGTCATGAGCATAAAAACCTTGATTAATCTAAAAATTTGGCACTAATTTCCCAACCACATCCATTGATCTAGCAAGTAATCTGCTTCTCTTCACACTGTTGTTCAAGGATTTAGCCTTTTCCTTCACATGGGCTGGTACATAAATCTTCATGATTTCTTCTTCTTCTAATCTTTCTAGGTCAATCAGTCTATGAAAGTCTATTACATCAAGGGAATCTCTTGCCAAAAATATATCATATTTCCCTATTGATAGCTCTACCTCAGTATGGATCTTCTCAACTTGTTCCTTGGCTTATCTACCTTTTTTTCAACATGATCTTTCAAAGGTGTTTCATGATCCTTAGTATTCAATTCCATAGCATCCAGGTTATGAACATCATCAATATGTTCATGAATCTCCTTTTTAGCTTCTCCTTTACCTTCAATTGGATTATCTACTAAATCTCCTTTACTAGAAATAGCATTTCTCAATTCATCTTTTATTATAATGTTTTCAGTATCTATAAAATAATCTTTCTCTTCTTCCCGTAGTTCTACTTCATCCAAATCATCAAGAGTAATTGGCATACCACTAATGTAAACATCAGGTTTTATCACTGTAGAAATAAATTATTCATCAATAGCTAACTTATCTTGCTTCCTCTTTATTCTAGGATCCTTCCTCTATGATCCAACATGACTGACTTCAACAATCATTTTATTGATAATATCATCAGTCTCTACAATTAATTCTTTAGTCTTCCCAACTATCAACAAATTAATCCTCTTCTTTGTTAGCAACCTCTTATTTTCTTTATCTAGCAAGTTCTTCATTTCATCTGGCTTACAATTAAAACATGTTTTTTGTTTTGTTTTGTTTCCATTTCTATTATTCCTCATGTTGTTCCTTCCAACTGATCCATTTATTCTCATTCCATAATTATTAAGTCTGTAATTTCTAGCTATATGAACATAATGATTACATTTGTAGTTCATACAAAAAGCATTTGAATTCACACACCTCTAATTTACTGAGTTCAATCTACATTGGTTCGTTGTGTGCCCAAGGTTGTTGCATTTTAAAAAAGTAATGTTATGTCAATTCATAGGATTGACAAATATGTAGAAGATGTATTCCTTTGGAATTCCCTTTCCCTATGTAGGGGCACCAAGGACACTCAATACAACCATGAAGACCAAGAAGATATACAAGGTGTGCAGTGAAGATTAGAGGAAAGACATGAACAAAAAAATCTCTATGGAGGTCAATTGGAATGTATTAGAGCCTATAATGGCTTTCAAATCATGTAATGAACCAATGAGTTTGAAGTGTCCAAATGTCCTTAAAAGGACCAAAATGTGATTTTATGAGGACCAATAGTGTCCAAGAAAAAAATTAAGTTTATAGGAGTCTAGAATAGGTGAATGAATAATTTTAAAGCATTAGAGGTCAGTAGATTGGAGTTTGCATTCAAGAAAGTCATTTTACAAGTTTAAAAATTCAAATTTTGAATGTAAATGACTAAATTTGTATTGTAGAGGGAATTTGTGTTCTTAGTGTCTAAAACCTTAAACTAATCCATAGAAGTGATCAAAGAGGTTATGGAAGTTAGAGGAAGCTTATTTAAGGATAGAAGAACCCATTTGTATGATGGAATATGAGATGGTACAGACTGTTTAATCCTTGAAGCAATAAAAGATCTTACTCTCTCTCAATTCATGTGATGTATTTCATTCTCAAGTTTTGATACTCATTTAAAAATGATTTTAATGTTTTTAAAATCATCCCTAAGGCTATGTGATGAATTGAAATACATTGTAATCTCTGATTGTATCATATACAGTCCTGTATAGTCACAGTCTAGGTTCATTTTCAGAGATAGTTTTGATTTTCTTGTAATAAACAAACATTCCATGGACTTAAGGCCCCGATTCCATGGAATGTTAACTAGTAACATGTCTATTATAGCCATGAGGATATAAATTTAGGAATGAAAGGAGAATAGGGTGTACACCAATGAAGTTGTGAATAAGACTTGAAGGAATTGAATGCCAAAGTATTGCAATAGCCATTCGGCTCATGTAAGGGGTATGTCTAGTGATTAGGATTATCTTAGAATATTTATTTATAGGTGAATCAAGTATCAATTGAGTTCGAAAGTGATTGGAGAAAACAGATTCAAGAAGCCCTAGATTTGAGGGTTTTGGGTAAGTAAATTGGGGCTTTTGATCTTGCAAGGGGTTTGAGTCTAATTGCTTTGAAATTTGTTCATTCGGAGTCAAAATAAGAAACTATGGAGAGTATTGGGTTGTGAGATTAAAGGAAACATATAGTTGCTTTGTTATTTGGGCTTATTTCTGTGCAAATTAAGGTCACAATGTGATGACAGTAGGGTATGGTCTAAAGGAACCTATGAAATGCTTTTGATATGTTGTAGTATGGGAAAAAGGGTATCTAAAAAAATGATTTATTTGATCAATCCTTTGTAAGATTTGAAATCTATGAATCATTTATTGTTCCTACAGGGCTACTAGAAGGGGCTTTGTGCATGTGACAACAATTGGATAAATTTGTAGAGTTGGGTTTATTGGGTAGTGCTTGAACCACCAAAACATCTTAAGCCCAAGTAAATACAATATATAGATACCATATTTGCCAACTTGAGCCATTGGGGGAAGTCTTGACTAGTTTGGAGTCATTATTGAAGAACTTGAGGGCTTGGGAATAGTGCCTAAAGCTCTCAGATTTATAAACCTACATAAGTTGATTTCATCCACCACCCTTACCTATGCACCACCCTGTGACCAAATTTGTTACAAGTGAAACATATATCATTAAATGTCTATCCAATTGCCTTCCTTTTAGTTGAATCCTTAGGTTGATAAGTTTAAGTTTCTTCAATAGTTTTAAAATATTCTTCTTTTTCATAACCCAAACCTTTCTTTTCACCATGTGGTCTTTTATTTGTAATCTATTCATCAATGTTTTTAGAGCTAGATCTGAAATTTTCTTGAAACTCTCTAGCCTCAACTAGATATCTTCTCATCATCTCATTAACTCTTTTCAATTCTTTCTCATTGTGATTAGATTCTTCAAGGTAAATATGTAATTTACCAACTTCACAATTTAGGTTGTACCATTTTTCAGTTTTAGTTTGAAGGGATTGCTCAAGAGTATTCTTTACTTCTATTTCTTCAGTCATTTTGATTTCCATGAATTCCATCTCATTCTTTAGGTTGTCTCTTACCTTCACAATAAAATCATATTATTTAGGTTTTTTCTCTCCATCAAATGTACAGTCATTTCTCTTTAGTGATAATTGATCCACTTCTTATTAGAATGACTTAGAACAACAAAGAGGGGGGGGAGAGTGAATTAGTTATTCTTAGGTCTAGATGTACCAATTGAACTTTCTAACACTTCAACAATCTCAGATCTAATCAGTAATTAAACTTGGTGTTTATAGCATATATCAAAAACATATAACATGCAGTCCACTATCCAAAAGTAATTAGCTTGTAGAATATAAAGCTTTCAACAACATCCACATCAAAATCATTCACACAAGTATAACACCAGGATTTATAGTAGAAACCCAATTTGGAAAAAACCACTTTGTTACATGCTACTGATTTTCACTCTTCGGAAGTGAGCTCTGTGAAAAGCCAACCCTATTAAAGGTTTACATACACACTATTAGGTGTGACCCTATTAAAGGATTTAAAACACTTTGTCAAAAGTGGCCTAGTTAGAGGACTTAAAAACATTCCATTAGAATTTTACCTTGATTAAAGGATTTATACAATGACTGATAGATCAACCTTGATTAAAGGATTTAGATTGATACAATGGTTAGAAAGTAACAGTAGTTTCTATTCTGAAAAGCATACAAATCACTTTGCAAATACAGATCCATTTCGCACATATATGTTGATTTACTGACTGATCTCCATTTCCATTTTCATCTTTGATCTACTCAAAATTTTCTTCAAGTAATCACAACTTTGTTAAGCTCCTTCACAATTTCACCTTCAGCCTTTTGCTTAGACTTATCAGTCAATAACATCAACCTCTTCTTCATTCTCTATAACCTCACAATTAGGTTTCCTTTATACCTCTTTGATCAGGTAGATCAATCTTTACCACTTATTCTCCTCTATAGATCTTAGGTTTAGGTCAAATTCATCAAATCCTTCCATCATTATGTTCTTCATATTTTCCTTCTAGAAACATATCCAAACTTATCTTTGAATCCATAAGAAAATGATTTACCATGCATTAAATGCTCCATACAATTCAATAATAATGTCAACACATTTTACATTTTCCAAGAATTTAACTGTGTCGGCTAGGATTCTCAATTCTTTCTTCAAATGTAAATTACTAACACTTGGTCCATATTGTGTTCATCTCCTTAGTCATCATTGTGTGTCTCAGTCATCACTACAAATTGTCTTCCTTGGAAAACACTGCCTTTTCTTGGTAATTTCCCATCACTCAGAAATTATTGATGTTCGGTCAACACTAGATTTACTCAACATATATTAGCACTTGGTCGACACTAACATCACTCATCTTAAAATAGATTTCTTCACTTTTTTTCGGTTAAGCCTACATTTCCAATATTTCTTCTTACTTAGATAAGTAACTCATTACCTTGTCAATGTGCCAACTGATCAAGTACCCATTGAAGTATTACATAACTAAACCTTTCCTTAGGTCCTATTGTTATATCCTCTTTTCAAATCCTCTTCATTAATCAAAAGATATGGTACTATCCTAGATAGTACCTCTCTTACTAGTTAAGGTTTGACATCAATAACAATATAACAATTGTTTCAATTGTAGTTTTCAACAATCTCCCTCTTTGGTATTGATGGAAATACCACATGAATAACACATGATTTACCCAAGAATCCAAAAATCTATGTGCATCAAAATCTTATTAATATCCTTAGATTCATTCTAATTCACAACTTTTTCCTTTCTTGACCGCTTGCTTAATTACTCCCTCTAAATATTTTCTATAGCTCTCCCTCAGGTTTCATTGAATCTTCTTCCTCAGTGCTATATTTGTCCATTTGTTTTCATTGAATCTTCTCCCTCTTTGACAAAAATGTCAAAGCTTGTATCTATCACTTAGATCTCTACTATGTAGGTGTCTTAATGTTAGTTCTATATGCTACATACTCCCTCTGTCATATTACTTATTACTAATTAATATCTCTTCTTTTCTTCTCACAACTCTAGGTAACTCCTAAAGTGTGACCTTTTTTGCATCAATTTGTCAAATATTCTAATTAGCACATTTGATGTAGTGCTCCTATTTTATTAGGTATCCTCAGTTAGGGGAATCACCCCTAGTTTACCTCTAATATATTCATGAGCATCCTTGGGTAAAGCTTTTGTGAATATATCTGCTAATTGTTCCTTTGTATTCACATACTCCAATCTCACTTCTTTGTCTTGAACTATCTCTCTCAAGTAATGATACTTGATAGAAATATGCTTAGTATTAGTGTGCGTCAATGGATTCTTTGATATATTAATAGCACTTATGTTATCATAGAAAATAATAACTAGGTCAGTGATTTCCTCTTTCATACCTTTTAACAATTGTGTGATCCACACTAAATTTGAACAATTCACTATTGTTGCTACATACTCAGCTTCTGCTATAGATTGGGAAATGCAGTTCTATTTCTTTCTTTTCCAGGAGACTAATCTCTTTCCTAGAAAGAATGCTCCACCACTTGTACTTTTTATGTCATCAACATTTCTAGCCCAATCTGCACCAGTGTAAACTCTCAGTTCAAACTTGTCATTCTTCTTTTAATATAATCCATAATCCTCTATACCCTTTAGATATCTTAGTATTCTTTTCACTTCCATCATATGATTTTCCTTAGGATTGGTAGAAAATCTTGCCACAATACCAACTGCTAGGGCAATATCTGGTCTGTTGTGAACAACATATTTTAGCTTTACAATCATAGATCTATACAAGGTTTGATTTACTTTAGTAGTATCATTAGTTTTAGATAGTTTTTGTCTAGTAGCCATAGGTGTACTTACTGGTCTGGAGGCTTCCATACCAAAAATTTTTAGTATCTCCTTGATATATTTAGCTTGAGTAATGTAGATACCTTTCTTCATTTGATAGACTTTCAAACCAACAAAGAATTTCATCTCACCAAACATTGACATTTCAAACTTAGTTTGCATCTCATTTGAAAATTTCTAACATAGGGCATCTTGTCCTCCAAATATGATATCATCAACATAGATTTCAGGTAACAAAATCCCTTTACCTTTCTTAGTCTTCATATACAGATTACTTTTGTCATTTGTCCTTGCAAATCTAATCTTTATCAAATAATTATGCAATCTCTCATACAATGCTCTGGGGGCTTGTTTCAATCCATACAATGCCTTGTGTAACTTGCAAACCATATTCTTCTTGCTTGGGTCAAAAACTCCTTTAGGTTGTTCAATGTATACTTCTTCTTCTAATATCCTATTCAGAAATGAAGATTTGACATCCATCTGATATACTTTGAATCCTTTATAAGTTGCATATGCAAGTAGAGTCCTTACTCCTAATCTTTCTATAGGGGAAAATGTTTCCCCATAGTCAATTCCTTCTTCTTGTGCATACCCCTTACATACTAATGTGCCCTTGTTTCTTGTGACTTATCCATGTTCATTTAGCTTGTTTCTAAATTCCCATTTTGTTCCAATAAAATTCTTGTCTTCTGGTCTTGGCACTAGAGTCTTGGTATTTTTCTTTTCTATCTACTCTATTTGTTCATTCATGTCTTGTATCTAGTCATCAATCTCTAAAGTATATTTTACTATTTTATGCTCAAACTCACATAGTAAGCATGTATGATATTTCAAATTACTTCTTGGCATGATTCCAGATTCCTTATCTCTAATTATTTTTTCAAGTTTGTGATGTCTTCTTACATACTGTGCCAATGTAGGTTTAGATTTCCTTTCTCCTTATTCTTGATTTTTAGGTTCATCATGCAAATTATCTGCTTCTTCTTCTGATTGCTTGACAACATCCTCTTGATGCTCGACATTACCTATCTGTGAATCTGCATTTTCTTTAGGTGTAATACTTGCCTCCCCTTCTTCCATGTATACAAAAGATCTGTAATCTTTAAGTTCTTGCTTGCACTCCAATTCATTCTTTTCTGTATATTCATCAACTCTAACATTTTCACTTTCCACAACTTTGTTAGTGTTAGAATTCAAACACTTATAAGCTTTTCTCTTAGTGGAATATCCTAGGAATATGCCTTCACTTTTTTTATCAAATTTTCCATTCCTATTGTCTTTCAATATATAGCATTTACTCCCAAAGACTCTAAAATACTTCACATTATGTGTATATCCATGACATAACTCAAAAGGTAGAGCATTTGTACCTTTTTTGATTTGTACTCGATTTAAGGTATAAATAGATGTACTTACAACTTCTCTCTAGAAATGTTGTGCAACATTCTTTTGTATCATCAGTGTTTTAGCACAATCCATAAATGACAAGTTTGTTCTTTATGCTATACCATTATGTTGAGGTATTCTTGGTGTAGACATTTGTCTCTTGATTCCTCTATCATTGTAGAACAGATTGAACTCATTTGATATAAACTCTCCACCTCTGTCAGATCTCAAACATTTCAATCTTCTACCTGTTTCTTTTTCAACTTTTTCCAAGTACAACTTAAACAACTGAAATGCATCATATTTTTCTTTCAAAAACATTACATTTATAATCCTAGAATAGTCATCAACAAATAGAATGAAATACTTATCACCACAATATATTTGTGCACCCATAGCTCCATAAAGGCCAGTACTAACCAATTCAAAAAGATTTTCAGAAGTATATGTCTTTCTCTTAAAACTAGACTTTGTCATTTTTCCCAATTGACACTGTTTGCACATCACATTATCAGGTTTCTTCAATCTTGACAAACCTCTAACTTTCTTCTTTTTAATAATGTTTACCAGATTGTCAAAATTCACATGACACAACCTCTTATGCCATAACCATACATCATCAAATTATGCAAACAAACATATTTCTTCAGATAGGTCTAGATAGAACAAGTTACCTCTTGTCTTTTTCTCCACTTCCAATTAGTTCACCAGTGACATCAAATATTTTAGCCTTCCTGTGATGAAATTCCACTCAGTAACCAGTGTTGTTCAAATGTGCAACACTCAACAAGTTATAGTTAATACCTTCAACCCAATAAGCATTTTCACATGGGATCTTGTCAGTCAATCTAATGGATCCTTTTCCTCTCACAGGACATGGTGCATCATTACCAAACTTAACACTTCTACCTTTGTAATGATCTAGGGTTTCAAACTTACATTTATCACTAGTCATGTGATGTGAGAACCACTATCAATAATACATTTATCACCTTTACTCACATAAGAAATAAGTGCATTTTTCTCATCAGAATCAAAATCATCTTTCATAGAAACATAAACAATTTCTATATCACATTCATCAGATTCACTAGTGTCATTGTCAGTTTCCTCTTCAACAATATAGCATGATTTCTTACCTTTCTGTTTTTAGTCTATGTACCTTTGGTGATCTCTTTCATTTTTCTTGTCTTTGTACTTTCTTTCTCTTCTCTCATCCTTGTCAGTCCTTTCAGGGCATCTTGCTGCAATATGGCCAACTTTGTTACATGAAAAATAGATTATAGTAAGTTTACCTTTATATTTCCCTTTTCCTCTTTTTAGCCTTCTAGCCATAAGTGCCTCAAGATCATCTAGTTACTCATCAGAAGTGTCACTATCATTGCAACTATCACTATCACTTTTCACACATTTTTCTTTTTCCTTTTTAGACTTATGCATAAACATTTGTGACTTGAATGCAGATTCAACATGAGGAACAATGTAGCTATCATAGTTAGACAAATCAAAAGTAGTAAGCTTACCAACAAGACTTTCCAGAGTTAGAACATTACCAGGGTTACATCTTGATTCTTGTATTGCATAAATTCTGATAGCATAGATAGGAAGGAAAGTTCTCAATAATTTACCAATAATAGTTTCATCATCAATGTTTCCATTAGCTCCTTTGATAGCATTCACTACTTCGTTAATTTTACCATAAGATTGAGAAATATTTTCACCTTCTTGCATTTTCATTTCATCAAACTTACCTCTCAGGCTTTTAGATTTGGCTCTTAGCACATTTGTATGCCCACCATAGATAGTTGCAAGAGTGTCCCATATTTTCTTTACATTTGTGCAGTCCTTGATGTCTTCAAATTCAGGATAGCTTAAGGCAGATGCAATATCCAACATTTCTTGATAGTGTTATTTTTTTCTTTCATCTCCTCAATAGTTAAAGGTGCAACATGTATAACATACTCATTTTCCACATAGTATTTCACTGAATCACCAATACCAGCTAGATGCAATTTCATCTAACTCTGCCATGCAGGGAAGTTATCTTTGCTCAACTTTATTACCTCCTTTTTGTACATCTTGATCATTAGCTTCAAGTACCTTTAAAATTTTCTTTGTAAGCGCCAACAACTTTGATACCAATTTTTAGAATGATTTAGAATAATAGAGAGGGGGGTGAATCAGTTGTTCTCAAGTCCATATGTACCAATTGAACTTTCTAGCACTTAAAAAATATCTAATCTAATTAGCAATTCAAATCGGTCTTTATAGCATATATCAGAAACATATAACTTGCAGCCCACTGTCCAAAAGTAATTAACTTTCAGAATATAAATCTTTCAACAACATCCACATCAAAATCATTCACACAAGTATAACACTAGGATTTATAGTAGGAACCCAATTTGGAAAAAACTACTTTATAACATGCTACTAACTTTCACTCTTCTAAAGTGAGCTCTGTGAAAAGACAACCATGTTAAATGTTTACATACACACTATTAGGTGTGACCCTATCAAAGGATTTAAAACACTCTATCAAAAGTGGCTTGGTTAGAGGACTTAAGAATATTCAATTAGAATGTGACCTTGATTAAAGGATTTATACAATGACTGTTAGGTCAACCTTGATTAAAGGATTTAGACTGATATAATGGTTAGAAACTAATAGTAGTTTATGATCTAAAAAAAATACAACTCACTTTGCAAATACAGATCCACTTCACACATATATGTTGATTTAATAACTAATCTCCATTTCCATTTCCATCTCTGATCTACTCAGAATTTGCTTCAAGAAATCACAACTCTGTTAAGCTCCTTCACAATTTCACCTTCAGCCTTCTACTTAGACTTATGAGTCAATAACATCAACCTCTTCTTCATTCTATATAACCTCACAATTAGGTTTCATTTATACCTCTTTGATTAGGTAGATCAATCTTTTCCACTTAATCTCCTTTGTAGATATTAGGTTTAGGTCAAATTTATTAAATCCTTCCATCATTATGTTCTTCATCTTTTCCTTCTAGATACATCTTCAAACTTCTCTTTGAATCCATAGGAAAATGATTTATGATACATTAAATGCTCCATACAACTCATTAATAATGTCAACACATTTTACATATCCCAAGAATTCAACTATGTCAGCTGGGATTCTCAATTCTTTCTTCAAATGCAAATTATTGACACTCAGTTGATACTGTGTTCATCTCCTCGGTCATCACTACAAGTTGTTTTCCTTTGAAAATAGTCTTTGCTTGGTAATTTCCTATTGCTTGAAAATTAGTGATGTTCAGTCAACACTAGATTTACTCGGCATATACTAGTGCTTGGTCAACACTAACATCACTCGACTTAAACTAGATTTCATCACTTTTTCTCAGTTAAGCCTACATTTCGAGTCTTTCTTCTTACTTAGATAAACAACTCATTACCTTGTCAATGTGCCAACTAATCAAGTACCCATTGAAGTATCACATAACTCAACCTTTCCTTAGGTCCTATTGTTATCTCCTCTTTTCAAATCCTCTTAATGAATAAAAAGATATAGTACTATCCTAGATAGAAATTGTCTTACTAGTTAAGATTTGACATAAATGACAATATAACACTTGTTTCAATTGTAGTTTCCAACAATTCTTTCCTTTTGTCTCTGGATTGCCTTAATTCCTTTTTTAGATTGTTAATGAATTTGTCAACACTTCTTAATTTTTCTTGCAGATCAAGGATGTAAGTATTTGATTTGTCTATATCTCCAAGAGTATTTAAAAGATGCTTTTGAGTACTACTAGATGATTTCATTAGTATCTTCCTTAAGCTCTTAAACTTTCAGCAAGGAATTAGGATTTGATACCAATTTTAAGACTTAGGAAGCACTTGGGGGGGTGAATTGATGCAACAATAATTTTCAATTTCCTTAACCAATTCCAAAACTTAATTCCACCAACAAGTAAGAGTAAACATAGCTGGAATAAGCATACACAAAACAATAAAACCATGATTTATTTTCAAGCAAAACCCTATTAAGGTAGAAACCTTGGTGGGGATGATTGATGCAGTAGCATCCTAGCTTCTTGTCTAGTTCCTTTTTATTTTCTAGTACTCGGCGAAGGAGGTGGATGAGCTCAATAAAGACAAGAATTTACAAGGTTATTTGGTTAATAGTTCTCGGTCGAAGTTTGTTTCACTTCACCAATGGAGCTCGGTGATCTTGGTGGTGATTCTCAATTGGAAGTTTTGGTGGATCTCGATTGATGTTGGTCACTCAGTGACTTGGTGTTTTGTTTCTCGGTACTTGGTTACTAAATAGGTCTCAATGTTTATGTCTATATCTCAGTCATTGAAGGAGACTTGGCATTTCTAGTGCTTAGTATATTTCCTAGCACTCGGTAGTTTGGATTACCGATGGTTTTTCTTAGTGAATTGGCTTGGCCAATTGGTGTATTTAATTTGGGTCATGTTATTCAAGTTATGGATTGACCACTGGATGTGTGGGGACCTAGATCTGGTGTGTTACATTCTCCTATGTGGATTTGGAGGCCGACTTGATGAATTAAATATTTGTAAGGCTATTTGTGAGCCGACTGTGGTTGCATTTAATATTTGTTTTTAAGAGTTAATGCTTTGATCTAGTTGACTTATGGCTAATGATTAGTATTTAAGTAGATGTTTGGGTAGTTGTTAGGAGTAAGAGTAGAGATCTTGAATGAGATTGGATCTAGATAGAAGGTAGTAGAGTTAGTAGCTTGGGAGCTTAGGCACAAGAAGACTGATTGGTGGCCTGCAGGCACAAGTTTAGATCTTCCTTGGAGTGCCTACTAGTGTCCTATTGTGTTATAGATGTGGACTAGCTATGAAGTGTATTAGATCCTATGTGATCTTGTAGAACTATTTCTTTCTTTGTAATTGGCCATAACTGGGAAGGCCTTAAAACCCAACACATTGCATGTAATAAGTTGTTGATGAATAAACATAATTATTTTCTCTCAGGTCTGGTGTTATTCTTGTGTGATTCCACTATGTTGTGGTTTGGCTGCAAGTTTGGATAATCCTTAATTGGATTCTCCACACTTGACTGCATCAGGTGGTATCAGAGTGAAGGTTTGATCTTGTGGAGTGAAGGTTGACCTAGCAAGGCTGATCTTGCAAAGTTGATCTTGTTGGTGAAGAGATCGTATGATTTAGGTTGCAGTTCTGTGACACTGAACTTGTGAAATCATGGCTTAGTTGTTCATGTGAGGTGGCAGGTTGCGATCTGAATTGCATACAACTTGGAGATTGTCACAAGGTGGTCATTTTTGGGTTTGTTGCAAAGGGTTTTCAAAGATCTTTAGAGATATCTTTGAGAGGATTGAACCCTGGTATGATTGCAGATCTCCATGATGTGGTGGAGATGAAGATTTATAAGAGGTTTTCTTGATTGGAAGTGGAATTGCTCAACTAAGTTAAGAACCTTGCGAAGGAAAGTGTTGTTGAGCTTTATAGATCTTATCGGAGTTGGAGTATGCCAATCCAAAGGAAATTTATTTGGCCTATTAGAGGACTGGTCTGAGGGAGGGGACATGAGGAGGTATGTGGGATTGGTTTTGATGGTTAGTTGGTGAGTTTTTCCATGAAACCTGTAGAGCAACTTGTGGTTCTTGCTGAGATACCTATGATTACCGATGATGTTGTTCACCTTGTTAAGGTTGGTGAGGAGATTGGTTTTCATGTTCAGTCGATTGTGCTTGACATGGAGATTTCAAAGCATCCAGTTGTGCTTGATCAGGTTGTTGTTGATGAGGAGTTACCTGCTATTGAACACCTTTGTGATAATGGTGTTATCAAATTTCTTTTGTTTGGTGTTGAGATGTAGATGTTGTTTTCTAATTTTGGACTTGAGTTTCTAGTTGGTAGTGATGAGTCTTGTGATGAGATTCTGAGATGGGATTCTTCCTTGATCCTTGGTGATGGGTTGAGGGCTCAGTTTGTTCAGGATGTTGGAAATGTTGATTGGTTGAGCTAAAAATTGGTTCTCTTTCCTATGATGGAGTGGAAACCTTTGGTGAAGATGAAGTAGAGTTGGTGTTGTTAAGATGTTCCCTTTGGTGAGAAAGTATGGGACACACTTTTCTTTGTACCTTGCGAGTCTAATGTAGTAGCATCCTTGTTTCTTGTCTAATTCCTTGTGATTTTCTAGTACTTGGGAAAGGAGGTGGATGAGCTTGGTAAAGATAGGTTTTACTCAGTTATTTGGGTAATAGTTCTCGGTTGAAGTTTTTTTTGCTTCACCGATGGAGCTCGGTGATCTTGGTGGTGATTCTCAGTTGGAAGTTCTGGTGGATCTCGGTTGATGTTGGTCACTCAGTGACTTGGTGTTTTGTTGCTCGGTGCTTGGTTACCAATGAGGTCTTGGTGTTTATGTGTGTAGCTCAGTCATTGAAGGAGACTCAAAAATTTTGGTGCTTAGTAATGCTTGTGTAGCTCAGTTGTTATGTTTGCTTAGTATATTTCTTGGCACTCGGTAGTTTACATTACCAACAGTTGTTCTTAGTGAATCAGCTTGGCTGACTGGTGCATTTAATTTGGGTCACATTCCTTGAGTTATGGATTGACCGTTGGATGTGTGGGGACCTAGATCTAGTGTGTTACATTCTCCTATGTAGATTTGGAGGCCAACTTGATGAATTAAATTTTTGTAAGGCTATTTGTGAGCTGAATTTTGTTACATTTAATATTTGTTTGTAAGAGTTAATGGTTTGATCCAGCTGACTTGTGGCTGATGATTAGTATTTAAGTAGATGTTTGGGTAGTTGTTAGGAGTAAGAATAGAGATCTTGAATGAGATTGGATCTGGATAGAAGGTAGGAGAGTTAGTATCTTATGAGCTTAGGCACAAGAAGATTGCTTGGTGGTCTACAGGCACAAGTTTAGATCTTTCTTGGAGTGCCTACTAGTGTCCTGTTATGTTACAGACTTGGACTAGCTGTGAAGTGTATTGGATCCTACGTAATCTTGTAGAATTGTTTCTTTCTTTGTAATTGGTCATAACTGAGAAGGCCTTATAGTCTAGCACATTGCATGTAATCAGTTGTTGATGAATAAAGATACCTATTTTCTCTAGGATTTGGTGTTATTGTTGTGTAATTCTACTATGTTTTTGTAAAGCTGCAAGGTTTGGACTATCCTTAATTGGATCCACCATCCCTTGGCTGCATCAATGACATCCACAAATATTACATTGCTGCAGTAATAAGTACCCTATTAAAGGTATAAATACAAAATACATGGAATGCACATGCATTTAAGCTTATAGCCTATAGTTTACATATCAATTACAAAATACAAATATCTTCCTTAGTCAAGTTCATTGATCATATACAAATTACAATATAGAAAGGACTTATAGTCCCAAAACTAAACTAGCTAGTAGCATCAATAATGCCAATACAGTTCTAACGAAGCTCCAAGAATATTATAAACTTCTAGTTTTCACATTAGTATATCTTTCACACCATCACAAAAACATCCATAACCTTTTCATCAAAAAATTGATCTTATATAGTCGATCATAAGTCCAAAACATCAACTAGGTCAGCTCCAATATGAAAATATTAGATGTGTACTTTCTTGAGAAAAACCACCAATCAAAACATAATGCTAACCTATGCCAATAAAAATGTACCATGTAGGAAATAATCTTAAACTATATCTTCCATCCAATCAATTAGATCATCAATCCAATAAAATCCTTGATTGATCCAATATGCTATCGACTCACATAACATAATTTTTTGTCACTGTGATACACAATGATTCATAACTCCACCAATTTGCATCACAAAAAATTATGGTCAGAGAGATAGATATAACATGATGTCTATAATCATACTCCATATTTGCAACATCTACCATTTTAATCTTTATCTGAACTATTCCAATTTTTGAACCTATATCCCGACTTGTTCTCTATACTTAGTCGATTATCAACACCAAATCCTTTGATATACAAAATATATGACATATGTTCAAGAGAAAAATATATAGTGGTCATAAATGACAACATACACTACAATATTAGGTTACTCTTTCCAACAATGACCCCTTTAGATCCTAGGGACCATTAATGTATCCTAGGACCCCTTAAAACTAGTTAATGTTAGATAACTGAGAGGGGGGTGAATTTGTTAGTTCCAGTTATTCTACAGTCCCAAATCCTAGATGTATATATTCAAACTTTTTCAAACAAATTGTCAACTCAATAAGTTATCAACAATAACTTTCTCTTCATCTACAAATTGACATTCAATTCAATACTATATTTACAAATTAGACTTAATATGCAATGTGTAAAGTAAGATAAAAATACAATCACATCATATACACATAACACATAGATTTTAACATGGAAACCCTACTAGGGGAAAAACCACATGGGGCCGATAACCCAAAATAATTCACTCTTTTGAAGTGATCTCGGTTAGGAGCCAACCCTATCAAAGGTTACAATGGACACCATAAGGTGTGACCTGGTTAAAGGATTTATCACTAATAGTTAACTCTTGACCAACATTCACTATGGGGTCAACAAGAAAACCAACAACGTTCCTTGAATGTCATATTGAAATACAAATAAGACTGTTAAGTCTACTCATTAAGATATTTTGTTGTAACAATGGTTAAACTGATATATTATTGATCTGATTAAAATACAACTATGATTTGCATATTTTTAAGATCTTTTCTAAGCTCAAAATACCTCCTTTGATCAATAATCACTTCAATCCTTCATATCCTTCAACATATTCAGCTCGGTGAATAATACCCTATCGGTTGGTAATGCCTACAGTCCAGCTCGGTTCTATCTGTAACTAATTTGATTAATGGTGCATGAAAATAGTCCTTTCACACAAAATCTTCTGTAGTGTCAATAAGCTCCAGACTCAATAATGAATCTCATGTCTCTTTAAATAGACTCCATAAACCATTTTCTTATCATCTGTTATATTTCACCTCTTAATCTCCATCATTCCTTGTGTCGCTTCAAGCTTCCTCGATAGATGTGTCTATAACACATTTCATCCTTCTCCATTCAATCAATCTTGAATTTTTTCAGTCATTAGATTATCGTAACAAACTTTATCTTTTACCTCAGAATCATAAGCAATCATTCAACTCGTCAATTTAGTCAACTGTTATAAACTTTAGTTATTTCTTTCACTCAATCAATACTAGAATATATCAGTGAAAACTAACTCGGTTATTATTGTTACTCAATATACACAACACTTGCTCGGTGTATACAAAAATCTTCAATTACCAACTACATTAACTTGTTCAGTTCTGATCTTCAATACATAAAAAATTATGCAATATGTTGGGTATATTCTTAATTTTTTGAGGTTTTTGTCCAAATGTTGGTTTAGTCCTCTGGTTTGTGAAGTTTTCTTGGGTCTAGGTGTTAGAATTTTTTTCAAAACTTTCATAACCAAGTTCAAAAATCCTTACCCTAGGTCTTGTCCTTGAAGAATTTTGAATTCATGTCAAAACCCTAAAATGTCTGCCATTTTCAAATAAACCTTAAGTCATTCTCTTCATTTCTTTTTGAGCATTACTTTTTAAGTCACTTAAGTTCATTGAAGAGCACATGCGTTTATTTTTCACCCATGGGTTATATCTTTTTCCCTAAGTCTAGAAACTCGGTGATATAAATAAGATATCCTACGTCCTAATTACCTTATACTCTAATGTTTTGATTTTCATTCAACTGTGAATCTTTAAAGAAGATCTAATGGCAGTTGCATGTTCACATGGAATCTTTCCAAGGCATGCGAACATGTGAAATAGCCATTGATTTTATAATGAAGCTTGATGTGGAAATAAGGTGGGACCACTGACAAGTATTTCACAAGTGGCGGCCTTTTATTTGTAAAGGACAGTGGGGCCGATGGTAGAGGAATCTCTGGAGTTTGAAAAGTAATAAGGGGAAGATGAGATGGTTTTCATATAATTGCATGGGATCTTAGAGGCCTATGCGATCATAAGACAAGCCGTCGATCTTGCATAAAGCCAAGCGTGATTCTCAGGTGGGACTTTTGACAGATGTACATGAATAGCATTTTCTCCTTGGCTAATATCAGTAGGACCGGTGTCAGTTTTTTCATATGGTTTCTCCGTAATGGGTCGTTATTACTTGTTGATGTGGAAGATGTCAGCAGACACCAATGCTCAGAAAGAAAGAAAGTACATGACAATTTTCTAGGTGTTGCAAGCGTAGATTTTCTTTATTGAGAAAGGTGAAGTGGGACCATCAACTTGAAGAAAGATAATGACAGTGATTGATGCTAATGGGTTTTTGCATGTTTGTATAAGCTTCTTTCAAGCTATGTGATCATGTGAACAACATTTTGTCTTAACGGTGGAAGTTATAAGAGACCACCATAAATAGAGAGATAAAGTGACGGTTAGTCATATGTTCGCATGAGTAATTTTCATGCTATGTGATCATGCGATGAGCCATTAGATTATCTGCTAATGAAGATAGATGATTCTAATTCAAACTGGAGATAAAGTGATGCAAAATTGAAGTTTCCCGTTGAGAAGTGACAGTTTGTTATTTCAGAGGAGTAATTGTTGAATTGTGCTAAATAAATTATTGAAATGACTGCTTTAATTGCTCATATATTAGAACTCCGCATACTCTCAGAAGCACAAAGAGATCAAAAATTTGCAGAGATTGAGCGTGAAGAATTACGAGGATTGGCTGCTATCTCCCAGTGGTTTCCCAGAAAAAGGTTGGTGAAATACTTGTGCGAATTGCTTCCCCACTAAAAGAATCATAGTTCTATAATTTATCTATCTTGCAAAGGTTTCTTTTAAAGATAAACCCTAAAAATGGCACCAAGGAAAGAATTTTCTGGTAAAATTGAGTATAGTGAAAGAGGTTTGCATGAGGATTTGTTGAAATTACTTCCCAGCTCTACTACTAACTTGGTGAAAACCAAGAGTTTGATTCCCAAAGATCCTAGGGTAAAAGTAGCAGAGGGTTTATGTGACACAACAAATTTTATTAGAGAGGCCAAAATTGGTACAATCAATGCAAGTGATGACTCTGATATCACTGGATTGGAGTTATTCAAAGTAGGTTTTAGTCAGAGAAATGCCCCTCACCCTATAAGCAATATATGGCAGTCTGACCTAGGAAAATTTTTCGAAACCGATGTCTTTTTAGATGTGGATTTGATGATCTAGGTTGCAAAGAGTTATGATCCAATCACTAGAGAGGTTAGGGATACAAATGGAGTACTACTAATTAAAATTTGTGCTGAAGAGATTAGGAAGGTATTTAGGTTAAGTGAACCATCAGACAGTTTGGAGAATATTGATTTTGAAGAGCTAAGGCAAGTCTATGATGCACAAAGGAACTATTTTAGAGGCAAATTGTTGAAGGATTTCTGCACCAAAAATGGAAAAATGGTTATTATGGGACATAACACTCAGGAGCCTTTTAAAATAGAATATTTTGATATTAGAGCTAAGGGTACATATTGGTCATTATGTTAGGTTTTTGGAGAGGATGTTAGTGAAAGGATGCCAATACACTTGATGTGCATGGTGATCCAAATCCTACATGCACACGTATCTATTACATTTGATTTTGCTCCTTTTATTGCTGAATTAATCCATAATGGATTAGTGAAGATTCAAAAGAATGAAGATGACAGACCCTTTTACTGGTACTCTTATATATAGCGCATGTTTTTTGTTTAAAAGAGTAAGTTATTTTGATCAAGAAATGGAATTAGTGAGACAGAAGGATGGTGAAGATATGCTAGTCCAATTATGGAGCCTCACAATGATCTGGGATAAGAAAGATCATAGTTTCATTAATTTTGATAAACATTTTGTAGCCAGACTCAGGAAGCTATTTGTCTTAGAAAACCCAAGAATCCCAATAGTATTGGCACAACTTATTAGGCCAAATCAGTTTGCTAAGAATCTGAATACTGTACACAATTGGGGAGATGTTATTTTCTACAATGTATCAATTGTCATTAGGTTGTATGGTTTCAGGGGGACCCCTTTTATATTGCGCTATCAGGTACCCCTTAGGATTGGAATTGCAGAGTTCTTTAGGCAGTTGGGAGATATTGAAGAGTGTGCCCTCACAGGAAAAGGCAAGGGAACTTTATTCCCAAATGTTACCATTGCCCATCAATTCATAATTACCAAGGGTGGATGGGTTTACATGGATCAAATCCTGGCTCCATACCTTATGGCTACGACAATTACCAGAATAGGAGATCCAAAAGGTTTCTATAATGAAATGTTTAAGAAGAGAGCCAAGTGTGCCATGATTAACCATATTTTTAATTTCCTTGAAGATATTATCAGGAATGTAGCAAAGTTGTAGGAATAAGAGGTTAGGAAAGAAAAATGGCTGGTATACAGGAAGACAGTAGATTTTATCTGACAATTTGATTCTGGATGGGATCCCCTGAAAAGCATAACTCCAATGGGGAAGAAAATAGATACTCTTATGGATTGTTTTTAGGATATTTTTCAAACCCTAAATGAAAAGAAGGAAAAGGTTATGAAGGATGATCCAGAAAAGGCTAAACAATTGTTGAGCAAGCCTATATTTGCAAAAGGGTTGCCCCCAGGGAGGTACATGGTGCAAAAGAAGATTGGTTATAATGTTGTGATACCAGACCAAAGCCAGCAAAAGCAAATAGATAAAAGGGATATCCCATCAACCTTACAATAGGTTGGAAAACAAAAGGAGATTGTAGAGGTCCCTAATTCTCCTCATCCTCAAAATTCTAAGGATGTAATTGACTCTCCGCCCCATCAAAGAAACAAAGAGTGGAAGAAAGAGCTGCTCATGTTGAAAAGCAGTACTCTCCATCACAGTCTCCTCTAAGAATTTTTGATGACCAAGAGATTGCAGAACAAGTACAACAAGTAAATGCTCTAGGTGAAATTGTTGTGACCTATGAAGAAGTAAATGAGGGAGTGCCAGAGCCACGAGAAGAATCTAAGTTGGATTTAACAACAGGGGAATTGGCAGGTATAGAATTGGAACCTATAATCAAGAAAGCTTGTGAAGAGTTTTTGGTTGATGATACTTTTGTTAAAACTAGGGCCTTTATGCAATTTCTTTGGAAATTAAACATCAAACAATTTTGAGAAATTTGTGAAAAGAAACATGAAGAGAGTCTGGAGAGGGATTTACAAGTCATAAAGGAAGAAATGAAAATAGAGATGACTGCAAAATTTAAACAAATCACTCCATAATAGGGAAGGGATATGGTAAAGGTATCAAGAGTACTAATCCTCCCAGAATGGGATATAGCTTTGGTAATGTGGTCTTTAAGAAAGAATGAAATTAACAAGGGAAAACAAATTGTCAAAGATGACCTTTCAGGGAGTCTAATTGTAAGGAGGGTTACTGATACTTCTTTGGTGGAAGCATCAGGTATGGTAATGTCCACAGGATAATTAACAACAAAAGTGGCAGAAAAGGAAGCTAAAGAGAAGGAAGAGCTCACTACAAAATTGGAAACAATTTTGAAGGTTTATGGTGAGATGAAACAGGGGATTCTTGAGAGAGATATTCTAAGTGCAGACTTAAAAAGGAGATTGGGAGAGCATGGCCCAATACAATTATCAGAGCAAATGTAGATAGCTTCCTCCCTTGCTAGGCCTTCCTCATGAAGCCCTATTGTTGAACTTCCTCCTTCCCCTTTTCCTCCTTCCATAGATGAGGAGGACATTGATCAGAAAGTAAAGGATAGGCTAGATAAGAAGATAAAAGATGTTGTCTCACATTTTCTTGCAAAGGTGAGGCCTAAAGAAATATACAAATCTGCAAAACAATTGGTAGACATCTTAGCATGTTTTCAGAAAGAGGTGGATACTGTGGACAAGATTTTGGAAAGATGGTCTACAAGAAAAGATAGTTTGAGGTCATTTTTTGATCAAAATAAGGATAAATGTATTGTGAATATCGAGCTAACAAACACTTACAGGTTTGTTAAGGGTCTTTTTGACTTTGAGGTAAATAGGGGGAGTATAAGAAGAAGGTCAGAAATCTTATGGGCAAGATATTTCCAGGATGATTTCCAAATTTTTCCTAGCCTTATTAAGGTAGTTGGGGTAATCAAAGATAAAGATCAATGGATGGAGCAAATAGATAGACAAGTATTGTCTAAAGTAGATTCCATTTTATGTATAGATGGTAATACCCCATTTATACAATTTTTTGAACTCCTTCAGGATACTAGGATACACTTTGCCAATGCAAGATTAGAGGTTCACCAGTTGGTTGTTGAGTGGGACAAATTATCTCAAAGGAAAGATGAGGTCCTTGCCTTTCATTGGCCAAGTGAAGAAACCTACATGACTTGGGAATCAACATATCTTTCAGAAGGTTCAGAAGAAAAGGCATCAAATGAAGAAGTGGCAGGTGTTAGTGCTCAAAACCCTTGAAGATCAAAGTAAATAAGGATAGAGATGTTAAGCAGTTATCATAGGCACAGACATGAAACCTGGCCAAAGTTGAACTACCCTTGGGAGCTGTTACAAGATTTTGGGGGTCATCCTAACAATCCATTTTTGAGGATTTGTAACTAGAAAAGGAGGAAGAAGAATAGAATGCACTTGGCACTTGATCCAGAGTTCGAGGGAGAGCATGTCCAAACAAAGGATGATGTAGGTTAGCCTGTAATGGCGGTCATCATTCATGCAAGAAATTTAGCAACTGCTCTGAAATATCCTTTGACAAAGGTGCTACTTGCAAAATTGTTGAGAAATAGATATTTGTAATCTGTTGTTGCAAACATTTTTGTTAGTTTGTAATCTTGTTTTTAGTGCAAGATCTTTTAACAGCCATTTGAAGCTTGTTGCATCCTTTCGAGGATTCCAAGAGGGCTAACTAGTATATATAGCAAGTTTTTCTCATTTTAGGAGGTGGTTGAAAATACTCTATAAGAAAGGTTCTGAATACAAAACCTTATTTTTCTAAAATTGAGAGGATACTGTATCAATGCATTTTGACCATTAATACAAAATATTGGAGTTCTGTTACTACTATTTTGTTGTCTTTATGTATGGAATGTTTTAGTTTTCTTATGTAGTTAAATTGCAAGGCTTCTTAAATGCATTATTCACAAGGTGAATATAGGGGTTGAGCTTAATTTTCTTTCAAGGAAAGAGTAAAATCTTAGGGGAGATCTCTGGGAATAAATAATCCATGTATGAATTTGATGATAGTAGTAGGAATTAAAAGGATGGTATGTTAGGCATGTCATATGAGTTTCAGTGTACTTGTTTGATAGTTATATGTAGAGGTAGGGTTTGAATCTATTGCCCAAGTGGATAAGGCACTAGTTTTGTATCCATTTAAATTGATTTTCCACGCAAAATATAAATAACTATTTCATTTTAGTTTACTTGTACAATCATAATCTGAATCATTCTATGACAAGTTCATAGATGTGTTTTGTAATGCTTTGTAGAAGCATTGAATGAGGTTAGCCTTCCTTGAGTTCAACTCTAAGAAGAAGAAGGATGAATATCCCTAAACGATTGTCTCGTGTTGGTGATTTCATGATTTCTATCATAATATTGTGTATCAGGATAATGTGGGCCATTCTTAGAGTTCTCTCATCTTATTAAGTTGAGTTTGGAAGCAAGGATAGAGCAGTGAAGGAGCTAGTTTGCAATTCAGAGCTCAATGAAATAGTGAATTGATATAGGTACACCCACCTAAGTATTGATACTCAAAGTGAAGAAGGTTTTCTAACCTTAATACCTTAGTGTTTGCATTTTGCTAGATTATGTCCATTGGGATTATATGAGTATTTGATAATCTACAGATTTGAGCACTAACAAAATTGGCGACTCTACTGAGGATTTCTAAATAGCTTGCAATAGGTTAGTGCAAATCCTATCTATTGTGTGTTTGTAGACCAGCATAAAGTAATTTGATTCCTACTTAATAGTGGGTGGTGACTCTAAAATCTGTGTTACCAGTTGCTAATATTTGCAAAATTTTGCTAAAATTGTCATGATATACCATGAGTCGACCAAGATACACTAGGGCTTACTACAAGGATCACCTAGAAGATAATATGGGTGATGAGCTCCATACACCAAGTAGGAAGCAATGGTTTAGGAGAGGCCAGAATAATGCTAGTTCCCAAGGCCCTTCTTGAGAAAGATCTCATGTCCCACTTCCTCATGAATCTTCCTCTTCTTCTGATGATCCTGAACATGTCAAGAGGGTCATGCCAAGTGTGCATATGTAGAAAGAAGTAATCACAAAGGTCACAAAAGTAGGTTATTTCCTTGCGAGAGAAACCCTAGAACAACTAGAAGAAACCTCTGCTACAGAAACTACTTCCTATGATTCTGAGAAGTTGAGAGAAGAGGTGATTGCTTTGAGAAAGAAAGAGAGTGAACAACTTTCTGAGATTGAAAATAGGGTAAAAGTGAGGGAACAACAAATTTTTGATTTTCTCATAGAGAGGTAGGAACTTCTCAAGAGAACCAAGAAAAATGAGACCCAGGTTAATGATCTAAGCCAAAATGTTTAGGGTTTAGACAAGGAATTGTTTGGTGATATGGAGGATTTGAGGGAGAAGGCTCAGGATATCAAGTCTAAGAAAAATGAATTTGAGGGGACAGGCCATGTCCCCAGACAATTGCATCCTTCTGAAATCCAGAGGAATGAGGATATTAAAAATGCCCCAAAAGAAATCCCTGATAAGGGAAAACAAAAGGTAGTGGGTGTGAACATTAATGAGCCCAAGAAAATTATGGTTGCTCCTAATGTACCTTCTCAAACAAATGTAGATTTGGAGAAGGCTAGAAAGGCCAAGGAAGATTTGGCCATTCAACTTGAGAAACTTGAGTTGGAAGCTGCTGCTGATGAAATGAAGAGGAAGATTGCCTTCGTACATGCTAACATGAACACATCTGCTAGTAGCTCTATCCCTATTACCATAGGAACAACTCCACTGAGTCAGCCCAATACTTCACTTCCAAATGCTCAAGCGTTTCACCCTTGACAAATTTTACCTAGACAAGTTCCTAGTCAAGTTCCCCTTATAGCCAGTGGTACAGTGGGAATTGTACCCAATCAAAATGTTGCAGCCGCCCCTCTAAATCAACCAAATATCCAAAGAAGACCAGTTCATTTGGATGGATATAGGCCTCTATTTTTTGATGGTATTCCTGGTCAACCTAATGCTGTCCCCAATGAAATCAAAAAGAAAATCCCCTTATTTACTAGGTATAATGTCATTACCTGTGAAGAGCATTTGAAGTTTTTTACAAATAAGGTCAATGATTATGAGATTGAACATGAAGATGTCATAATGAAGCTCTTTGTTCAATCATTGATTGAGGATGCTTAGGATTGGTACAGGGGTCTACCTGAGAATAGTCATGCATCTTGGGAAGAATTTGTCAGATGTTTTAAAGAGCAATATGCAGAACATGTGAACTCTAGCTACATGCTCAATGAGTTTAATAATATCAAGAAACACTATAATGAGAGCATGTCAGAGTTTAATAGCTGATTCCAAAAGGCTATGTATAAACTATTCCAAGTATTGAGGCTAGATGATGCAGTTTGCATGACAACTGATTTCAACTCTATGGATGGTAAGATGTCTTACCTTTTGAGAGATAAGAATCCCCATACCATTAGGGATGCTTTTAAGTTGGCCATAAATATTGAGAGTAACCAAAAGGCATCTGGCCAAATGTACAAAAGAGATGAAGGTAGACTGTGGAAAGAAACCAGACCACAACCTGCAAGGCCATCCAAAGAAGAGGATAGAATGGACAAAGGACCTAGTACTAACAAAGATTTCCTAGCAAGGTTTGATAAAGGTGGTAGAAATTTTCAAGATACAAGGCTACCTTATCAAAGGTAGGACAAAGCCCCTAACTTAAGAGATATGCCCTACAAAACAAACTGGAAAGATGGGAGGCATGTTCTTGATAATAATGAACCCCAAAAGGGAAGAGATACACCAGATCCTTTGAAGAAAAATATAGCACATAATGTGGAAAGTACCCCTTGGTGTGTGGCTTGTAATATGCCCCACTCACCATTCCAATGTGTTGTTGCTCAGGCCTTGGGAGAAGAGGCCAATGATTCATATGTAGGAGATTATGAAGGATCTAAAAAGCCTGCTATTAACATGTTCACTACTGAACTAATGGGGGACCTAGTGTCCTTAGATGATGAATTTATTTGTCTTGATGTTGATCATAAGAGGAAGATCTTCTTTGATAATGAACAACAAATATTTACTCAATCTGATTAGGAAGAGTTTGATAATAATGATTGTAAGACTCATATGGTAGAATCCAGATTAGATGAAAAACAATGGAGAAAGCCCAGTGAAGAAGAGATTAGAAGTCTAACTGTGGCTACTATTACTCAAGAAAAATCCTCATACAATTTGAGGAACATAAAAGTAGATAATGATTAGGGAGTCCCAAGATCAGTATTTGTTAAGAATAAGCTCCAAGATAAGGATTCCCCAAAGCCACACATTGTAAATAGTAAAGATGAAGGGTTTGAAGCTGAGAAGAAAAGTAAACTAGAAGTTATTACTGACAAGGTGAAAAAGAAAATTGGTAGGTCAAAGGATCACCCTAATTTTTATACTGACTCCCTTACCTTTGATATGAGACATGCCTTGTCCCAAATGAAGGTCTCCATCCCTTTGCTTGAAATGTTGAAAATAGAGGAGCACAAAGCAACAAATTTGGCTCTTATAAGTGAGCAGAGAACCACTCATGTTCTACAAGAGGAAGGGAAGTCCATGGATAAGCCAATTGAAATTAATGACATCTCTGATGTATGTGTTGGGACTATTGTGACACAAGATCCCTCTTCTATCAATCCTTTCTACGTTACTTTTCTTGTAAATAATTGTTTGCTAAAAAATTGTATGATTGATTTTGTCACTGCTACAATTGTAATGCCTTATCAAGTGATGAAGGAGTTAGGGTTGCAAGTTGATACATCTAGTGGAAGGTGTTATACCATGGATAATAGGGTAGTACCTATTGTAGGGACCCTAATTGGAATAGAAGTGAAGATTGTTGCATTCCCAGAAGCCACATATAAAATGGATGTGGTTGTTGTTGATACAAAACCTCATTATGGCATGTTACTGTCAAAACAATGGGCTACAACAGTGGGTGGAAAGTTGCAACTAGATTTTTCATATGCTACCATCCCAATAAATGGAACTAAGGTAAAGTTGTATAGGGAGCCCCGTTCTTCAGTCATGATTGAAGTGGTTTCTCCGGAGGATCTAAATTATTTTGTAGATATTGACATGAGCAATTTTGTGATTGAAGAGGCAGTACCTCAAATGAAAAACATAGATCCAATTATGGATGAGATGATTTTGCAGCAAGATGGGCTTTGGAAAATGTTCTTTGATGGTGGATGCTCCAAGGAAGGATCAGGAGCTGGTGTTGTATTCATTTCCCCACCAGGTATTACATTTAAATACTCATTCTTGCTAACTTTTCAATGTACCAATAATACTGCTGAGTATGAGGCTTTCATATTGGGACTAGATGTAGCCATAAAGCATGGTATTAAATTTTTAAAAGTCCACGGTGATTCCCAACTCATTATAGCCCAAGCAAGATCTCAGTATGCTTCCAAGGATGAAAAATTGAAACTGTATAAACATGCTGTTTGGGATAGACTAGATTTTTTTGATGCTTTCAATCTACTTTGGGTAGAAAGATCCAATAATATCATGGCAGATTTTTTTAAAAATGTTGCCCTTAAGAGTGAAGACATAACCCTCATTTCTTTTTGAACGTTACTTTTTAAGTCACTTAAGTCCATTGAAGAGCACATGCATTTATTTTTCACAGGGGTTATATCTTTTTCCCTAAGTCTAGAAACCTGGTGATATAAATAATATATCCTACGTCCTAATTACCTTATATTCTAATGTTTTAGTTTTCATTCAACTGTGAATCTTTAAAGAAGATCTAACGGCTGTCACATGTTTGCATGAAATCTTTCCAAGCCATGCGAACATGCAAAATAGCCATTGATTTTATAATGAAGCTTGATGCGGAAACAAGGTGGGACCACTAACAACTATTTCACAAGTGGCGACCTTTTATTTGTAAAGGACAGTGGGGATGATGGTAGAGGAATCTTTGGAGTTTGAAAAGTAATAAGGGGAAGATCGGATAGCTGTTGTATAATCACATGGGCTCTTAGAGGCCTATGTGATCATGCGACAAGCAGTTGATCTTGCATCAAGCCAAGCATGATTCTCAGGTGGGACTTTTGACAGATGTACATGAATAGCATTTTCTCATTGGCTAGTATTAGTAGGACCACTATAAGTTTTTGCATATGGTTTCTCCCTGATGGGTCATTAATACTTGCTGATGTGGAAGATGTTAGCAGACACCAGTGCTCACAAAGAAAGAAAGTACATGACAATTTTCTAGGTGTTGCAAGCATGGATTTTCTTTATTGACAAAGGTGAAGTGGGACTAGCAACTTGAAGAAAGATAATGATGGTGATTGATGCTAACGAGTTTTTTCATGTTTGCATAAGCTTCTTTCAAGCTATGCGATCATGCAAACAACATTTTGTCTTAACGGTGGAAGTTATAAGAGACCGCCATAAATAGAGAGATAAAGTGACGGTTAGTTGTATGTTCACATGAGTAATTTTCATGCTATGTGATCATGTGATGGGCCGTTAGATTATTTTCTAAAGAGGATCAACGGTTCTAATTCAAACTGGAGATAAAGTGATGCAACTTTGAAGTTTCCCATTGAGAAGTGATAGTTCATTCTTTCGGAGGAGTAATTGTTGAATCGTGCTAAATAAATTGTTGAAATGACTACTTTAATTACTCATATATCAGAATTTCATGCACTCTCAAAAGCACAAAGAGATCAAAAATTTACAGAGGCTCAGGTGTGAAGAATTACGAGGATTGGCTGCTATCTCCCAGTGGTTTCCTAGAAAAAGGTTGGTGAAATACTTGTGCGAATTGCTTCCCCACTAAAAGAATCATAGTTCTATAATTTATCTATCTTGCAAAGGTTTCTTTTAAAGATAAACCCTAAAAATGGCACCAAGGAAAGAATTGTCTGGTAAAATTGAGTATAGTGAAAGAGGTTTGCATGAGGATTTGTTGCAATTACTTCCCGGCTTTACTACTAACCTGGTGCAAACCAAAAGTTTGATTCCCAAAGATCCTAGGGTAAAAGTAGCGGAGGGTTTTTATGACATAGCAAATTTTATTAGAGAGGCCAAAATTGGTACAATCAACACAAGTGGTGACTCTGATATCACTCGATTGGAGTTATTCAAATTAGGTTTTAGTCAGAGAAATGCCCCACCCTATAAGCAATATATGGCAGTCTGACCTAGGAAAACTTGTCATACCCGGTGTCTTTTTAGATGTGGATTTGATGATCCAGGATGCAAAGAGTTATGATCCAATCACTAGAGAGGTTAGGGATGCAAAAGGAGTACTATTGATTAAAATTTGTGCTGAAGAGATTAGGAAGGTATTCAGGTTAAGTGAACCCTTAGACAGTTTGGAGAATATTGATTTTGAAGAGCTAAGGCAAGTCTATGATGCACAAAGGAACTATTTTAGAGGCAAATTGTTGAAGGATTTCTACACCAAAATTGGAAAAATGGTTATTATGGGACAAAACACTCAGGAGCCTTTTAAAATAGAATATTTTGATCTCAGAGCTAAGGGTGCATATTGGTCATTATGTCAAGTTTTTGGAGAGGATGTTAGTGAAAGGATGCCAATACACTTGATGTGCATGGTGATCCAAATCCTACATGCACACGTATCTATTACATTTGATTTTGCTCCTTTTATTGCTGAATTAATCCATAATGGATTAGTGAAGATTCAAAAGAATGAAGATGGAAGGCCCTTTTGCTGGTACTCTTTTATAATGTACATGTTTTTGTTTAAAAGAGCAAGTTATTTTGAACAAGAAATGGAATTAGTGAGACAGAAGGACGGTGAAGATATGCTAGTCCAATTATGGAGCCTCACAATGACCTAGGATGAGAAGGATCGTAGTTTCATTAATTTTGATAAATGTTTTGCAGCCAAACTCAGGAAACTATTTGTCTTAGACAACCCAAGAATCCCAATAGTATTGGCATAGATTATTAGGCCAAATCAATTTTCTAAGAATCTGAATATTGTACACAATTGGGGAGATGTTATTTTCTACAATGTATCAACTGTCATCAAGTTGTATGGTTTCAGGGGGACCCCTTTTATATTTCCCTTTCAGGTACCCCTTAGGATTGGAATTGCAGAATTCTTTAGGCAGTTGGGAGATATTGGAGAGTGTGCCCTCACTGTAAAAAGCAAGGGAACTTTATTCCCAAATGTTACCATTGCCCATAAATTCATAATTACCAAGGGTGGATGGGTTTACATGGATAAAATCTTGGCTCCATACCATATGGCTACGACAATTGCCAGAACGGTAGATCCAGAAGGTTTCTATAATGAAATGTTTAAGAAGAGAGCCAAGTGTGCCATGATTAACCATATTTTTAATTTCCCTGAAGATATAGTCAAGAATGTAGCAAAGTTGTAGGAACAAGAGGTTAGAAAAGAAAAATGGCCAGTATATAGGAAGACAGTAGATTTTATCTAGCAATTTGACTCTAGATGGGATCCCCTAAAAAGCATAACTCCAATGGGGAAGAAAATAGATACTCTTATGGATTGTTTTCAGGAGATTTTTCAAACCCTAAATGAAAAGAAGGAAAAAGTTATGAAGGATGATCTAGAAAAGGCTAAACAATTGTTGAGCAAGCCTATATTTACAAAAGGGTTGCCCCTAGGGAGGTACATGGTGCAAAAGAAGACTGGTTATAATGTTGTGATACCAGACAAAAGCTAGCAAAAGAAAATAGATAAAAGGGATATCCCATCAACCTTACAACAGGTTGGAAAACAAAAGGATATTGTAGAGGTCCCTGATTCTCCTCATCCTCAAACTTCTAAGGATGTAATTGACTCTCCACCCCCATCAAAGAAATGAAGAGTGGAAGAAAGACCTGCTCATCTTGAAAAGTAGTACTCTCCATCACAACCTCCTCTACGAATTTTTGATGACCAAGAGATTGTAGAACAAGTACAGTAAGTAGATGCTCTAGGTCAAATCTTTGTGACCTATGAAGAAGTAAATGAGGGAGTGCCAGAGCCACTAGAAGAACCTAAGTTGGATTTAACAGTAGGGGAATTGGCAAGTATAGAATTGGACCCTATAATCAAGCAAGCTTGTGAAGAGTTTTTGGTTCATGATACTTTTGTTAAAACTAGGGCCTTTATGCAATTTCTTTGGAAATTAAACATCAAACAATTTCAAGAAATCTGTGAGAAGAAACATGAAGAGAATCTGGAGAGGGATTTACAAGTCATAGAGGAAGAAGTGAAAATAGAGATGACTGTAAAATTTAAACAAATCACTCCAGAACAGGGAAGGGATATGGTAAAGGTATCAGGAGTACTAATCCTCCCAGAATAGGATATAGCTGATGTAGTAGTGTTTGATGTAGTTAGAAAAAAGACCACTCCTTTCTACAGAACTCTAGAGGAAGCATAATAGGCTGTTAAATGAGTCACTTTCAATGACAATCGCCAAGCTTTTTTAATGTGGTCTTTAAGAAAGAATGAAAGTAACAAGGGAAAACAAATTGTCAAAGATGACCTTTCAGGGAGTCTAATTGTAAGGAGGGCTACTAATACTTCTTTGGTGGAAGCATCAGGTATTTTAATGGCCACAACATAATTAACAACAAAAGTGGCAGAAAAGGAAGCTAAAGAGAAGGAAGAGCTCATTGCAAAATTGGAAACAATTTTGAAGGTTTATGGTGACATGAAACAGGAGATTCTTGAGAGAGATATTCTGACTGTAGACTTAAAAAGGAGATTGGGAGAGCATGGCCCAATACAATTATCAGAGCAAATGCAGATAGCTTCCTCCCTTGCTGGGCCTTCCTCATCAAGCCCTATTGTGGAACTTCCTCCTTCCCCTTTTCCTCCTTCCATAGATGAGGAGGACATTGATCATAAATTAAAGGATAGGCTAGATAAGAAGATAAAAGATGTTGTCTCACATTTTGTTGCAAAGGTGAGGCCTAAAGAAATACACAAATCTACAAAACAATTGGCAGACGTCTTAACATGTTTTCAGAAAGATTTTGGAAAGATGGTCTGCAAGAAAAGATATTCTAAGGTCATTTTTTGATCAAAATAAGGATAAATGTATTGTGAATATTGAGCTAACAAACACTTATAGGTTTGTTAAGGGTCTTTTTAACTTTGAGGTAAATAGGGGGAGTATAAGAAGAAGGTCAGAAATCTTAAGGGCAAGATATTTCCAAGATGATTTCCAAATTTTTCTTGGTCTTATTAAGGCAGATGGGGTAATCAAAGATAAAGATCAATGGATGGAGCAAATAGATAGACAAGTATTATCTGAAGTAGATTCCATTTTATGTACAGATGATAATACCCCATTTATACAATTTGTTGAACTCCTTCAGGGTGCTAGGATACACTTTGCCAATGTAAGATTAGAGGTTCACCAGTTGGTTGCTGAGTGGGACAAATTATCTCCAAGGAAAGATGAGGTCCTTGCCTTTCATTGGCCAAGTGAAGAAACCTACATGACTTGGGAATCAACATATCTTTTAGAAGGTTTAGAAGAAAAGGCATCAAATGAAGAAGCAACAGGTGTTAGTGCTCCAAACCCTTGAAGATTAAAGTAAATAAGGATAGAGATGTTAAGCAGTTATCATAGGCATGGACATGACACCTGGCCAAAGTTAAACTTCCCTTGGGAGCTGTTACAAGATTTTGGCGCTCATCCTAAAATTCCATTTTTGAGGATTTGTAACCTGAAAAGGAGGAAGAAGAATAGAATGCACTTGGCACCTGATCCTGAGTTCGAGGGACATCATGTCCAAACAAAGGATGATGTAGGTTAGCCTGTAATGGCGGTCATCATTCATGCAACAAATTTAGCAACTGCTCTGAAATATCCTTAGACAAAGGTGGCACCTAAAAAATTGTTGAGAAATAGATATGTGTAATATTTTGTTGCAAATGTTTTTGTCAGTTTGTAATCTTGTTTTTAGTGCAAGATCTTTTAATAGCCATCTGAAGCTTGTTGCATCCTTTCAAGGATTCCAAGAGGGCTGACTAGTATATATAGCAAGTTTTTCTCATTTTAGGAGGTGGTTGAAAATACTCTGTAAGAAAGGTTCTGAATATAAAACCTTATTTTTCTAAAAGTGAGAGGATACTGTACGAATGCATTTTGACCATTAATACAAAATATTGGAGCTTTTTTACTACTATTTTGTTGTCTTTATGTATGGAATGTTTTAGTTTTCTTATGTATTTAAATTGCAAGGCTTCTTAAATGCATTATTCACAAGGTGAATATAGGGGTTGAGCTTAAGTTTCTTTCAAGAAAAGAGTAAAATCTTAGGGTAGATCTCTGGGAACAAATAATCCATGTATGAATTTGATGATAGTAGTAGGAATTAAAGGGATGGTATGTTAGGCATGTCATGGAGTTTCAATGTACTTGTTTGATAGTTATATGCAGAGTTAGAGTTTGACTCTATTGCCCAAGTGGATAAGGCACTAGTTTTGTATCCATTTACATTGATTTGCCACCCAAAATATAAATAACTATTTCATTTTACTTTACTTGTACAATCATAATCTGAATCATTCTATGCCAAGTTCATAGATGTGTTTTATAATGCTTTGTAGAAGCACTGAATGAGGTTAGCCTTCCTTGAGTTCAACTCTAAAAAGAGGAAGGATGAATATCCTTAAACCATTGTCTCATATTGTTGCTTTCATGATTTCTATCATAATATTGTGTATTAGGATAATGTGGGTCATACTTAGAGTTCTCTCATCTTATTAAGTTGAGTTTGGAAGCAAGGACAGAGTAGTGAAGGAGCTAGTTCACAATTTAGAGCTCAATCAAACAGTGAATTGATATAGGTACACCCACCTGAGTATTCATACTTGAAGTGAAGAAGGTTTTCTAACCTTAATACCTTAGTGTTTGCATTTTGCTAGATTATGTCCATTGGGATTATATGAGTATTTGATAATCTATAGATTTGAGCACTAACACAATACAATCAAGTTCAATGTGATGCAATAGAATGATCAATAGGTTATCCAATGTATACCTTAGTCATATCTTCCATATCCATCTCATCTTCATGTAGATATCTCATTCCTTTACCATTTCTCTTCTTCAGATATTTGTAACTATCATGATAAGTACAATCAAGACTAGTTGACATCAATGACAATAAATTGACTGATTTAGTTTCCTTACATAACACTTTAGTAACTCGATGATCTCTAATCACTGTCTTTCACTTGTCAATTCAGTTCATCAAGATATTCAATTAGTTGTAGGTTATCAATCTCTCCTTTTGGCATTGATGGAAACACAATATGAAATATGTCATAGAATACCAAGCATCTTTACTACCACTCTATAGATATATGTTGTAACTCGGTAAGCTCTCCCTAACTTGTACATTTTATATGTTTAATCACTAGACAATATTTTAGGTAGACTCCCCCTATAGATTTGATCTTTTGCTTTCCCTTTCTGATTCTTCTCTAATTATTCTCTCCCACTGGATAGGTATTTCATTTATTCATACTCTCCTTTTGATAGAAATTCCAAAAAGAATAAACAACTATGTAGTAGCCAAAATAATATCACTAGTGTTCGGTTCAGATCAAGTACCTTTATGTACAAATATACAATTTTCTCTCATTCTAGCTTTCATAACCTTAGGAGACCTAAAGTGTGAACAATATGCATCAACATCATTTGATATTTTGATAAAGTATAGGTTGATGCAACCTCCTGATCACCTTAGTGACCGATAGATAGGAGATGGACCCCTAGTCTAGTACTTAAGTACTCAAATGTATCCTTCTGTAAAGGTTTGGAAAATATATTTTCAAGTTATTCTTTTGATTTCACATACTCCAATTTCACTTTCTTTTCTTGTACTTGTTCCCTCAAGTAGTGATACTTTATAGATATGTTCTTCTTCTTTGCATGCATAACTAGATTCTTGGAAATTTTTATAGTACTTGTGTTATCAAAATATATTATCACTAGATCAGTGATCTCTTCATTCATCCCTTCCAAAAGTTTTTTTATCCATGCAATTGTTGAACAATTAGCAACAACAACAATATATTCTTCTTTCAGTAGTAGACTGATAAATACATGCTTGCTTCTTTCTTATCCAATTAACTAATCTTTCTCCCAAAAAGAATGCTCCACCAATTGTGCTCTTCTGGTCATCAATATTTCTAGCCCAATCTGTGTTGGTATAAACTTGTAGTTCAAAATTGCCTTGTTTCTTGTACCATAAACCATAATTCTCTATGTTCTTCAAGTATCTCACAATCCTATTAACAATAGTCATATGTGATTCCTTAGGATTAGTAGAAAATCTTGCTACAATCCCAACAACATGTGTAATATCAAGTCTACTATGAAAAACATACTTCAATTTTCTAATCATTGATCTATATAATATTTGATTTACCTCAGCTGACTAATCATCCTTTGTTAATTTTCATCCTGTGACCATCAGTGTACCTACTGGTTTTGAATCTTCCATTCCAAAGGTCTTCAACATTTCTTTGATGTACTTTGATTGTGTTATGAATATCCCTTCATATTGTTATAGAATTTGTAAACCTAGAAATGTTGGAAAATGCAATTGAAGCAATTGTTGTATTGTCATTGAATTCAAACATTAACAAGTAAGATTGTTGCTATTTAAGAAAGTATTATATCTATTTGATTGTTGCTAAGGGGAAAGGCAAGGTTGGTAACAATAGCACCTAAGGAAAGGTTGAGTTATCTTGATACTTCAATGAGTACTTGATTATGTGGCACAATGATAAGATAATGTATTGTTTATCTAAGTATGAATGAAGACTAAACTGGTAGGCTTAACCGAGTAAAAGTGAAGAAATCTAGTTTAAGCTGAGTGATGTTCGTGTCGACCGAGCTAGTATATGCCGAGTAAATTCAGTGTTGACCAAACATCAGTATTAGCCAAGGAAATAGTTTTTGAGGTGACCGAGCTTTCTAGTGAACACCAAGGAGTTGAACACAATATTGACTGAGCATCAATATTTTACATTTGAGGAAGAATTCAAATCTCTAGCCAATATCGTTGAATTCTTGGATTATGTAAAATGTGTTGACTTTATTTACTGATTGTATGAAATAATTTAATGCACTGTAAAATGTTTTATTGTAAATCTATTAAGATATTTGAGATATTTCTAGAAGGATAACCGAAGATCATAAAGTAGGAAGGATTCCATGAATCTAACCTAACCCTAAGATCTATGAAGGAGATTAAGCAGCAAAAGATGTATTGACCTAATTGAGGAAGTATTAAGGAAACCTAAGCTAGAGGTTGAAAGAGAGAGGATGTTGGAAGTGTTGTTGATGTTATTGACTGTACAAGCAAAGAAGGATGAAGGAGAAGTGTTGTGATTGCTTGAAGAGAGTTCCAAGTAGATCAGTGATGGTGATGGTAAAGGTTCATAATCAGTAAGCCAACATATGTGTACGTAATTGGATCTAATATTTGCAAAGTGAGTTGTATGTTTTTTAGATCAATACTACTGCTACTTTCTAACCATTGTATCAGTCAAAATCCTTTTAACAAAGGTTGACCTAGCAGTCATTTGTATAAATCCTTTGAACAAGGTTGCATTCTAATAGAATGTATGTAAGTCCTATAACAAGGTGCACTTTTAACAGAGTGGGTTAAATCCTTTAACCGGGTCACACTAGATAGTGTGTTTGTAACCTTTGATAGGGTTGGCTTTTCACCGAGCTCACTTCAAAAGAGTGAACATAATAGTAACATGTTACAAAGTGGTTTTTCCCAAATTAGGTTTCCACTATAAATCCTAGTGTTGATACTTGTGTGAATGTTTTGGTTTGAACATTTTTGTGTTTTACAAGTTAGATACTATTGGATAAGTGGACTGCATTGTTATATGTTTCTGTTATGCAATCAGTAATGACCGAGTAGCTATTGGTTATTAGATCTAATTTTTTGAATATTTTTAAAGTTTGTTTTTATACATCTGGACCTGAGAACAATTGATTCACCCCCCTCTCTATTGTTCTAAATCATATTAAAAATTGGTATCAGAGTTGTTGGTGCTTACAAAGAACAAGTTGGAAGGCACTTAAAGAAAATGATCAGGATGTATAAGAAGGAGGTACCAAAGATGAATAAGGAGAACTTCCCTGCATGGAAAAGCTTGATGAAGCTACATCTAGCCAGTGTTGGTGATTCTGCAAAGTATTATGTTGAGCATGATTATGTCACACCCATTGCACCTCTGACTGCCAAGGAAATGAAAGCTAAACAAGAGCATAACTAAGCAATATTAGAGATTGTTTCTGCCCTAAGTTATCCAAAATTTGAAGACATCAAAGACTATAGTAATGCAAAGAAAATGTGGGACACCCTTGCCAACATCCATGGCATCGACATAAATGTATTCAAAGAAAAATTTGAGAGCCTAAGAGGTAAATTTGATGAAATGAGAATGCAAGAAGGTGAGAATATTGCACAATATTGTGGTAGAATAAAAGTTGTAAATGTTATTAGAGGAGCAAATAGAACTATTGATGATGAAACTGTAATTGGAAAAGTACTGAGAACTCTGTATCCTATCTATGCCATCAAAATTTATGCAATTCTGGAATCTAGATGTAACCCTAACAATGCTCTTACTTTGGAAAGTTTGGTTGGTAAGCTTATTGCTTTTGAACTTTATAACTGTGATAACTTCACTGTTGGTAATGTTGAATCTTCTTTTAAGTCACAAATGGTTCTGAGTAAGTCAAAGAAGGAAAAGGAAAGATGCATAAGTGAAAGTGATAGTGACACATCTAATGAAGAACTTAAGGATCTAGAAGCTCTTATGGCTAGAAGACTAAACAGGGGAAAAGGAAAGTACAAAGGTAAACTCCCTATTATATGTTTTTCATATAATAAAGTTGGTCATATAGCTGCTAGATGTCTTGATAGGGATGATAAGGATGAAGAAAGAGACATCAAGCATAAAGACAAAAGAAAAGATAAAGGTTACCGAAGATACAAGGACTACAAAGGAAAAGGTAAGAAATCTTGCTATATTGCCGAAGAAGAGACTGACACTGATAGTGATGATTTTGAAATTGAAGTTGTTTATGTTGCAATGAAAGATGAATCCGATGAGGATGAAAAAATTGCATTGATATCTTATGTGAACAAAAATGATAAATGGATTATTGATAGTGGTTTTTCACATCACATGACTAGTGAAAAGAGTAAGTTTGATACCTTAGATCATTATAAAGGTAGGAGTGTGAAATTTGGTAATGATGCACCATGTCCTGTTAGAGGAAAAGGATTGATTAAGTTGGCTGATAAGATCACTTGTGAAAATGCTTATTGGGTTGAGGGTCTTAACTATAATCTATTGAGTGTTGCACAACTTAATAGTAGTAGCTACCGAGTGGAATTTCATCATAGAAAGGCCAAAATATTTGATGCCACTAGTGAATTGATTGGAAGTGGAGAATAGATAAGAGGTAATTTGTTCTATCTAGACCTATCTAAAGAAACATGTATGATTGCACAACTTGATGATACTTGGTTAAGGCATAAGCAGCTATGTCATGTTAACTTTGATAATTTGGTAGAAATTAGTAAGAAAAAGAAAGTGAGAGGTCTACCTAGATTAAAGAAATCTAAGAATGTAATGTGCATAGAATGTTAGTTGGGTAAGATGACAAAGTCTAGTTTCAAGAGAAAAACTTTTACTTCTAAGAATACCTTAGATTTGGTTCATACTGACCTTTGTGGACTGATGGGTGTACAAAGCTATTATGGTGCTAGATATTTCATCTTGTTTGTTGATGATTATACCATAATGATGCATGTAATGTTCTTAAAGAAAAAATCTGATGCTTTTCAAATGTTTAAGTGGTATGTGGCTGCAGTTGTGAACTGTTCAAACTTGATATGGATAAAGCAATTGTTGGTAGGCATGAAAGAAGAAATCACTGAACTAGTTGTCATTTTCTGTGACAACACAAGTGCTATCAACATCTCTAAGAATCTAGTGATGCACACAAAGACCAAACACATTGCAGTAAAGTATCATTACTTGAGAGAACTGGTACAAGATAAAGAGGCCTGAATGGAATATGTGAATACAAATGAACAACTAGTAGACATATTCACTAAAGCTTTACATAAAGAAGCTCATGAATAACTGAGAGGTAAATTTGGGGTCCTTCCCCTAACTGAGGCTGCCTAGTCAAGCTAGGAGCACTACATCAAATGTGCTGCAAAGAGTATCTAACAAGTTGATGCAGAGACATGCCACATTTTAGGAGCAGCCTAGAGTTGTGAAAAGTATAGCAAAGACAAGAATCAGTCATAAGAAAAGATGATAGAGGGAGAATTACTGTTACTGAACTGAAAAGATGATATCTACATCTATAGGATGTATGTTTTAGTTTCTGATTTGGCATTTTTTTCAAAGAGGGAGATGATTACAAATGAATACACAGAATGAAATTTTCATGGAAGATCAAGTAAGAGGGAGAGATTTAGTGGATGGTCATACAAGCATGGCTAATTGATTCTATATCAGAATGAAGCTAAGGATATTATAAATATTTCTGATGGACAAATAAGTTTTGGATTGGTTGGTAATTCATGTGATATTCATATGGTGTTTCCATCAATGCAAAAGAGGGAAATTGTTGGAAACTGCAGTTGAAGCAATTGTTTTATTGTCATTGATGTCAAACCTTAATTGGTAAGATAGTTTCTATTAAAGAAAGTACTATATCTATTTGATTGTTGCTAAGGGGAAAGGTAAGGTTGGTAACAATAGCACCTAAGGAAAGGTTGAGTTATCTTGATACTTCAATGAGTACTTGATTATGTGGCACAATGATAAGATAATGTATTATTTATCTGAGTATGAATGAAGACTAAACTGGTAGGCTTAACTGACAAAAAGTGAAGAAATCTAGTTTAAGCCGAGTGATGTTAGTGTTGACTGAGCTAGTATATGTCGAGTAAATTTAGTGTTGACTGAACATCAGTATTAGCCAAGGAAATTTTTTTTGAGGTGACCGAGCTTTCTAGTGAAGACTGAGGAGTTGAATATAGTATTGACTGAGCATCAGTATTTTACATTTGAGGAAGAATTCAGGTCTCTAGCTAACATCATTGAATTCTTGGATTATGTAAAACATGTTGACTTTATTTATTGATTGTATGAAAGCATTTAATGCACTGTAAAATGTTTTATTGTAAACCTATTAAGAGATTTGAGATATTTCTAGAAGGATAGCCAAAGATCATAAAGTAGGAAGGATTCGATGAATCTGACCTAACCCTAAGATCTGCGAAGGAGATTAAATGGAAAAAGATGTATTGACCTAATTGAGGAAGTATTAAGTTAACCTAAGTTAGAGGTTGAAAGAGAGAGGATGCTAGAAGTGTTGTTGATGTTATTGACTATACAAGCAGAGAAGGTTGTAGGAGAAGTGTTGTGAATTCTTGAAGAGAGTGCCGATAAGATCAGTGATGGTGATGGTAAAGGTTCATAGTCAGTAAGCTAGCATATGTGTATGGAATTAGATCTAATATTTGCAAAGTGAGTTGTATGTTTTTCAGATCAATACTACTGCTACTCTCTAACCATTGTATCAGTTAAAATCCTTTTAACAGAGGTTGACTTGACAATCATTTGTATAAATCCTTTGAACAAGGTTGCATTCTAATGGAGTGTATGTAAGTCCTATAACAAGGGGCACTTTTAATAGTGGTTTAATTCCTTTAATTGGGTCACACCTAACATTGTGTTTGTAACCTTTGACAGAATTGGCTTTTCACCGAGCTCACTTCAGAAGAGTGAACATAATAGTAACATGTTACAAAGTGGTTTTTCCCAAATTAGGTTTCCACTATAAATCCTGGTGTTGATACTTGTTTGAATGTTTTGGTTTGAACATTTATGAGTTTTACAAGTTAGATACTATTGGATAAGTGGACTGCACCATTATATGTTTCTATTATGCAATCAGTAATGATCGAGTAGCTGTTGGTTATTAGATCTGATTTGTTGAAGAGTTTTAAAGTTTTTTTATATACATACGGACCTGCGAACAACTGATTCACCCCCCTCTCTATTGTTCTAAATCATATTAACAAGAAAAAATTTAATCTCTCCAAACATTGACATTTCAAATTCTTTTCTCATTTAATCAGCAAATGCTTTGCATAGATTATCATGTCCTCCAAATATGATATCATCAAAAAAAAATTCAGCAATAAGAATCTTGTCATCAATTTCACCTTTCAAATACAAATTGCTATTATCAATTTTTCTTACAAAACCAATACTAATAAGATATCAATGTAGTCTTTCATACCATGCTCTCAATGCTTGTTTCCGTCCATACAGTGCTTTGTACAATTTACATACCATGTTTTTCTGATTTTGATCAACAATACCTTTAGGTTGTTCAATGTAAACCTCTTCCTCAAGTATCTCATTCAAAAATGAAGATTTGACATCCTTTTGATATACTTTGAATCCTTTGTATACAACATATGCTTGTAATATTCTAACTCCTTCAAGTCTTGCAGCTGGTGCAAAGGTTTCACCATAATCTATACCTTCTTCTTGTGCATATCCTTGACATACAAGTCTTTATTTGTTCCTAGTGACTTCATCATTCTCATTCAATTTGTTTTTGAAGATCCATTTGGTTCCAATAAAATTTTTATCATTCATTCTTGGTACCAATGTCCATGTTTTGTTCTTCAGTATTTTCTCAATTTCCTCATTCATTGCTTTAATCCATTCATCATTCTCAAGTGCATCTCTAACATTTTTAGGTTCAAATTAACAAACTAAACATGTAATTTTTTATCTCAACTTACTTCATGTCTTTTGTTGGAGCTCTAAAATTTAGGATATATTTTAGAGTCCATATTCTGAAAATTTTCTCTAAGGCAAAGTTAATGCCCTAAAAATCCTTGTGAGAATCCAAGTTTGAGTGCAAAGGAGAAAGGGTTCTGATGATTTTTATGAAGAACCACTTGGGGGATGTGTTGATCACTTATCATTGAGCATATGTAATGGGTTGTAGCTTTCAGATTTTAGTTCTAGTATGTTTTGGAGGTTTCCATTTGGAGGTGTTTACCCAAATCTGCACTGTGTTTTCAGAATTTCATAAGTGACCCAGTTTAGAAGATTGCATTTTATGCCCAGTTGATAGTCATGACATGAGGGTTGTTGCAGTATGTTGTAGGTATGAGAGTGAGTCTCCATGCCCATTTTCAAACCCCCATGAGTTCATTTGACCAATTTTCTAGAGCCATTCTATTTGCAATTAAGTTTCTCTAAGTGTGCAGAATGCAGAATTTAAATGGCCTACTTTGATGTCTGACAAGTTGCACTCAGTTCAAGGTAAAAAGAAATTGATTATTGTTTTGCATTGTAAACCTGGAAGTGTACCTTTATGGTGATCTTTGGATCTTGACCAATCCATTTGGTCACTTTTCTCAGTCAATTCCAAATCCAATTTCTGCATATTTCACTATTTTAAATTCAAATTTTTTTGAAGTGTTGACTTTGGTGTTTAATTACAATTGGCCTTTTGATCATCTTGGAAAGTTGATTATGGATTCATTTTCCTTGTGTGAGAGTGAATTCATATCCATGGTTTCAGATCATAAGGGTTTCATCTGATAAGTTTTCAAAGTAATAATTGAAGGTATTTTATGCAAATTTGCAGTATGGGCGTAATCAGTGTTCATGATGGCCAAGTTTAGTCAGTAATATCTTAAGGCCCAAATATTTATGTTTAAATTCCTTTGGAACACTTTCTCACATGTTGGGATTAAACATAAATTCCAGATGGTGTGTTTATATGAGGCCTTTTAATCAATTTTCAAGGCCATTTCCAGAGGCCAATCATCATTAATGGGTAGTTTTCCAGAAGCACAGTGTGTGAATTGTTGTGATTAAAATTTTGACATTGCATGGTTTGATTCCACTAAACGGCTACATTTTGGGTAAATAAAGGTAAATTTCAAGCGCAAAATGACTATTTTCAAATCAAGCTTCCGGGTTGATGCTTGTTTCAATGCAAAGAATGGGTGTCTGGTATGCACTTTAGTGTTGGTGTTGCACTTGTTTTTCAGCTTGGCATGCCATGTGTTTCAATGAGTTGTGCATGCCTTTTTATTTTAAGTGCTAAACATATCATTGTCTTTTATGATGATGCTGAATATGCTATGTTTCTAAATGTATTTGAAAGTTCCATGGTAATTTGAAGTGACTGTGCACTTTCTTTCTTAGTGTGTTGGTATTCTTTTTGGGTAGTGTTCAACAAAATAGTCTGCATGTGTGTTTTTTACTATAGTGTGCACACATGTTTTGGGGGTGTGCTCATGCTAAAGAAGGAGGGTGCGTGTGCACTTTCCAAAAGAGGTGTGCACCTTTGAAGTGTCGGTGGGTGCCATAAACAGAGGGTACACGCTGCCAAGGCTCCTCCTTACAACACTCCAAATTCCAATAGGAGGAAGTAAATGTAGGCTGTGTGTGCTGGAGTAGTGTGCACACTTGTTTGTGAAAGGTTGCATCACATTGTCTTTATGTGTGCTGCGCTCCACTTTATGTGGGCTCTGTGTACCACATTGTGAGTGTTGCGCACCACAAGGGGAATGTAGACATAGTGGCTAGCTAGGAAGTGGTAGTGTACCAAATAAAGTATGAAAAAGAGCAAAAGGAAGGGTGTGCATGTTGGAGATGGAGGGTGTTGTACACACCATGTTGTCAAGAGGTGCAAACAAGGGTGTTTGTTGGTGCGTGCCATCACTTGCACATAGACACTTGCAGGGAAAGAGATAAGGAACAAGGGCATGCAAGGAAGGAGTATGGAAGGGGGAAATAAAATAGAGAAGGAATGCGTGCATGCCAGGCTAGAGAAGTAAAATTCAATGGGGCTGCATGTGGGTTTATCCCACATGGACCCAGATTTGATGTTGGGAGGTGTTTAAGTAAAAGGGTAGTTAATATGAATGTAAATTGAAGTAAAGAGGTAGGCTTTGCCTCTTAACTTGTGTTGGGCCCAGATTGGGTGCTTGCCAGTTGGGCGCACACAAAGATTTTTAATAGAATATTTAAAATATGTTGAGTGTTTAACCCCACATTGATGGGATGAGGAAAGTGTCAGTGATTTAAATGACATGAAACTCATAAGGTAATTTGAAGAAAGAGCAAGATGCTCTCTATGTGCGTACATGAGTGGTTCATTGGGATGCATGTCAATGACCAAAAAACCACTAAATTTCGTAGAAAGTTGGTAGTTGACACAGAGGTGAGGTGGACACATGGTGACTAGTCAGGTAATCTCTAGATGGGGACATAGTTAGTGAAAAAATTATGAGATTGGGAGACCGGTTAGTCACTGGATCTCTGAAATCTCTAGATGAGGACACAGTTAGTGAAAAAATTCTGAGATTGGGAGACCACTTAGTTGCTAGATCTTTGAATGGTAGCATTTAGTGGCCTAACATATGGAGATTTAGATAATGCTTATTCAAGTTATCTCATAATGCTGGTGGTTGAGACAAATGATTCAAAGATTTAGAGATAAGGTGGTCATTAGATCTCCAGATCAAACTGCAGTTAGTGTAAACATCTAGAGAATTGGAGATGTCAGTTAACTATTAGTGTCATTGAATCTCTAGATGGTAGTGATTAGTGGCCTAACATTGGGAGATTGGGACAGTTCTTGGTCGCTAAATCTCTAAACAGACTCATGGTCAAGGCTAGCATTTGGAGATTAGGAGATGAAGGAGGTCGCTAGTTCTCTAGGTGAAATGATAGTTAGTAAATGCATTAGGATATTGGGAGAATAGGCTTGTCGCATGATCTCCAAGTGTAACCACAATTAGGAGGGAGATTAAGAGATTAAGAGAATGAAGTAGTCTCCAAATCTCTAGGTCAACTTGGTCAAAGCTAGGGTTAGTTCTAGCATTTAGTCATCTTGTGACACATGGAAAATTCTAGTAAGTTCTGGTGCAAAAGGTGTCGATTTTAAAGGAAAATGCAAATTTAAAAATGTTGTAAAGTCTCAACATAGTTTATGAAATATTTTTATTTTAAAATGGACTGAGAGGCATTCACGGGAGCATTTTCAAGAAGTAGAATCCAATCATTTCTTTGAAAGGAAGAGAATCAAATTTGTTAGAGAAATGATTATAGGCATGAAGGTAGTTGCAGAAGGAAATCAAAGTGGGAGATGAAGGAGATATTTTGTTGAAAATTGATAAGTGTAGGTTTGTTGAAACTGGCTTTCATTTTCCTATATCTATTCTTTTTCTCCATTGTTACAATGATGGTGAAATTAACAATGTTAGTCATTATTTTGGCTTTTGAGTCTCATTTTTTGTGGTTTTAATGGTCTTGTAAATGTATTGAACCATATATTTTGTAATGAAGAATAATGGAATCCATATCCTTTATTGGTGATGTATTTGTATGTATTGTGTTGAATTCTTGTATGTTAAGTTGTAAGGCATTTTAATGTACTAGCTACAAGGTGGCTGTGAATTTTTCTTCTTAGTTTATTTCAAGGAGAGAGTAAATCTTTGAGGAAAATTCTAAGGGTTTTAATCTTTCATATGAATCTCATGTCTGGGTATAGGAGTGAAAAGAATGATTTGTAAGGCACTTCATTTGGCTTTTGTATGTTTGGAATTAGAAGGTTTCTGGGGATATACTTTTATTTGACTCTTTTGTCCAATAGATAAGGCACTAGTCTTTGATGGTTATGCACCTTTCATCATCAATTCAAAACAAATTAATATTTACTTTCTATTTAAGAGAATTCATTTTTATGACTTGTATTTGCAGAATACAAGTGTTGTTTAATGATTCTTTGAAGAAATGAATCCTAGGTTAGCCTGCCTGAGTCTAGAACTCAAAGAGAAGAAGGATTTAATCCTTGTCACATTGGCCATTTTCCTAGTTCTTATAACACTTATGTAAGTAGGATATTGCATAAGATAGGTTAAATGTTGAACTCCTATTTCTTTCTTTTCTAAGAACTATCCACAATCTTTGTCTGCATAGTGGGGTTATGTCAAAAGTAAGTCACCATACATGTAGATTTATGTTTTAATTAGGTACACTTGCCTGAGTGTGTGGAGCTCAAAGTGTAGAAGGCTTGCATGCCTTGTTAATGTTATATTTTCTTGCCCCTTAGTTTGTAGGAAGAAGAAAATTTATGTGAATTAGATGAATATCCCATGTCTGGTTTGCATTTTCTCTTTTAGAATTGAAGGATACAAAAAAATCCCTAACATCATCATGATAACTTGCTTGTCTCCAATAATTTGGTTCTGTGGATGGTGTCTTCTCATAAATTTTGCTAACAATTTTTCTCTTCTTTGTTCATCAGTCAGTGTAGGATTAATATCTTCCTCAGTAGAAATTTCTTGATTCTCGGTGTGTATGGGCTGATGCTTAGTGTCTTTATCCTATTGCTTGGTAGCTTCTACCTATTGCTTAGGTAGAGGGTCAGGTAAATCAATGAATGTATATCTACCATAGTCTTTGTTAGGAATGAATACTAAATATATCCTATGGGGGACTATTTGCAGCCATTCTCTAATATTTGTATGTTGCATTGATGTCAACACAGTGATCTACTCGAGATTAGCAGAGGAGTAGATAATGTTTGAATTAGCGCATGTGGAGTATTGCAGATCAAGCTATACGGAGTTGAGGACTTAATTTATATTATGTCCTGAGATCATGGTCAAGGGCATGTACATAAATTCAACTATTCATGATAGTTATTTGTAAATCAGTGGAAGCAGTAGTTAGGTAGTGTTCCTGAGAAGCGGCTTGTGGAAACTGGATGATATCTCCTAATTGGGATAGAATCTAGGCAAGAGAAGTTGTACATTTGATAAAGACATTATGATAGTGACATGGACATGAAAACAAGGTTAGAGGTTGCATGAGTGAAGAACTAATTTTTTGGAAGCTAATAGTTTTATGTAATTGTGAAATATTATGTAACGTGTGGAAGTTTATAATTGGTTAAGCCTTGTTGGCCAACTCATTTGTAATTATTTGAGTGTGGTATAAAGGAAGAATTTTTTTCCTTAATTTTAATATGAAAATGAGATATGGTATGAAAGTGAATTGTGAAATTGAGCAATATATGTTATAAGAGGATATGCGAAGTACAAATATCTAGAACTGAGATTTGATGAAGTAGCTCGTGCAGATTGGTACACACAGAGGAGAAAAGATAAGTTACTGAGACCAATAATTATTTGGTATTATTTTATTGAGTAATACAGAGATCAATTAGATAGTGTGTTCAATGATCTTTCCTTTGAAGTTGTTTGGACAGTGGGTCCTTCTGTCTTCCATAACTCCTAATAGCATTAGAATCTTTTAACAGGGATTTAAAGTCTCCTAATAGGGACTCATATATAATAAATGTTTTTCATAAGGCTCTTAACAAATTCCATCCTCTCACAAGGAATTTTCATATTGGTACATCTTTTTTGGGCATCATTCCCACTAGGGTTTACTCTCTGATCAAGAATTTCCCTTGTTAACCTATCTTGTGTTATTGTGTTGTTGTGTATGTTCATATTTATATGGTTGTTGTTTACATTGATTACATGGTTGAAATCTATTAATAAAGAAAAGAGTTTTATTTATCTGATAACTAATTCACCCCCTGCTCTTAGTTATCTTGGTGGACTTTACTTTCTAACAATTGGTATTAGAGCAGTAGGTCCTTGAAGGAAAAGTTTAACAACTTAAGGAGATCCATGGTGAATCATTTTAAGAAAGAAATCCCTAAGTTCGATGGAGTGAACTATGACACTTGGAAAGAAAAGATGAAGACACATTTGTTATGTTTAGGACCAGGATACTGGTTAATCACAAAGAATGCAAAGACTATCATTAAAAAAGAGAAAATTGAAGAATGTACTAATGAGGAAAGAGATATGTTCATGTGTAATATACTTGCTAGAGAAGAACTCTTGTCAGCCCTTCTAGAGAATGAGTAGAGTCAAGTAAAATATCTAAGAACATCTCATGAAAATTGGTAAGCTTTACAATCTACATTTGAAGGTTATGTACTTGCAAAGAGAGTCAGATTACATAATTGGATATTTGCATTTGAAGATATAAGAATGATGGAAGATGAATCTATTAGAAGTTATATGGGTAGAATGTCAGAGATTGTTGCAGGTATCAAATCTTGTGAAGGAGACAAGATAGAGAATGAAGTGATATGGAAGATTCTAAAGACATTAACTCCTATATTTAAGCATACACCACAGATGATTGAGCAAGTTATACCTTGTACTGAGAACTTTACCAGAGAAACCCTTCTTGGAAGAGTAGAATCAACATAGATAAGCTTGAGACAATTGGGAGATCTACCTAGAATTGAGACAACATTCAATGCACTTAGTGTTCACCCTACCTTGTTAAGAAGTATTAGTGTGAGCAAAGATTGTTCTAGTGGAAATAGATCTAAGAATGAAGAAGACAAGAAGATTGAGGAAGGAATTTCCTTGCTTGTGAAAAGAGAACTAGAAGGTAAGAAAATCTTTAAATGTTGGACTTGTCAAGAATATGGTCATTTTGCATCTAAATTTCCTAAGAGAGTAAAGAAGTATAAAAAGAAATTTAAACCTAGAAGATCTAAAGAATGTTACTATGCTAATGATGAATAATTTGAGGCTAGTATGGAGAAATCCCTAAGTGAAAGTGATAATGAGAATGATGATATATGATTTGTAAAAATAAAAGAAGAAAACTCTGAAACTGAAGTTAGAGAAGAAAAAGCTTTAGTTTCTCAAGTAGAAAAGAGATTTGATTGGATTATAGACAGTGGTTGTTCACATCATATAACTGGAGATATGAAGAAATTTATAAATTTTGACAATTATGATGGAGGAATTGTTAGAGTTGGAAATAATGCACCTTGTTTGATAAAAGGAATAGCATCTATTTCTCTTGATGGAAAGACTAACACTGATGATGTTTATTTTGTGGATGGATTGAAACATAATCTTTCAAGTGTTGGACAGTTAGTTGATAAGGGATATCAAGTTTGGTTTACTGAGAAAACTTGTGTGATCAAAGATAAGGATGGAAATCTAATTGGAACTAGATCATGAACCAGAGGTAATGTATTTCAGTTGAATCCTACTGAGATGACATGTTTGATTACTAAAATTGATGACAATTGGTTATGGCATAGAAGATTTTGTCATATAAAATTTGATAACATTGTGAAAGTAAGTACTACACTTGCAGTAAGAGATTTGCCTAAAATTATGAAACCTACTAACATGATTTGCAAGAATGTGTTATGGATAAACATAAGAGAAGTTCATTTCCTAGTAAGAAGTTCACATCAATAGAGAAGTTGGAAATTTTTCATACAGATTTGAGTGATCCCACAAGGACTAGAGGATTCTATGGTGAAAGGTACTTTATGATTCTAGTTGATGATCTTACAAGAATGATGTGGACTGCATTTCTTAAAGAAAAACCTGAGGTATTTGATAAGTTTAAAGTAATTAAGAGAAAAGTTGAGAATGAATCTGGAATGAAGATTAAATGTTTAAGATCAGATAGAGTTGGAGAATTTACTTCAAAAGAATTTAACACTTTTTGTGAAGTGAATGGAATTAAGAGACATTTTTTAGCACCTAGAACACCTGAACAAAATGGTATTGCAGAAAGAAGAAACGGGTCAGTAACTGAAACAGCAAGAGATATGTGATTTGAAAATGATTTGGCGAAGACGTTTTGGAGAGAAGTAGTGAATACAACATTAAATACAATGAAAAGAATACAAATCAAAGAAGACAGATAATACACCTTATGAATTGTGGTTTGGACATGGGCCATCAGTTAAGTATTTTAGAATTTTTGGAAGCAAGTGTTACATTAAAAGAGATGATGACATTGGAAAGTTTGACCCTAGAAGTGATGAAGGTATATTTCTTGGAAAAGAAAAGCTTATAGATGTTTCAATAAAAGAACTAAAACTATTGTTGAGAGCGCAAATGTTAAAGTTGATGAAAAGTTCAAAATTCAGAAAAGAATGCTTAATTATGAATCAGATGAAGGAACTCATCCTAGAATTGATGAAGAAAATATTGAATTATTCTATGAAACTGATAGTGATTTGCAGAATGAAATTCACATTGAGGAAATCAGAGAAGAACCTAGAATTGAAGCAAGAACTGAGATAGTGACACCTAATAGGAATCTAACAAGAAATCATCCTGTTGAGTAGATTATTGGGAGCATAGAAAAAGGATTTTTGACAGGGAATAAGGTACAAGAAGAACTATGTTTAATTTCTCAAATTGAACCTAAATCTACTTATGAAGCTTGGAAGGATGAATATTGGATTAAAGCAATGAAGGAAGAACTAGATGAAATTGAAAAGAACAAGACTTGGGAGTTGGTCCCTAGACCTAAAGATAAGAATGTTATAGGAATGAAATGGGCATTCAGAAACAAGATGAATGAATAAGGAGTAGTAAGAAACAAAGAAAGATTGGTGTGTAAAGGATACTCACAGCAAGAAGGAATTGACTATGAAGAAACTTTTGCACTTGTTGCAAGAATTGAAGCAGTGATAATGTTTTTGGCTTATGTAGCTTATAATAAATTCAAAGTATATCAGATGGATGTGAAGTCAACATTTCTAAATGGAGAATTAGAAGAAGAAGTCTACATTGAGAAGCCTGATGGTTTTCCCTTAATTCATGAAGGAGACATGGTATGTAAACTGAACAAAGCTTTATATGGACTTAAGCAAGCACCTAGAACTTGGTATGCAAGACTGGAAAAGTATTTGATAAAATTAGGATTTACTAAAGGCACATTAGATAGTAATTTGTATATGAAAGAAATTGAGAATGGTTTGTTGGTTGTGGTTAGTTTTGTTGATGATATTATCTTTGGAGGAGAAGATGAAGCCAGTGATAAATTTGCAAATGAAATGAAGACTGAATTTGAAATGAGCATGATTGGTGAGATGAAATATTTTTTAGAACTACAGATAACACAGAACAGTGATGGTATTTTCTTATGTCAAACAAAGTATATGAATGATTTATTAAAGAGATTTGGAATAGAAAATTTTAATCCGGTTGGCACACCTATGGTAACTAGACACAAGTTATCTAGCACAGATGAGACTCCTGTAGTTGAACAAAAGAGGTATAGATCTATGATTGGAGGACTGTGGTATTTAAATCTTACAAGACCAGATATATCACATGCGGTTGGAATTATGGCAAGATTTAAAGCTAATCCTAAAGAGTCACATTACGCAGTAGTTAAAGAATAGTGAGGTACTTGAAAGGTACAATTGAATATGGATTATGGTATAAAAAATATGATGATTTTACCCTATGTGCATATACAGATGTGGATTGGGGAGGAAATCTTGATGAAAAAAAGAGTACAAGTGGTGAGGCATTTTTCCTTGGAGGAATATTGGTTTCTTGGCTAAGCAATAAATAGAGTTGTATTTCACAGAGCACAATAGAAGCAGAATATGTTGCAACAGCAAACAATTGTAACTAGATAATATGGATGAAAAAAATGTTGAAGGCTATTGGAATAAAATTTGATGAGCCTATTGTTATACAATGTGATAACACTGGTACAGTAAGTATGTCTAAGAATAATGTACTACATTCTAAGACAAAGCATATAGAAATAAAGTATCATGTAGTGAGAAAGAAATTTGCAGAGAAAGAAGTCAGGCTTGAGTATATAAGTACAAAAGAGTAGATTGAAGATATATTTACAAAGCCCTTACCTAAAGCTACATTTGATTATTTGAGAGGTATGCTTGGGTTTATGCCCCATCCTACTTTTGAGAAGTGATGTAGATTGTTGTATTAGTCCAGTGGTATATGAGCTCTATCTTTTTCTAGACTAGATGTTGGTACTTCCTCTATGGAGGAGTATGTGTGTTTTTGAGCCAAGTCATAGAGGACTCTAGTGAATGTATTTTTTGAAAAGTGTCTTTTGACATTAAGAATTGACATAGTGATGTTTACTATTGTCATTCATGTCAATGGTGGAGAAGGATACATGAAAAGAAGTATAAAAAACATTTGTTGGAGGAGATGAAGAAATATAAAATGAAAAACCTAAAAGAATATGATTGTGAGAAAATGAAGCAAGATTTGATTGATGAAGAGGATTTGAAAACATTTCAGAGCAGTAGCATTGCAGTTTGGTATTCATGGCACTTGGATGTTTTTTTCATCTATGTTACCATCAATGCCAATAGGGGAGATTGTTAGGAATGAATTCTAAATATATCCTATGGGGGATTATTTGTAGCCATTCTGAAACAATTGTATGTTGTATTCATGACTATGGTTTTCATTGATGTCAACATAGTGATCTACTAGAGATTAGCAGAGGAGCAGATAGTGTTTGAATTAGTGGACGTGCAGTATTGTAAATAAAGCTATGTAGAGTTGAGGACTTAGTTTATATTATGTCCTAAGATCATGGTCAAGATTGCATATGGAAATTCAACTATTCATGATAGTTATGTGTAAATCACTGGAAGCAGTATTCAGATAGTGTTCCTAAGAAGTAGCTTGTGGAAACTGGATGATATCTCCTAAACATGATAGAATCTGGGCATGAAAAGTTGTATAGTTGATAAAGACATTATGATAGTGATGTGGATGTGATAGAAAGGTTAGAGGTCACATGAGTGAAGAATTATTTTGTTTGGAAGCCGACAGTTTTATGTAATTGTGAGATATTGTGTAACGTGTGGAAGTTTATAATTGGTTAAGCCTTGTTGGCTGAATCATTTGTAATTATTTGAGTATGGTATAAAGAAAGGATTTTTTCCTTAATTATAATATGAAAATGAGATATGGTATGACAGTGAATTGCAGAATTGAGAAATATATGTTATTGTAATACTCCAAAAATGGGCTATAAGTTCATTAACCTCCTATATCATCAAATCATATGAAATCGACATCAAAGTCCTAATCTAAGGCACATCTAAACATCATCAAATCTAATTGATTATCTTAAATTTTGCATCGAAGAATATTCCTAGTAATATTCCTAATTATCTTAATTATCTTTAATTTTATAATTATTTGGCAATAAATCACATTTATCCTAAAGTTTGATTAATTGAATATTTTCATATTTAATTAATTAGATTTAATATTTGCCACTTAATTGTGTAATTAAATTTAATTATATCTATTATTAATTGTATTATTTAATTTTGACAATAAATCTAATATCATATGAATAATTGATTAAATTCTTATTTAATTAATTAAAGCAAGTTGTCATTATTTAATAATATAGTTTTTAATAAAATTTTGATTAAATAATTGATTAACCCATAAATCAATTGTTTTATTTTTAAAAGCAGTTAAGTTGGAAATAAATCACTTTATTATTAAATTAATTCATAAATAAAACATGCACAATCATAAAAGCAAACAACTATCAATTATCAATTAAAGCTAAACTCTATTTTGAGTTAAAACTTAGCTTTTGCATGTTTTTGTGAGTTAATTATCTTTTATTTAAAAATAACTCAAAAATCAAGTTGAGTTATTTGAGTGATTTATGGCTTTTTCCCATGCACCTCCAAAGCCCTGGATTTCTATAAATTAAAGGCTCAACTCTTCACAAATCATCTCATATTTTGCACAATCACGCTGGAGAATTGGAATTGAAGAATCAAAGCTCTCGCGAATCGACATTTTTGTGAGATCAATCTTATTTTTGCATTCATATTTCATATCATTGTTAGATTAGCATAGCATATCAGTTTTCAATAGCATTCATATCATATCAAGTTTTCATTCTTATTGCATAGAAAATATCAAAAATATAGATTAATTGCATTCAATTTCATATCCATCTTTTGCATTCAAATCCTTCATTTAGGTGTCTTCTAGGTCACTGATCTCGATTACAATCTGAGAACATTAATCTCGCACCTATTAGAAGGCAGTAAATCGCTTGGTTAGATAGCTTTCAATTTTGCACGATTTTGATTATAGCTAACCTCTAATGTTTTACTGAGTGTTGTGTCTACAGATCAGGTATAATTTTTACACACACATTTCTGGCGCCCACCGTGGGGCAACCCACCTTTGCATGCTGGTTTTGATTTTTTTGGGAGCTAAAACCCCAAAGTTTCAAAGATTTAATTTTATCTCCCAAAAGGCTTAGAATTTTGGTCTGAAATTTTTTTTGCAGGTTGGTGACATGTCATGGAAGCTACAGTAAAAAATTTAGAATTTTCTGAAATTTTTTAAATTTTTAATAATTTTTTCTTTAAATTCCGGAAAAAATTAATATCTGACGCAAATCAGCATATTTTTCAAAAAAATTTATATTTTCGGAAATCTATTTAAATTCTACAGGGGGTCCATTCTTTGTGTTTTAAATTTGGACATGATATCATAGCTCAAATAGTCAATTTACAAAAACTAGTCTGTTTTGATAAAATGGGTCTCTAGGGCACAAATGAAGAGATTTTTCTAAAATTTTTGCATTTTTGGAAAGCTCTCTATTTTTTAGCAGGGGTCTCTATTCTGAATTTCTATTTTTGTGGCCAAAATCATATCAAAAAAATTAGATCTTGTTGACTAGGTCAAATGCAACAAAAAAAAAATAAAGTTTTGTGATGGGTATGCACTTATTTTTTTTACATGGTTCAATGAATGATATGAGTTGTCATTTGGGTTAATTGCTGGTTATTATTACTGATAATAATTGATTTTTAGAGCTAACCCTATGGTTTTCATAAGTTGAATATATTTTGCATATCTTGTTTGCTTGTTTGCTTGTTGGAGAGTTCGTCACTTGCTTGCATGGAAAAGCTCAACAAAAATTGCTAAAAATCAAGTAAAATCTACTAAGCACGTTGCGAGGATCCCAGGTATTCTCCTTCATCTAATAATATTTTGATTTGGGACTTAAAATAAATCTCTTATGTGTCAAGCTTGTGTGCATCTTTTCATGCTTTTGATCTATTTCTACACACTTGCATAATTGATACTAGGTTGTGAACCCTTAAGGATTCATTACGTAGTCTTAGAATACTTGTGATTGATCTTGATTACTATCTTGGGTTATTGGACTCGCTAATCCGCCGGCCCCTCATTTCCGCCCCGTGGTTGCAATCTCAGCGCCATAAAAGGGAGGGGTCAACAGGACAGAAGCGTTAAATGTTCCACTTGGCAACCCTTTTGTGCTTTTAGGAACTCACTTGTTTTCTAAGTTGGGGACTCATTTTTAGCTTGTGTGAGGTGTTAAGTGTTCCACCTTGTGGACTCATCTCATATTTTCTTTAAGCGTTAAGTGTTCCTCTTTCTACTTTTTGAATGCTTTTGGTAGATTTACTTTCGGAACATATATCTGTGCTCACATAGTAATTAGGCCCTATGAACACTATTCGTGATTCTTGAAAGATTGGATTCCTAGCGAAATCCTTCTTGACGATAGAATCCTTGTAGGTAGGGAGGATACTTAGTGCGTTTCACATTCAACTTAGTTAGTGAGTCTTCTCTTATTGATCGACACATTCTCTCTCCGGAGAGGTTGATAGATCATGTGGGGTTGATATCACAAGCTTTGGTGAATCAAAATTGGTTAGTGCGTCTTCTCTTATTGATTGATACATTCTCTCCCCGGAGAGGTTGATAGATCACGTGGAGTTGATATCACAGACCTTGGTGGAACAAAACTTTGTCTTAGCGTGTCGGATTAATCTGCTTGCTTTGTTTGGGTTAAAAGTGAAGAGGTGTCAAAACCTTGAATCTGGAGCCAAGTCCCCTTGTGGTATACTATTGTGAGTCATCTTTAGAGAGGGTTAACCGTAGCGGACAATCCCTTCACAGGGCAAACTGCATTGACGGAACCTCAAGCGGTAATAGCCATTTTCGCCATGGTAGTGACAACCGCTATATAAATGTCCTTGTGGAAGAAATCTCCACGGGTATGGTTCATTGTTGGGTTGTCAGATCTCCCTAGCAGCTCTTGAAGATTAAGTTCTCGGACTGTGTCAAAACCCTGGTGCGCCGGGATTGGAGTTCACCCCTTTGAATCATAAAAGTTGCAGAGTCAAACCATTACTAAAAACCCTAGAGAGGCCAATTTTTCATTCTCAGGTATATGTGTGTTATTGCAAAACTTTTTCAGAACATACACAATTAGTACTCTCAGGAATTAGCACAATTTGGTCACTTGATTGTTCATGTGCAAGGTTGCTTTTGCCCTTGTTCATTGTTTTCAGACGTGCTTGGAATCACTTGCTTGCTGTTCTGTGTGCTTATTTATCTACTTGGCTATTAAAAATGATCAAATCTGGTATAACCTTCAAAATCTGGACAATACAATTTGCAAACAATCCAAAACTGAAGACCTTACATTTTGCAAAAATTGACGTAAAATCTTTTCTAGAGTCAAAAGTCATTTCAAGAAGTCAAAAGTCGTATGACTTTTTGTCAAGTGTCATTTCAGTAATGCCCATATGTCGTATGATTAAGAACCCAGTGTCGTACGAGTCTGCAGAGTGTCGTTTGGAAAAATTTGAGAGAGTTGTCAGAAATTGTCAAATTGCAAGATATCCAATGTTTCCAGCCTAGTTCCAGAATCTGTCAAAATATCATTGTGTCAGGAATAGAGCAATAGCTATTGAAAATCCGTACACATGTCTCAAAGAATCTAGTAAACAAGAGGAAGAAATTCTGATTGCCGCTATGATGAAGCAACTGCAAGCTATGCAAGTCCAGCTTGACAAACTTGAGAAAGAGAAGGAATCTAAAAAGTTCTCCATGGAATCTTTATACTCTTTTCCATTTGATAAAGATTTGTACATGTCACCATGCCCCCGAAAAAAAATTGAGCAATATGATACCTCTTCCACGGAGAGTGACACATCTAGCTTTGAAGACTATGATGACTATGACAACAGACAATGTAATGATACCTATGACACCTTTGTTCCTAAGAGTCCTCCTCATCGTTCATTCCTACTTACTACAAAGGGGCCGTCACATTGGATAGATCGTGATGGTGATCCATATGATTCTGATTTTGAAAGAGATTTTGATGGCTTTTGTGGACAATACCTTGATGATGATCCATCTACTACTGCTGAGGACTATAAAATACATCGTGCTAGCTTGAAACGTCAATACTATAAGGATCTCTCCTCTCAGAACTCTCCAGCTGAAAATAAAGATTACACTCTCAAGCAAGATCATGTTAATGTTGGACCTTTGTCTTGTGATGGTTCCATTCCATCCCCTACTTCCTCCAATACCCATACATTTCTTAAAGCTTCCGAGTCTTTCAAATCTTTCACAAAACCTTCATCCGACACAAGCCTTGATACTTTTCATGCGATTCCCTATAGTTATCCTCTAGGGCTACCTCTTAAAGAAACTCAAGCTAACCTTCACTTGGCTGCAAATACTTTCAATAATGATAAACCTAAAGAGCCTAAGCCTTCATATGCTATAATGCCTACTTCAGCTAGTCCTTCACCATCTCTTCCAAAATCATCCATACAATCCCAACATGCTTCCTTGTCCTTAGAAGTGGCTCCATGTCAAGAGGACTCTAAAAATGATAAAGAGAAGAACATAAGGAAAGATCAAGATCAAGAACCCTCCATGTCATCCACTCCTTTTCCCAATGTCTCTTATCTGCCTCAGGGTTCTTTTGATCCTGTACCCCCTTTTTCATGCATTCCACCATGTCTTAAGTCTTCACCTAAGCAAGATCAGGCTACTACTTACACTGTTGAGCTTATTGACAATCAAAATAACCTTACTACGCTTGCGCTTTCCAAAGATGATACTTCCATTAAGGTTGTTAAAAATGGTGTTGTTACTTCCAATGTTGAGCCTATTGAAAATCAAGAGAAAAATTATACATTTATGCTTTCCAAAGATCCTTGTCAAGATCAAAGTCTTCCATCTTCTTGTTCTACCACTCCATGTTCATTTCCACTTTCTACTCTTCCTAAGTCTTTGCAAGCTTTGAACAATCCTATCAAAGAAGGTGCTCATATTCAAGATGTCCATGATTCTATTGAAAATTCTAATGCTCACTCTAAAGATGCTGATATCCTTGGTTGTCATATAGATGCTGATGAACTTATTGATTATCCTTTTGCATCTTCCACTTCCATCCTTGGACCTCTTCCACCACTACTAAGAGCTTCACACCTTCCTTCCATCTTGGGTCCTTATGTCCCTTCACTTTCCCCTCCTAACTCTCCTAATTTGGCATCCATCTTGGGTCCTTACATCCCTCCATCTCCCATCTTTCCTCAAGATCAACATAGATGCATACCCTTGAATCCTTTTCATCCACCCACCCATCTAAACCAGTCATATCCTTCTTCTTCCACAAGTCCCAAGTCTTTTGGAAGTAACTTGAATGTTCAATACAAGAAAAAGAAGCAATACAAGAATCCATCAAAAAAAGAAGATCACCATGTCTCCTCTAATAGACATGGAAACATAAAGTCAAAAGAGATATCTAAGAAAAAAACTACAAGACAAGTATGGGTTCCAAAATCCATCATTGAAGATATTCTCTCTAGATCATCAAAAGGAAATAAAAAGCCTACGGCTGTATGGATTCCAAAGTTTCTCTTGAAAGAGTCTAGTGTTGAGAAAAAAGTGAAATTGACATTCAAGCTTCCAAAGGCTTCCACTTCATCTCCCTCCAAAAATATTCTTCCATTTCATGTGCCTAAACCACAACCTCTGCTATCCATTCGCCATATTCCTTCACGTATTCCTTCATTCACGATTCCTCCACCCTCTTGCCACCCTTCAAGGTGTGTGTTTACGTTGATCTTGCCTTCCTTTCCATCTACCCTTTCACAATCCTTCCATTCATTAACCTTCTACCTTCTATCCTTTTTCCTCATTTGCCTATTCCTCCTATCTTCCAACCTCACTCGCTTTACATAAAACTCTATCCTCCATTTTTCTCTTCCATGTTCCTTTCCCTATCAGCATCTTTGAGCATATCATTTTGAATCCTTGGCATATCATGGTTTATCATTTCAAGGAGCATTACATAAAAAGCTTGCCTTCTTCCAAAAAAAAAAAAAAAAAGAGAAATTAAAAAAAAATAAATTGAAAATGTGCCTTGGTGAAAACCTGGAAACAGGCACCTTGGTAGCAAAAGTAAAGAGAAATAAATTCATCCTATGGTGAAAACCACTCCCTTGTGGCGCCTTGGATAAGTACCATGATGAAAACCTGGCAATCAGGCATTATGCGTAGTTCTTCTACATATTTCATCCATTCCATCTTCTCTCTTTGATCTTGACAATGTTGATCTATACACGAACATTTGACTATTTTGTGAGCTATCTTACGATGACCTTGTTTTCATTGCTTCCATGTTTAGCCTTCATATCCATCTTCCTCCATTCATTTTCACCTATCGCTATCCTTTTCCCCTTTGGTCTTGATCTAATAAAAAAAGAAAGAAAGAGTAAAACACAATGCTATGAAGCCTCTTGACATGTCTACTCTTTTGGATTGCATCCTTTCCTGCTCTTGCATTATGATTTTGTGCTTATCCTATGCTAGCCTTTCATTGCTTGTCCAAATGCGCTTTACATGACAATTTTTCCCTAGCTTGGGTATTCTTGAGGAGTTTCCCCTTGAGGATTTCTTCCCTTCATTTTCCTTCATTCTCTTATCTTCCATCTCTTCCACCAGCTTGCTAATCCCTCTTGTTCTCTACCTTGCTAGACATTGGGACTGCACGATATGATCTTGCTTGGGAGTTTGCAATGGAAAAAGATGCTATCAAGTATATCAAGTATCAGAACAATTATCAAAATCAGTATCAGAATCAGTATCAGAACTAGTATCAAAACAAATATCAGAATAAGCATCAGAACAATTATCAGAATCAGTATCAGAATCAGTATCAGAATCAGTATCAGAACCAGTATCAGAACAATTATCAGAACAAGCATCAGAACTAGTATCAGAACAATTATCAGAATTAGTATCAGAATCAGTATCAGAACCAGTATCAGAACAATTATCAGAATTAGTATCAGAATCAGTATCAGAACCAGTATCAGAACCAGTATCAGAACAAGTATCAGAATGGGCCTATAGAACAAGTATCAGAACACCTACAGGGGCTACACCTTTCACTTTAGTTTATGGATCTGAAGCAGTACTACCTATTGAGGTTGAAATCCCATCACTCAGAATCAAAATGCATGGACTTGTCACTGATGAAGACTATAGAGTGTCTAGGTTACAAGAACTTGAACTACTAGATGAGCGCAGACAAGCAGCGTATGATCATCTCAGAGTGTATCAGAAAAGAATGTCTAGAGGCTACAACAAGAAAGTCAGACATAGAGAATTTCAGGTTGGCGATCTAGTGTTGAGAGAAAATCCTAAAAATCAATCACATCAAGAATGCAAGGGGAAGTTCGAACCCAACTGGCTGGGTCCCTTTGTAATCACTGCTACTTTTGGCTCTGGTGCCTATCAACTCTCAACGACTGAAGGAGAACAGCTCCGAGAACCAATCAACGTTCTCCATCTGAAGAAATTCTACGCCTAAGGCATTCAGTGCTTGGTAAATGTCCTGAAAAAATCTTAAAAATCAGAAAAAGTCTTGAAAAAATGAACATCTTGGTGAAAACCTAGCAATAGGCACCTTGATGATTCACAAAAAAATCAAAAAATATCAAAAATTCAAAAAAATTGAAAAAATGAAAAGTACAAAAAAAATTGAAAAAATGAAAAGTACAAAAAAATTGAAAAAATGAAAATACAAAAAAATGAAAAAAGAAAAAAAAAGTGCCTTGGTGAAAACCTGGAAACAGGCACCTCGGTAGCAAAAATAGAATCTCTACCAAGATGGTGAAAACCTGGCAAACAGGCGCCACTTGTTCCAAATGCTCCATCTATCAGCACAATCTTGGTCTTTCCCAGCTTTCAGTCTTGCTTTAGTTTGTACATATCTCCCGGTTTGTTTCTGCATTTCCAGTTTTCAATAAGTCGGCCTGTACACCAACCAGCTCAAGCATTTGCATCCTATCAATGTTCAAACTTGGGGGCAATCAATGTCATACCCTATGGCCTCCAATGTATCTTAGATGTGTCATATCCACTCAGAGTCCTTTGAAGCTTCAAGTTGAGTCAGTCAGTCAGTCTCGTCTCCAGAAAGAATTTTGCATCTACAACAATCAAACATCAAAACTCAACTGAAAACAATCTGTGCTTCATGCTTTTATCTCCTTGTATGCTTACTGATTCGCATTGAGATTTTTGCATATTGTGTCCCTTCGAGCTCTTCAATGATGTCCTTTACAGGATTTAGAGAGTGATGACTGGGGGCATAATCTTTTCTTTGTCTTCTGCTTGTATGTGAAAATCTAACAACTTTGGAAATTTTGGATTGAAATGGTGTCCAACTGTAAGAGCCTCTATCTCGAATTGGATGGCCATGCGTACCTCGACCATTGATACCCAAAAAAAATTCAAGGACGTTTGATCTAACTATTATCTTTTTGAGTAAGTTCTTTCTCCTATTGTGGAATGCAATCTTGCCTAAGGATGTGAACGATAAAGGGTCACTACGGGTAATTCACATTGGATTTAGAATGATCTCTTAGCTGTTTGATGTATTTTTAATGCAAGGTGTACTCAGGTCATCACAACGTTTATGTTTTGATGCTTGTACAAATTTCTATATCAAAATGGACATGATATTCAGGTCATCCTGGCATTTGTGCCTTGGTGCTTATATCTAATCCAACATTCCGAAAACAAATCAATATTCATATGTCCATGGTTGTATAACCAGTGGGTGTTGTATTGATTCTTGCACATACAAATCAATATTCATATGTCTATGGTTTCATGGCTAGTGGGCATTGTATTGATTTATCCGGTTACCTAAAAGTTCAATGATGATAACAAATCGACACATGATCAGTGACTAGGTCCTAGGTCTTAGGTTGCATTTCATTTTGCATGTCTCATTGCATTTTGCATGTTTACATGATCTCACAATGATTAAACGAACTTCAATGCTTAAATGATTTTTCAAATCGCATCTTCAAATCTAACAAGAGCTGAATCTCACACGAAGGTTCCTCCAATGAAATAGCAAGTAGAATCTTTTTTCGGGATCAAAATTCAAATCTGAGATCATTCATATTATTAACTACTTGCATATTCGACCTTCAATCATCACAGAAATCTAGTATTCAACTTAACTGATTATCTTACATCAAACTATCAAAATTTCAACTTGGTCAACCATGGTCAACTCATGGTCAAACCTAGTCAAACTTGGTCTTTTTGGACCTCCAAACGATGCAGAATGCATTCTCTGATGTAAATAACCACTTCTCAGATCAATTAACATGCTTCTAAACTATCAACGCTGACTTTTCTTGTCAGATTTCAATTTTAATCCCGAAGGGGGCATGGTATTGCACATCATTCAAAGTCTGTAAATCAAATTCTATCGATCAAGTCTATCAATATCTTTCATCAGTGATCAAGACAAACAATCACGTCTAGTTACTGATTCATCAAAAGTCCTCATCGCTCAGGGCAAATCTATCATCACTTGGGGCATATCAGATTCATCGATCCATATCAATCTGGTATTCTCTTAATCTTGTAAACTGTATCAATTTTTGCAACCATCAGATCATAGTGTTCTTTCCTTGGTTCTTCGGCAACTGAAGGATTCGGATGTGATACTTGCTAGTTCTGCTAAGACAATCGAGTCTAGAACGGGTCACTCACTTCTTATCAATCCTAAGGTTTAGAATCAGGTGTTTTGACACTTTTTCGCAATCATAGGTTTATTTCCTGCTACAGTGAACATTATCTCTGGTCATTCAAGACCTATTATCTCCATCTTAATTCAATATCAATCAACTCCTATCTCAATATCTTTCAATCGGTTTCTATCTTGAGATCGGTTTATCTTTTGAATCAGTTTCATATCTTTATCAAACACAGACTATCTTTGAACCACTGCGCTTCACACAGTAATTCAAAGAGGGGCAAAATGTAATACCCCAAAAATGGGCTATAAGTTCATTAACCTCCTATATCATCAAATCATATGAAATCGACATCAAAGTCCTAATCTAAGGCACATCTAAACATCATCAAATCTAATTGATTATCTTAAATTTTGCATCGGAGAATATTCCTAGTAATATTCCTAATTATCTTAATTATCTTTAATTTTATAATTATTTGGCAATAAATCACATTTATCCTAAAGTTTGATTAATTGAATATTTTCATATTTAATTAATTAGATTTAATATTTGCCACTTAATTGTGTAATTAAATTTAATTATATCTATTATTAATTGTATTATTTAATTTTGACAATAAATCTAATATCATATGAATAATTGATTAAATTCTTATTTAATTAATTAAAGCAAGTTGTCATTATTTAATAATATAGTTTTTAATAAAATTTTGATTAAATAATTGATTAACCCATAAATCAATTGTTTTATTTTTAAAAGCAGTTAAGTTGGAAATAAATCACTTTATTATTAAATTAATTCATAAATAAAACATGCACAATCATAAAAGCAAACAACTATCAATTATCAATTAAAGCTAAACTCTATTTTGAGTTAAAACTTAGCTTTTGCATGTTTTTGTGAGTTAATTATCTTTTATTTAAAAATAACTCAAAAATCAAGTTGAGTTATTTGAGTGATTTATGGCTTTTTCCCATGCACCTCCAAAGCCCTGGATTTCTATAAATTAAAGGCTCAACTCTTCACAAATCATCTCATATTTTGCACAATCACGCTGGAGAATTGGAATTGAAGAATCAAAGCTCTCGCGAATCGACATTTTTGTGAGATCAATCTTATTTTTGCATTCATATTTCATATCATTGTTAGATTAGCATAGCATATCAGTTTTCAATAGCATTCATATCATATCAAGTTTTCATTCTTATTGCATAGAAAATATCAAAAATATAGATTAATTGCATTCAATTTCATATCCATCTTTTGCATTCAAATCCTTCATTTAGGTGTCGTCTAGGTCACTGATCTCGATTACAATCTGAGAACATTAATCTCGCACCTATTAGAAGGCAGTAAATCGCTTGGTTAGATAGCTTTCAATTTTGCACGATTTTGATTATAGCTAACCTCTAATGTTTTACTGAGTGTTGTGTCTACAGATCAGGTATAATTTTCACACACACAGTTATAAGAGGATATGAAAAGTACAAAGATTTGGTACTAAGATCTAATGAAGTAGCTGGTGTAGTTTGGCACAGATAGAGGAGAAAAGATAAGTTTTTGAGATCAATAATTATTTGGTATTATTCTATTGAGTAATACAAAGATCAGTTGGATAGTGTGTTTAGTGATCTTTCCCTTGAAGCTATTTCGACAGTGGGTCCTTCTATCTTCCATAACTCCTAATAGGGTTAGAATATTTTAACATGGATTCAAAGTCTCCTAATAGGGACTCATATGTATTGAATCTATTTCATAAGGCTCTTAACAGAGTCCATCCTCTCATAAGGAATTTTCATATTGGTACATCTTTTGTGGGCATCATTCCCATCGGGGTTTACTCTTTGATCAAGAGGTTCCCTAGTTAACATATCTTGTGTTATTGTGTCGTTGTGTATGTTCATCTTTATATGGTTATTGTTTACATTGATTACATGGTTGAAATATATTAATAAAGAAAAAATTTGTATTTATCTGATAACTGATTCACCCTCCTTCTCATTTATCTTGGTGGACTTTACTTCATAACATTCTTCTGGTTCCTTTTTTCTTTCTTCATCATTTTTCTCAGCAAATTCATCAACTCTCACGTTAGCACTTTCAATCATTTTGTTAGAAACCTTATTCAAATATTTGTAAGCTTTAATTTTAGTAGAATATCCTAAGAATATTCCTTCATCATCCTTAGAATTAAATTTTCCATTTCTATCATCTTTCAGAATGTAACATTTACTTCCAAATATTCTAAAATAACTCACATTTAGTATGTATCCAAACCGTAACTCATAAGGTGTCTTCTTTGAATATTTTTTCAGTTATACTTGGTTTAGTGTGTATAGTGCAGTGCTAACAGCTTCTATCTATTACACTTGTGCAACATCTTTCTCAATCATCAGTGTTCTAGCACAATCATCTATGGATCTATTCCTTCTTTCAGCAATTCCATTCCACCATGGTGTTCTCGATGCAGAAACTTGTGTTTTAATTCCATGCTCATTAAAAAAGTTAGTGAATTCATTAGAAATAAACTCACCACCTCTATCAAATCTTAAGAATTTTTATTCTTTTCCACTTTCCTTTTCCACTTTAGCTTTATACCATGTAAACATCTTGAAAGCTTCAGATTTATCTTTCAAAAACATAACTGTCATCATTCTAGAATAGTCATAAAAAAAAAATGAAATATCTATCACCATAATAACTCTGAGTTCTCATAGGACCATATAAGTCAGTGTGAACCAACTCCAAAATAGCTTTAGATGAATAGGTCTTTCTCCTAAAACTAGATTTTGACATTTTTCCCATTTGACATTGTTTACACATGACATGGTCAAGTTTAGATAAGCACGGTAAGCCTCTAAATTTTCTTTTCTTACCGATCTTAACCTGCTATCAAAACTCACATGACATAACCTTTTATGCCACAACCACACATCTTCAGTTCTAGCCATTAAACAAGAAGTTTCAGCATTGTCAAGATAGAAAAAATTACCTTTTGATTGTTCACTAGTACCGACCAACTTTCCAGTCTCATCATAGATTTTCAACTTTCTATTTTCGAATGCAACTCAGTGACCTGAGTTATTAAATTATGCTACACTCAAAAATTTATAGTTAAGTCCCTTCACCTAATATGCATTCTCACATCTAATCTTATTGTTCAAAAAGATAGATCCTTTTCCTTTTACTGGACATGATGTATCATTTTCTATTTTAACAGATCCTCCATTATAATGTTCAAGATATTCAAATTTATCTTCATCACCAGTCATATGATGAGTACATCCACTATCAATAATCCATGTATCATGCTTTCTAACTTTAGAGATAAGTGTTGTTTCAACATACCTTTCTTCTTCTTCTGAATCTTCTTTCAAAGCTATGAATACTACCTCAATATCTTCATCGATGTCAGTGTCAGTATCATCCTCCTCATCATCAACAAGGTAACATGATGTCTTTCCTTTATCTTTGTGGTCTTGGTTACTTCTTCTATCATACTTTCAATTGCCTCTACGATCTTGGTTATCTCTTCTATCAAACTTTCTTTCACCAGATGGTTCATTATCTTTTCTATTAGGACACCTAGCTACAATGTGATTGATCCCTTTATAGTTAAAACATACCAAAGGTAATTTCCATTTGTATCTTCCTTTACCTTTTTTATTCTTCGAGCCATTAATGCTTCAATTTCATCAAGTTCATCCTCATCAGTGTCACTATCACTTTCATTCCTTATCATATGTTTACTTCTTGATTTACTAATTTTCAAAGATGACATAAATGAAGACTCAACATTTGGTATAATACTGTTATCATATTTATTCAACTCAAAATTATTGAATTTACCAATTAGGCTATCAAGTGTAAGAACATTACCTGGTGCATATCTCATCTCATGAATTGCAGAAATTCTAATAGCATAGACAGGCAGAAAAGTTCTAAGAATTTTACTCACAACAGTATCTTCATCAATAATACCTCCTGCTCCTTGGATAGCATTGAGAACCTCCTTGATTTGGTTACTGTACTAAGAAATGTTTTCTCCTTCTTCCATCTTCATATCATCCAAATTTCCTCTAAGACTTTGATCTCTTTCTCTCATCACATTCACATATCCTCCGTAAACTAGTGTAAATTTGTCCCACATTGCTTTGGCAGATGTACATGTCGTGATATGTTCAAATTCAACATCTGTTAAGGTAGCAACAATTTCAATCATTTTCATGTTATGTTCATGTCTATCTCTTAGATGATCAATAGTCAAAGGTCCAATCGATGGTTGAATGTAAGCATTATCAAGGTAAATATTTCAGATTCTCCAATTCTAGATATGTGCAACCTCATTCTTCTTTTCCATGATGAGAAGTTTTCTTTGTTCAGCTTTGGCACCTCTCTCTTATACATCTTGTGATATTTACGTTAAGGCCTTTAAAATTTCCTTCCAAGAAACCAATATGCTTTGATACAAATTGTTAGATAACTGAGTGGGGGTGAATCAATTAGTTCTAGTTATCCTACAGTCCTAAACTCCCAGATGTATATATTCCAAATTTTTCAAACAAATTATTAACTCGGTAAGTTATCAACAATAACTTTCTCTTCTTCTATTGATTGATAGTAAATTCAATACTGTGTTTACCAATCAAACTTAATATGCAATGTGTAAAGTAAGATAACAATCTAATCACATCAAATACAAACAACACATAGATTTTAATGTGGAAACCCTATTAGGGGAAAAACCACATGGGATCGGTAACCCAAAATAATTCACTCTTCTAAAGTGAGCTCGATTAGGAGCCAACCTTGTCAAAGGTTACAATGCACACTATAAGGTGTGACCTTGTTAAAGGATTTATCCCTAACAATTAACTCTTGACCAGCATTCACTATGGGGTCAACAAGAAAACTAAGAACATTTCTTCAATGTCATATTGAAATACAAATAAGACTGTTAGGTCCACTCGTAAAGAGATTTTTCTATAACAATGGTTAAATTGATACAGTAGTGATCTGATTCTAATAAAACTAAAACTTGCAGATTTTCAGATCTATGCTAAGCTCAAAATACCTCCTCTGATAAATAATCACTTCAATCCTTCATATCCTTCAACATATTCAACTTGGTGAATAATACCCTGACTCTCGGTAATGCCTCCAATATAGCTCAATTCTATATGTAACCAGTTTGATCAATGGTGTATGAAAATAGTCCTTTCATGAAAAATATCTTGTAGTGTCAATAAGATCCAGACTCAATAATGAATCTCATGTATGTATTGCGTAAAAATGACATAAAATAATAAACTTAAATAAACTAAGCTTATCCTAACATATTCATACAAACCTCAAAATACTATGGAAATAAGCATGAACATGAAGCGATAAACTAATAAACTACTTTAACCTACTCGACACAAATGCAAACCTCCAAAATGACTAAGTGTTGATTTGTTCAAGTTGGGTATGTGGTTGCTCACAAACCCTTTAGCATGACAATGTGTAAAGAAGGCTTGTTGAATGAGGAGAAAAGCTCTCAATTTATAAGCTTTTTAGGGAAATGGATGGTTAGGATTCAAAGTTTGATGAAGGGTTAGGATTATTCAAGATCAATGAGGTGGCCATGAGGTTGAGACCAAGTAGATGCAATGTAGATGACATGTGGATTAAGGTTTGACCATTCAAAGGGGGAAAGATTCTCACACATGTGTGAGAAACTTTTGAAAGTGACATGTCAATTAAAAAATGTAAGATGTAAGAGGGCGTAAGAGAGCCAAAGTTGCTCACACATGTGTGGGAAAATTGAGAAAGTGATGGCTCAATGAGAAAGGTCAAGGGTTGTAAGAGAATGGGAGAACCAAGGTTCCTCACATATGTGTGAGAAACTTTGGAAAATGATATGTCAATAACATGGGTCAAAAGGTGGAAGAGAAAGAGAGAACCAAGGTTTGGAAAGTGACATGTCAATGACTTGAGTTTGGGTTAAGATTCCTTAATCCTTAGATTAAGGTTGTGCAAATGATTAGGGATTAGTTAGGTGGGAGATTAAGATTAATTAGTGGGAAAGTGGGTTGACTTGGGTTAGAAGGATGGGTTAGGCTAGGGAAGTGAGGTTAGGTGAGGGTTAAAGTTAGGAGCCATGTGCTCAAATAGAATTAAATTCAATATTTAATTCCAAGTGGGATAAGAGTGGATTAATTAAACAAACTATGTCATTTATTTAATTAAGTGGAGGATTAGGATGAGGGGAAATGGGATTATATAAATGTAAATTTATTTAATCAAGGATAGGGTAAAAGGATAAAATTAAATAAGTGTAAATTTATTTAATCAAGGATAAGGGATAAAGAGGAGTGTAATTAAATAAATGTGAATTTATTTAATTAAAGGTAGAAAAAGTTTATTTATTAAATAAATAAAAAATATCTATTTAATTGGCTAGAATAAGGGTAATTGTTAGGACAATTTTAGGTGTCTACATTTTTCCCCTCTTTGATGTATCATCAAAAAGTGATGTTAGATCAAAGAAGATTAAAACATAGTGGATAAAAGGGATAAGACTAGTAGCATGATGCCCCCGTCACGGTGGGATGAGGAAGGATGAAGAGGAGGGATTGGTATGCCCCCTTGAGAGGACATGCGGGTTTGGAGAACATGGGTGTTCTCTTGAAAAGAATAAGAGTATGGAAGGAATGAGAAAAGGTTATGGGTGATGAAGGAAGAATAGATAAAGGCATGATTTGATGGTGTGAGAAACCTAAGTTTGATATTGTACTTAACAGTATACACCAAGGTATGGGGAACCGAGATGACAATGTGTCTAGTACGTGATAAAAAAGGTCAAATGCAACCATATGCCTATGACACCATTTTATGTAAGATCATGATGCCATTTTAACAATAGGATGCAAAGACCATGATAAATGAAAAAATTGCTAACACAAACAAGAAACAAGTAAGCATGTACAACAAACCAAATGCAAACCAAAATTTTTCCCCTAGTCAAGCTAAAAACCAATTGATGAATTGATTGAGGATGAAAAAGTTAATGATAAGAACAATGCACATCCAAAGGATTTGGGAAGGATACATCCCATGATGATGATTTTATTAAAATTGGGATCAATGGATTATCAGCTGAGTCGGGTCAAGATGATGGGTTGATTAAGGATCGATGTACAAGATTACAAGATTGGATTGATTGGATTAGTATGGATTACACTTGATTGAACTAGTTTGGAATTTTTTTTGTACTTTTATGTATTTTCGGATTTTTTTATGAGTAGATTTGATAGTGAAGGGAAAGATGATTTGGATTGGATTGTAAGATTTGGATAAGATAATAGGAGTAAAAATGAATGGGATTGGAGATGATAGGAAGGAGGGAAATTGAGATGATTAGAAAATAGATTAGAAAGGATTGGATTGGAGGAGAAATGAATTAGATAGAAGAATATAGGATGAAGAGAAAATGAGAGGATAAAACAAGAGTAGAGGAATTTGAGTGAATGTTTTGGAAGAAGGGAAACTGATTAGATTAGAAGATATATGAATGTGATTTAGTGGAATTAGAAGATAAAGGAATTGGATAGGAAGAATGTAGGAAGAAGGGAAATTGATTAGATTAGAAGAGAGATGAATTTGATTTAGTGGGATTAGAAGATAAAGGAAGTGGATGAAATATAAGAAAAAGAAATGGACTATAAATGAGAGGGAAAGGAAAAATGGATGTTATTGGGGGAAGTTGGAAGAGGATTGAATGGATTGGGACCAATGACAAGGGAGAACCAAGGAATGGGGATGAATATAGTTGATGGATGGAAGTTAGATGGAGGGAATGGATAGTGATAGGATGTGGGGTATGAAAAGGGTGGGGAAGGAGGTGAGGATCCAAGGATGATGTGTAAAAGGAGTAAAATGCCCCACACAAGAGGTAGGAGAATGGACATAAAGATGGGGGATAAAGGATGTATGAAATGGATTGGATGGGTATAAATGTACATGGAGGAAATGAAGGAATGTATGTTCCAAAGCATGCATGGATATCATTTATTTCTTATGTTTTTTTTGTTGGTTTTTTTGGTCTTCTAGTTTTATGGAGGAAAAGGGATGAAAGTGGGAGGTGGATAGATAGGGTGATAGGTATGAATAAGATAGAGGATAATGATAAGGAGGATATGGATGGAAAATGACAATGTATAATGTAGGGAGGATATGGATAGAAGAATACAATGGAATTAAGGGAATGCATGGGATAATCAAGACCAAAGGCATGAAAAGGAGGATGGAGCTTTATAGGATGATGGATGGAGGATGGAGGAAGTGAATATGACAAGGATTATGAGATGGAGGATATGGATAGGAGGTAAAGATGAAATACAGACAAGTGGATGGACTTATCTAGGATAATTAAGGGGAGAGGGATAATGAGTAAGGAATATGGATGGTGCATATGGATAGATGGAATAAATAGGATAGTCAAGATCAAAGAGAAGAAAGGATGAGGATGGACTTAGATAGGAGGATGGATGGTGAATATGAAAGATGGAAGACATATATGGGAGCATGGGATGGATGGAGCTTACCCCCAAGTGTAGGGTACAAGGGGATGAGGGTAAGTGAATTAATAGAAGACGGGAACTTTAGAAGACAATAGATATGTGATAGGGAGATGAAGGGAAGGATTCAAGCATCAAGTGTTGTGATATAGAGTTTTGTGTTTTGTATCAAGGCATTTGGGATATGTTCTCATAGATATTGGTAGGATGGGTGTATGGTAGAGGAAATGGATGAGGGGAAGGAGAAGGAGGAATTATACAAAATATGGGATGAAAGTAGTTGATGAGTATGGAAGGATTGGGGAATAATGGATGGGAAGATGGAAGAATTGTACATAAATGTATGGGAGAGATGAAAAGATCACCATTGGCACACACCTTGAAGGGTGATGGAGAGGTGGAGGAGGATATTTTGGAGGAAAAAAGGTTGATTTGGGATATAAGGACCCAAAATAGATGGAGGTAATGGAGTTGGAAACTAGAGGATTTTTAGAGGGATGAGTTAGGAGGAAGCTTTTTGATTATCAAAGTTGGATGCCAATTTGGATTTTGAATTGAGATGCATTTTGGAATTGAGTAGATCTAGAATCCACATGATTTTTTATTTTTTATTTTGAGGCTTTTGTGGCCTTTTGAACTTTGCATCCTTTTGGATCATATTTTTCTTTTCTTCATCATGTATTTTAGATGGGACATTTGATCCTTCTATTGTTTTTTGTGTGTATTTTTGGCTGGATGCATCTTTTATTTTTTTTACTTTGGCATCTAACTTGCTTCCATCAGCCATGGTATGGGTGCATGAGGATGAATGATTTAAAGAGTTTATGGATGGAATAATGGAGGATGAATGTTGGAAGGAATTCAAGGATGTGTGCCTTTGTGGATCTTTCTTAGGGAGGTGAGGTGAACTTGGATATGGAAGATGGATGTATGTAATGACCTAAAATGGATGGAAGGGAGGATGGATTAGGTTTGGGAACATAAGGACCCAAAATGGATGTGTGTGAGGAAGGGAGGGAGGTTTGGATATAGTGGCCCAAAATAGATATGGAGGGTGTGGGGATGGAGGTTAGGACAAAAGGGCCCAAAATAGATTTGGAATACAATGATGGGAATATTTAAGTTTAGATGTGGATGGTGGAATTTGGTATTTGGAAGGAGTAGAAGGTGTACCAAAATCTTGATATATTCCTTCCTCAATGGGATACTTAGTATTTGCAATACAAGATGTGAGTCTAGGTGTATGGAGTTCGTGTATGGATCAGATAAGTGTGATGGGATTTGGTGGAGGATTAGGTTCATGAGGGGGATTAGGAGAGATGATATGATCTTGGGATGGATTAGGAGGGAAACTAAGATCTTGAAATGGCTAGGGATCATGACATGGACATAACGTAGTACTTTGATTTTGACTTTGGACAGAATTAGGTAGTGGAGTAGAAGGGATAATAGGATCTTGAGAGGGAAGAAGATCATACAATGGAATGGAGGGGAGGGAATCATGAGATGGAGTAATTTGATCTTGACATGGAGGGGAATTAGTGGATTGGAGAGAAGGAAAATCTTCATGAAGTGTAGGATAAGTGGATGTTAAGGCTCAAAATGGAAGGGGATAATTGGATGGGGTAGAGGGGATGGGTTCATGAGACGAAGGGGAGTTATTAATGGATGGGATAATAAGGATTTCTTGATCTTGATTGGGAATTGGATCATGAAGTGGATTAGGAGGGATAAATGGATCTTGAGATGGATTGGAAGCATGGGATGGAGAGATGATAAGATCTAGAGGAGGAGAAGAATCCATAGTAGCATGCTTTGGAAGAAGGTCTTGACATGTTTGGACTTGGGACAGTGATGGGATGGAGAAAGTGGAAGCTTCAACTTGAGTGGATGGAGGGATGGAGGAATCATGAGACTTAGAATATTTAGGAGTGTCTTGACTTGGAGGGAATGATGGTGACTGCATGGCTTGTGGAGATTGGGTAGCTTGATTTAGAGGTGGGGATCTATACTTCTCTATTATCTCATTGATTCATCCAAAGAAAAGCATGGTTTTGGATAAAAGATAGGGATTGTGGATTTGGGTAAATGTGGGAGGATGAGATGGATTTACCTTGTCAAAGGTAGAGGAAGGAGAAGAAATGTGAGATGTTTTGGGATTGGATATGGCATGTTGAGGTGGAATAGATGGGGATATGGTATTGTCTTGGTAAGTGGGAGTTGGATTATGTGAGTTGGATGAATTTGGGATTGGATTTGTGTGAATCCAATCTTTATCCATGATGTTGGAATGAAGGTGTGGATTTGGATTAGAAGAAGATGTGAATGAAGATTTGAATTAGGAGTAGATGAAGTGAGATGTTTGATTTGGATTAAGGATTGGATTGATTGTGAGGGCAAGGCCTCAGGGATTTGACTGATCTTATTTTGATTATGGATTTGATTGATTGTAAGGGCATGACCTCAAGGACTTGATTGTTTTGATTTGGATTGATTAAGAGGGAAAGGCTTCAAGGATTTGACTGATTTGATTTGGATTTGATTGTGATTTTGGATTTGAAGGTTTGAGACAAATCTACATGGAACAAGACCCTATGATGGTGCAAACAAAGGAATGATTTGTATGGTGATCTTCTTCTACTTGGAGATGGACTTGTGATCCCAAGAAAAATAGGACAGGATTAATGGGATTAATTACTTGAGATAGACTGATGTTCTCAAAGCAATAATTCAACTAGATGTGTTTGATAATGATGAAGGTCTATATAATACTTTTGATTAAAATATGTCAAACTATTATTGATTAAGGACTGAAAGATGAGATTGGATTTGATTAGTCTTGATTATGCTTGGATATGGGTCAATCAAGACAAGATTTGATTAAAGTGCAAATGATGATTTTGCTCCTAAGTTCAAAGTGGAAGATTTTATGAGAATTTGGATGAGAAGGTGATGTGGATATAGATTGGAATTAAGAATGAAAGAAATTTAGAAGATAGGTGAGAAATATTGGAAGACAATGGAATGGATTGAATTAGGATTTGATTGGAATGAAGTTGACAAGTGGATTAGATTAGAAAAGTAATGATGTGATTAGATTAGAAGGAAAATGAATGATGAAATTGGATTAAGAAAGTAGATTGGATTTATGAAGGATTACTAAGATGAAGATTATGACTTTGATTGAATGATTATGAAGAGGATAAAGATGACTTACGAGGATGATTATATTAGAAGAATGATTACAATGATTAAGAAGAAGAATAAAGCTAACTTAGAAGAAATGATTAGGGGTATTAGAATAGAATAGGAAGGACTTAGAAGAAGTGATTAGGATGATTCGAAGGAAGATAGGAATGACTTGGAAGAATTGATTAGAATGATTAGGAATAGAATAGGAGTGACTTGGAAGAATTGATTAGGATGCTTAAGATGATTAAGAGATGAAGAAGAAGGATGATTAGGATATGGAGGAATGTTTAAGGATGATTGGGAGAGATTGGATGAATGATTAAGAAGGTGATTAGGATAAGTATGGAGAAGGAGATGAAGTTGATAGATGGAAGAAGTGATGTGGAGATGATGTGGAAAGCTTGACTAAAGAAAACTAACTTAGCAACATTTTTTTGTAATGATTTTTAATTTTTAATTTTTTGAGTTTTGTAATGTTTTTGGGTTTTCAAACTTTATATTTTTCTTTTTGGATTTTAAAGTTTTTTTATGTTTTTGGATTTTTGAAAGTTTATGTTTTTTTGGGAGTTTTGAAATGTTATGATTGTTTTTGGATTTTTGATGTTAAAATGCAAAGCAAACAAATGAAATTATAGACAAGCACAATTGCTAAGGCTTAATTTGGATGGTGTGTCCCCTTTTGGCTACAAATTGGGAAGGTTTTAAACATTCAAGCACATCAAATACACCAACAATCCTATTGAGGCTTCAACTAGGATATACAAGCTCAACTTTGGAATCTCCTCGATATACGCAAGGGCCCAAATTCATAGATGAAAGAGAATAATCTCACATAGTCGGGAGGAGATGGTAACCCAAATCTCCACCTTCACTTCCCAAAGGTATAAAGTTCTTTGGGGCTTAGCCAAGACTGACAAAATTATACTTCCAAGAGAGGTGTCTTTGGATTCACCTCCCGCTATTTATACTCCATTAGAACATGAGAGTTGAGGTCATCCCTTGAGGTGATCAAATCCCCAAGCAGGCCTCATAAAAAGAAAACAAGACCACATATTTATTGTGCACTCAAGATCACCCGAAGGTGCGAGAGGAGAGAATATGTACATGGCCTTGGGGTTTAAAATACACTTGTTCTGTTTAATTCCAAACCCAAATCTGAAAGGTTTATTTTAAGCCCAATTTGCAAATGTGTGGAAAAAACTTAAAAAAGATTGTATAAGGATAAAAATTATTTCAAAATCAAATTCCTTACATTTTTTTGATGAGTTTTAAAAAAAAATTACTAAAAAATGCTTTCATATGCAAGAGTTATGATCATTTTAATATTACAAAGAAAGGATGACTTTGAACACATGCACCTAATTTTCAGGATGAAATCTGATAAAATGGTTTGCAGATCTAGAGAGAGGGTTGAATCAGCTTTCTGACACTTTTCAAAACATCAAAATTGGAGCTTGTATGCAAAAGTTATAGCCGTTTTAGTGAAGGTGTCTTTTTGTAAATTGCAAGGATGAAAGAGGCTTAAATTAGCCCCTGAAAGCTAGCCCATGGGCCCCATGTGACCACATGCTGGAGGACATGAGGTTGGGATTTTAGAAAAACCCCTGGTCACCCATATGACCAGGAGCTAAGAGCCTACAAAATAAGAAAAACAAAATTAAACACTTATTAAAATAAATTACATTTGCAATAATAAAAATGGATTGTAATTTTTTACTAAAAAAACTAATTTTGAAATACACTTTTTTTTTTTTTGTTTTCGGGGTTTTAAATTTTAATAATTTGGGGGGGGGGGGGGTGGTGTGGGGGGTCTGTGGTAACCATAGTCCCGTGAGGACTGTGGTTACCACAATCCCACACAGCTTTTGGAAGCACAAACCTGCGAGGGCTATGATAACATAGTCCTGTGCAGGCTGTATTATCACAGTCCCACAGGGATTTGTTTTTGTTTATTTTTTTAATTTTATTTTTATTTTTTTAAATTATTTTAGTTTTTTTTTGTTTTGTGATTATTTTTTAATAATTTTTTTTGTTTTTATAATACAAATATGTATATTTGTATATATTTAAAAAATATATATAGATATATATATAAGTTTTTTTTTGTATATATATATATATATATATATATTTATGTATATTGAATATATATAAAATGTATATATATTCAATATATATAGATGTATATATATTTTTACTAACAATAAAATGAAAGATTTGTATAAACAAGAAATATTTTTATTTTTTATTTTACTTTTATTTACTAATGTAGACACACATAAAACTAAATATATACACAATGTAAATATTTCCTACAAGTTAAAAATAGCAAAATGAGGAAAGTATAGAGAGTGATATGTCAAAACTTCTCTCTCGAATTGTCCAAGCACAATGGTGAAGCTATTTTCATGATTTGAGGCTTGTTATGAAACTTGATCTTCAAATGGTCCTTTAACCTACAAGATTAAAAAAACTCATGAAACACTCACAAAATGCATTAGATGGTTAGTATAGAACCCATGAAGTGGGTCCCACTGGTTGTGCCAAAATGTAATAAAGAATAAACTTAAATAAGCTAAGATTATCCTAACATATCCTATGCATATGTCAAAATATTATGGAAATAACCATATAAATGTGTTGAAATAAAATGAGAAATAAAGCTTAACTATTCAACATAATAAAAAAAATGCAAACCTCCACAAATGAAGAAATGTTTGATAATTTTAGTTGTTGAGTGTATGTGGTTGCTCACAAATCCTTTAGCATGACAATGTGTAAAGAAAGCTTGTTGAATGAGGAGAAAAGCTCTCAATTTATAGGCTTTTTAAGGGAAATGGACAGTTTGGATTCAAAGTTGGATGAAGGGCTAGGATTCTTCAGGATCAATGAGGTGGCCATGAGGTGGAGGCCAAGTAGATGCCATGTATATGACATGTAGATTAGGGTTTGACCATTCAAAGGGGGAAATATTCTCACACATGTGTGAGAAACCTTTGAAAGTGACATGTCCATGACAAATTGTAAGAAGGTGTAAGAGGGTCTAAGAGAGCCAAAGTTTCTCACACATGTGTGAGCAACTTGAGAAAGTGATGGCTCAATGACAAAGGTCAAGGGTTGTAAGAGAATGGGAGAACCAAGGTTGCTCACACATGTGTGAGAAACTTTGAAAAATGATATGTCAATGACATGGGTCAAAAGGTGGAAGAGAAAGAGAGAACCAAGATTTGGAAAGTGACATGTCAATGACATGTGGGAGACAAGTGTGTAAGAGTGTGTAAGAGTCACATGTGACTTGGGTTTGGGTTAAGATTCCTTAATCTTTAGATTAAGGATTATGCAAATGATTAGGGATTAGTTAGGTGGGAGATTAAGATTAATTAGTGGGAAAGCGGGTTGACTTTGGTTAGAAGGATGGGTTAGGTTGGGGAAGTGAGGTTAGGTGAGGGTTAAATTTAGGAGCCATGTGCTCAAATAGAATTAAATGCAATATTTAATTCCAAGTGGGATAAGAGTGGATTAATTAAACAAACTATGTCATTTACTTAATTAAGTTGAGGATTAGGATGAGGGGAAATGAGATTAAATAAATGTAAGTTTATTTAATCAAGGACAGGGTAAAAGGCTAAAATTAAAAAAATGCAAATTTATTTAAATAAGGATAAGTGATAAAGAGGAGTGTAATTAAATAAATATAAATTTATTTAATTAAAGGTAGAATAAGGTTAATTATTAAATAAATAATAAATATCTATTTAATTGGCTAGAATAAGGGTAATTGTTAGGATAATTTTAGGTGTCTACAATGTCTCTTTAAATAGACTCCATAAACATTTTTCTTATCATCCATTAGATTTTGCCTCTTAATCTCCATCATTCTTTTTTCCGCTTCAAGATTCCTCGACAAATGTTTCTATAACACATTTCATCCTTGTCCATTCGATCAATCTTAAATTTTGTCAGTCGTTAGATCATCATAACAAACTTAATCTTTTACCTCAGAGTCATAAGCAATCATCCAACTCATCAATTTAGTCAATTGTTATAAAATTTCTTTCTTTCTTTCACTTGGTCAATACCGGAATGTGTGGGTGATAACTAACTCAGTTATTATTGTTACTCGGTATACACAACACTTGCTTTGTGTATACAAAAATCTTCAATTACGGACCACATTAACTTGTTTAGTTCTGATCTTCAATACATAAAAAATTCATGTAATACAATCAAGTCATCAATATGATGCCACAGACTCATCAATAAGTTACCCAATGCATACCTTAGTCATATCTTTCATATCCATCTCATCTTCATGTAGATATCTCATTCCTTTACCATTTTTTTTCTTCAAATGTTTGTAACTATCATGATAAGAACAGTCAAAACTAGTTGACATTAATGACAATACATTGACTGATTTAATTACCTTACATAACACTTTAGTAACTCAGTGGTCTATAATCCTTGTCTTTCACTTGTCCATTCAGTTCATTAAGATATTCAATTAGTTGTAGGTTATCAATTAAGACACCTAGGACTATAGTGCCCACCCATAGTTTACTTTTTAGTTTTATATAGCCAAACTCTTTTAGACCACTTTTATGTGTGTGTTGATTATTTCAGTTATTATGTGGTTTTGGATGTATGACCTTACATGGTGATTTGATGATTGGATAATTATGGATATTATATATATTTTCAGTTAGATGATGTTAGTTACTTTGATGACAATTATTTATATGGTTAAAATGATGTTTATGCTTATGATTTTACTTACCCCATACTTGCATGTGTATTGCTATTGTTGGTCATTTTTCATGTCATTGTGGTTTCTTGTGAAAATGACCTAGCTTGGAAATAGGTCTTACTATTCTTCATAGGGTTTTATGAAATTTTCCTTGTTTAAGTTTGAAAACCTTACCTTAGATCTATTTGTGGGTTACTTTTCCATGTCTCTTAAGTCCTTTTATTTAGCACATGGTTTTTGTTTCCCTTTGTATCTCCAAGTCTCATAATGTTTTATGTTATGTATAAAAGATCCAGAGATTGGGCTACAAAGTGAAGACTTAATGGTTAAGAGGTTATCTCTTAATCTCCAAGTGGTCAACAGTTAGTTCTTTTTATCTGGCGACTTGGAAAAAGTGCTTTCTCCAAGTCTCATGATATTTGGTGGTGATGTCTAAACATTCAATGATCCAATGAAAAGGATTTCTCTAGGTGTCCAAATGTCTCATGGTTAGTTATTTTGGTCTAGCAATCTGGCATAATAGTTATCTCTAAATATCATAAAGTGGCAGTTAAGTCTTAATAGATTTGGAGATTGAGCAGTAAAGTAAATGACTTAACATGTTATGGATATCTTTGGATCTTTTAATGTTTGATGTTAAGTATTAAACATTTGGAAACTTGGTGAAAGGGTTATCTCCAAGCATCATGATGAAGCAGCTATGTTGTTTAACATATGGAGATCTAGCGACAAAGGTTAAGAAGTAAACAGGTAAAATTTATCTCCAAGTCTTGCAATGCCACAACCAAGACATGAAATATTATGAGATTAAGAGACCACCATAGATGATGATAGAGATCAATATCTATCACTGAATCTTGAGATAAAGTTTGAGTTAAATAAAGCATTTGGAGATTGAGAGATATGTGCTATCTCCTAATCTCAAAATAAAACCATGGTTAGAGATAGAGTCCAGAGATTATGAGATTTTTTTAGTCTCTGAGTATCTAAAATAATCATGAGTTAAGTTAAACACTCAAAGACTATGATATTTTTTGTGGTTTCTCAATCTCATGATGGAACCCTAGTCAAGGCAAGTGTTCAAAGATTGAGAGTTATACTTTGGTCAGTGAACCTCATGATCAAACTCAGGTTAGGCCAAGCATTTTGAAATCATGAGAAAGCTATTGTTGCATGGTCTCCAAAAGGAATTATGGTTAAGGTCTCATGGTGATAAATGAAATAGAAAGAGCCTAACATGTTAAAGTGCACAACTGAGTTGGAAAAAGTGAACAAGTAATGGCCAATCAGTCTAGAATTGGGTTTTTTGACATTTTTTGAGGGTTTAAAAGGAAAATAATACAATGATGGCCTTTTCACCTTATTTTCAAGAATTTAATGTACTTTTCAACCTCACATGTCATGGCTAGCTAAAAAATTGAAATTGAAGACATACAAAGTGAATGTTGAGGTGATTGGGGAAATATTTTCTATGATCTCGACAAGCTAGCTGCATTCATTGCTAAATTCTATAAAGACATGACACTGCTTTCTTATTTCTTACTAGATTTTAAAATTTTCAAAATTCTTGACAAGAAAAGAGCATTTTCAAGAAGTTATTTAAGTAGCTCATTTTCAGAGGAAAAGATATTCAGAGCCAGAAAGATGAGTCAACCAGAGTCTAGCAGGGTCTCATCTAGTGAGGGGTTAAAGATTCAAGGGAAGAACAAAAGGGAAAGCCAAATTTCTCAGAGGAATTTATTACATTTCTTCCTAGGTCTACTCAAAACAAAAAGGTTAGTGATGAATTTTTCTCTGACCATACTTCAACTTGTAGAGATCCAGTGACTCCATCTTGCTTAGGGTACCACTTGTTCAATTATTTCTATAGCAACCAAGTTAATAAAATCTCAGTTTGCAATGCCTTGAAGTTAGGCATTGGTAAATTGATAGTCTCATATGTGTTCCTGGATGTAGCCTTCTTAGTTGAATTGGCCAACAAGTATGAACATGTGTCAAAGACAATTATAAAAAGTGACCAATCTGCCTTAGTGACTCTTGATAGGGGTTCCTATTAGAAATAGGGAATACTGAGAGGGGGGGGGGGGGGTGAATCATTATTCTACAAAATTTATCTTTTTCCCAATTATGGATATAAAAGATTATCTTTATACATGCATAACATAAGAAGCTAAACAACATGCATAACAATAAAGAACTCATAACACATTATTTTTTCTCGAGGAAACCCTGACCAAGGGGAAACCCTGGTGGGGATGGTACCCACAAAGATCCACTAATCAAAAGTATCCTGTTAAGGATGTTGACCCTATTAGGATTCTATTACAAACATATAGTGTATCAGTCTTGATTAAGGGACTATAGGCCTTGTTAGAAGCCTCAACCCTATTAGAAGTTGGTAGTACAAAATGTGATTACCAAATGAGCCCACTACCCAAACAAGTAATGTACAATATACACTGATCACACAAATAGGTTAAGGTACATAACCTTATACTTCTTGCATCAATATCTCTTTGCTGCTCTTTCACTATCACTATTACATATGCTTCATATATTTTGCATCATATCACTACTTCATTACATTTCATTACAACTTCTTGATACTACTGCACTTCTTTTATACAATTACAATTACATTTATACCAATAGCTTTATCCAAGATTTAACATATAGGATTTCATCCCTTTATATTTTTAAGTCATTATTTTGATAAACTAAATAATCCCTTAACTCTTTACTAGTTCTGTCTTCATATTTTGTCCTATCGGGTTGACACTGTCTTCGGTAAAACTATCATAACTTCTTCTGTACATGTCACACTAAATTGCACTCTAAGATGGGTGATCAATAGACATCATAGAGTCTATTTTCAAGTGTGCAAGAATTGAACTTACTCCAGTCAATATTGCAAACAAAAATTGTGTCCAGGTTCACTAGTAAAAACATCGTCTCACACTTAGACAAATTTGCAATGTGCTCTGTCATACTTGCTCTCTGACTTGTGTGATCTTCATGTGGATCATATGTTTCCATAATGAAAACATATATGTAATCAACTCAGCCAAATTGCCAAAAATCTCCCCCTTTGTCATTGGTGTCAACATATGAGAAAATTGGCTAAGTGTACAACTCAAAATCTCAAAATTGTTCAACATTGTGGCCATAGTATAAAATATATACTATCCTTATAACTCCTCAAAAAATTATTATCTCTAATATAGTACTCTCCCTAAGATTAACAATCCTTATCATATACTATCAATTTTCTTCTATATATCTCTCCCCCTTTGACAACAATGACAAAATAAAGGTAGGGAGGGTTACAAAATTGTATCACAAAAAGATTATACCTTAATTCATTTATTGCAAAGCCAGTAGGCTTGCAACAAAATCTGAAAAATCTATCTTCATGGCTTCTATCTCCTTCTCCCATGATTTCTTAATGGAATCTGCCACATTAAGTAGTGCGCTCAGTCCATAAGAAACTATTTCACATGCTTGGAGGTTTTCAAAGTTTAATTTTTGAAAAGATGTCTTAGCTAAAAGACATTCTTCCAACTGCTCTTCAATAATGCTTAACTTCATAGAAGCATGCTTTGTCAAAAGAGTGTATCTTTTCAATTTCCTATCTCTCTCATCTTTCATAACTTTGATTTCATCATAAAGTTTCTAAAATTTCTTCTCAACATCACATACCTTCACATTGGAGCTAGACAGAAGGTTTGTTTCATTCAAAATTTTTGCTTCCTTTAGCTTTATCTTCTGATCTTCTTCTATTGTCAAGGTCTTTGATTTTTTACACTGTGTGTACAAAGATTTACCTATTTCCAAATGCTTCCTCAAATCCTTGATACAGATATCAAGAGTGTTGATATCATTCCTGATGTTCTGACTGATGTTCAAAAGCATTCTAGCCTCATAGGCTACTTGTGCTTTCACTTTTGCAATATTAGACAAGTTTGTGAATTCATTATCAAAGGTGCTCATTACCTTCTTTGTTTTCTCCATAGGGTCTGCTTCTACAATTTGTGTAGTTACAGTACTTTGTAACTTCTTAGTTAGTTCCTTTAGACACCCTTCAAGACTCTTCACTTTCTTATTCTTGCCAATGATTTTATTCAAGGATGTGATCAATTCCAATTGATCATCATCATCTACTTCCTTTCCCAAATCCTCAATCATAGATCCAATTTGAGTCTTCTTTCTAGTCTTAGGAGTAAGACTGATATCTTCTTTGGTGGGAATGGGAACTTGTTCCTCTGATACTGGTGGTTCTACAATTGTGGTCTCTGTCATCTCTTCTTCTTTTGTAGCTTCCTATTCTTTAAAGGCCGAATTGTCAACAATGTTCTCCAAATTCTTGAATACATTTTCATCAGTATCCAAGGTGATTTTTGTACCTTCTACATTCATTGTTTCATCTTCAATATTAATAGTTGGAGGAGAGGAAATGCCCTCTTGTTCTTTCTCACCTGCTTGCTCTACTACAACTGATGATTCTCCAACATCTTCTTCCATAAGATTGATAATAGCCTATTCTATCTTAGAATTGCTTTCATCATACCTGCCTCCCATAATCTAAATAGTTCTCCTTTTGGTTCTTAGATGGGTGCTTAGGGCTTTCATGATTTGATTGAAATGTGTTTCATCTCTTATTTCACAAAGCTTCCTCACAAGCTTGTCTTTGATAATTGTGTCCTCCTCTGATGCTCTCTTCTTCTTATTTACAAGTTTTTTGTATAAATCATCAGGTATCTGTCCCTAAATTGTATCAAACTTCTTGTCAGTCAAAATCATATGCTTCACAATTTCATTCTCTAGATTAAGTCTATTTGTATAATCATAAAGATCATAGTAGTTGTTCATTCTTGCAAAGTCACCATTCTCAATGATCTACTCATTAAGCTTTTCAACTTTTGGTTTCCAAGCTTTCTTCTTAGTAGTGACATCATCTTTTATTTTTGCAATCTTTCTTGGAACTAGTTGCACTAAAGTTTTATGTCTCTTTCCTGGTCCAGTAGCACTTTCCTTTACTCTTTTGCTAGGTGTGGAGGAAGTGGATCTAGTAGACATCTTTGCTTCTATCCTTCTTAGTTACTTCCACTTTCACCTTTACTTGTGGTTCTTCTTGTTGTACTACAATTGATGATAAAGGATGGATAGACAAAACTTCTTTTTGTCCACTCTCTCTGATTGCTTCTACTATCGGCTTTTCTACCAAAAACTCACGCTCTGTCATTCTTGTATCTTTTAGGATTTTCTTAATAGTGCTCTCAACTCTCTTCTTATACTGCTTCTCTTCAATTAGGATCTTTGCAGAGTTGAAGTTCTCCTCAAAGGTTCCAAACCTATTACACTAAGTGTCCAACTTACACTTAAGTAATCTACCAACATACTCTTCAGTCTCCACCTCAGATATCTCATCGCCAAGAGGGTCTATGAACTCTCTTCTAGGCTCCACTGCTTCAATATAGGTAAATTCAGTATCCACCATAAAACATATATCATCTTTATATTTTTCAACAAGAGACTTAGGGATCCTTGATCTACTAGACACAATATTCTGAAATGTCTTAATAACAAGTACTACACTCTCATTAACACTGTCAATAACATGTCTTCTATATACTAGGTTAATCCTTTCCATTGTATTTTGTCCATCATTCCAGTCATTTCCTATGGTGTAAGGAAATCTCCTCAAAAGATGAAAGAACATATATGTGATTAGGGATGAGAACCTAAACTATGTATACTTAGTTTTCTTGATCTTCTCCAAGTTCTCAAACAATTGAATTCTTAGAATTTCACACATATCAACTCTTGCCCTGTCAACACACATTAGATATGCTACATGTACCATTCCAGTTGCATGTCATCCTCTCTTGAATTTGCACAAAACTTAGTAGTTAGGATCTTTCATAAGTATCTCACATAATCTTGTTTGATCTTACTAATCACAATTCCTCTACCATTATAGGATGAGTTTGTGTTATCAATGACTATTTTCCTCATATTTTTGTCATTTAAAGGAATAGCTCCAGTTTTAGATAATCTAGTGACTTCATGAATCAAATCTGTTGCAATATCTATCACTCTATCTTCTAGCCAAAACTTTCCATTATGAATTCTACTCAAGATAATCTTAGTGCATTCTTCATTATCAAATTCATACTATAATCCATACTTAACAATTTCATTGTGTTCCAAATATTCAAAACCTTGTTTCAGTGTCATATCCTAATTGTAAATCTTTTGATATTCATTTGTGAAATCATTATCACTCACTGTCTCTAGTTTTCATCCAAGATAACTTGTGACATTTTCTAAGTGTAAAACTTCATCTGGTACAGATGATAATGCAAACCTAGGGTCTTCTTCCAAGGGTTCTACTGGTTCCCTTTTCAATTTAGGTCTATTCTTATCTCTGACATTGTTTATTAAGGAAACATCCATGATTTCTTCAAATTCTTTTACTGATTCAAAGATTTGTCAAGTAAAATACCTTAATTTCATGATTTTAGGGCTTGTGTAGATTCGACACAAAATTCTTCTCCAAATCCTTCCAAAATGCTTTCAATCACTGCTCTTTGATCTCCTTGACACTTGAATTTGCTTTGATGATCAAATAATACTGATCATAACCTTTTATTAATTCAATCTCACTTAGATTTGACATCGCATTCAATTCTTTTACTACTTCTTTCCAAAAAGTTGTCTCTGCTAACCTGCAAAACTTAAAAATTCTTGCGATCTCGCAAAACATAATATTTTTCTTTTCTCTCTTAACCATAGCATTAGAACATCATAAACTACCTTGCATTAACTGTGTAAGACTCAGTTCATCATATATCTACTTCTACACTAAATCTAAGTTCCTATTCGACTGCAATTTACATAAATTAAGTACTTTGAGATAGGTTAGGTAAAATTTATTCTTACCTTTCAATACTTCACCTTCTTGATTACCTTCAATGTTGAATATGTCTCCTTGATCTATGCTTTTGATAAACTTCACTTCATCTAAATTACTACAACATCCTTTCTGACTGTTACTTGCATCTTCATTTCTTCTTGCATGATTTTTGGGATTAGGATTAGGATGAAAAACTCTATTGTTCATTCTACAAAACCTTGTTGTATGTCCAATCTTGTTGCATATCTGACAAACAATTGCATTGTTTCCATATCTTGGTCCAAGTTGATTGATTTGTGATCTGCAGTTTCTAGCAATGTGTCCAAACTTCTTGCATCTATAACATACTACTCCATTTCTTCTATTCATATCTTCAGTAGGTTTCTTATCTACATTGTTAGTATTCCTAAACATTCTACTACCATCATTATTCTCAATAAATTTAGGTTTCCTACATTCAATAGCTCTATGTCCAAAACCATGACAATTGTAACAATAACCATTAAGAGGTTTAAATTGTTTACCTGTGCAATCTCTCTTCATATGATCAATAGTATTACAAGAAAAACATCTACCTTTGAATTCTCTTTGCATACCTTTGGGTGATTCCTCTTGCTTTGGTGATTCTTCTTCTTTAGGTGTATCTTCAGATTTTTTGATCTCATCAGACTTCTTCTCATCTATGCTTTCAGATATCTTCCGATCTGGTTCCTTGCTTTGATCATTTTCATTAAAAGTGTTGAATCCAAGACCAGTCTTATCATAGAATGGTTTTTGATAAGATATTTGTTCATCAATCTTCTCACTAGTTGAATATAGCCTTTCAAGTTGTTGTTTGGATTGAGTCAGTTCACCTTTAACAATCTTATTTTATTTCTCAAGTTCATCATACCGCAAATTGACTTTCTCAAGTTCAGATGTTACTTTACAAAGTTTAGATTTTAGTCCTTCATTTTCAGTCTTTAGACTTTCATTCTCTGATTTTAGATTTGCTTCATTCTTGCCATTTCCATCTTTCAAACTAAGCTTCAAATTTTCTATCTTCAGTTCATGATTAAGGATCTCATTTGCTTTTTCTAAATTGTCATCACAATCTTCAATAAAAACTTTGGATTCCTTTTCAGATCTCAGATCTTCCAATTTGTTTTTCAGTTTCTCAAGGAGGTTCTTTGCATCATCATACTTTCTTTTCAAAGTATCTTTTTCAATAGTAAGCAAGTCAATCTATTCAAGAGATTCGTCAAGATTCTTCTGTAGTTGATCCATATCCATAGAGATCTTACTCAAGCTGCTAGGCTTTCCTTGAATGATTCTTTTTTGAGTAACTAAGCTCTAATACCAATTGTTAGAAATAGGGAATATTGAGATCAGGGGGTTGAATCAGTATTCTACAAACTTGATCTTTTGCCCAATTATGGATATAATAGATTATCTTTATACATGCATAACATAAGAAGCTAAACAACATGCATAACAATAAAGAACTCATAACACATTATTTGTTCTCGAGGAAACCTTGGCCAAGGGAAAACCCCAGTGGGGATGGTACCCACAAAGATCCACTAATCAAAAGTGTCATGTTAAGGATGTTGACCCTGTTAGGAGTCTATTACAAACATATAGTGTATCAATCCTGATTAAGGGACTATAGGCCTTGTTAGAAGCCTCAACCCTGTTAGGAGTTGGTAGTACAAAATGTGATTACTAGATGAGCCCATTGCCCAAACAAGTAATGTACAATATAAAATGTTTACAAAATTGGTTAAGGTACATAACCTTATACTTCTTGCATCAATATCTCTTCATTTCTCTTTCACTATCACTATTACATATGCTTCATATATTTTGCATCATATCACTGCTTCATTACATTTCATTACAACTTCTTGATACTACAACACTTCTTTTATACAATTACAATTACATTTATACCAATAGCTTTATCCAAGATTTAACATCTAGGATGTCATCCCTTTATATTTTTAAGTCATTATTTTGATAAACAAAATAATCCCTTAACTCTTTACTAGTTTTGTCTTCATATTATGTCTTGTCAGCTTGACACTGTCTTCGGTAAAACTATCACAACTTCTTCCGTACATGTTGTACTAACTTTCACTCTAAGATGGGTGATCAATAGATATCATAGAGTATATGTTCAAGTGTGCAAGCACTGAATTTACTCCAGTCAATGTCGCAAACAAAAACGGTGTCCAGGTTCACTAGTAAAAACACTATCTCACACTTAGACAAATTTGCAATGCACTCTGTCATACTTTCTCTCTAACCTATGTGATCTTCATGTGGATCATATGTTTCCATAATGAAAACATCTATATAATCAACTCAGCCAAATTTCCAATAGTTCCTTCATGGAAGCCTTTGGTGTTTACTCTTCTTCCTCTACAAAGATTGATTTTAGTAAAGAGAAGGAAAAGTACAAGAAGAAAATCAATCTAGTCAAAACCATGATCACAAATTTCATGCCAAAAATAGGGAAGTACATAGCCCCTCTACCCAAACATATGAGTGCACCATATGAGTTCAAGGACATAAAGTTTTACATGAAGTATCTAGCTTATGGGTTGTGCAGAGTATTGGGGATGGATGGAGATGCAGAGAGAATGCCTATAGAAGTACTAATGATTATACTTTATATTCAAAACTCCCACATCAATATTGATTATGATTATATTTTGTATGTGATAGTCTAGATGCATGAGGGTCTGATGAGAATTAAGGAGAATTTACATCCCCATTTTATGCATTATTCTTTTTTGATGCATCTAATCTTATTCTACAATGTTCATAGTTTTGATGTACAAATGCTGAGACCTAGAATGATGATAAATGGCCAACCAAACCCTGTGCAACTATGGTTGAGGGTTTGGAATTACACATCAAATGAGCATGAGTTTTATGGATTTTAGAATTGGATTTTCCACCCAATCCTTAACCTACTTAGGGTTAACATTATTAGATTATCCACCAGAGTGTTGAGGCTTTTGAGGGCATGTGAATATGTTGACAAGTGGCCTCTAGACCATAATTGGGGTGATTTCTACTTGTAGAAGACTTTCAATTTGATTAGGGTATATGGATGCCCTTAGCCCCCACATGTGCTCCCAAAATTTGTGACCCCAAGGGTTTCTCTCATGGAGTTTTTCTGGAAATTGATGTGGATAGACAAGGAGCATCTGGATCGCAATAGAAAAGGGACCTTTACCCCTCCAAAGTTCAAGATAAATGATTTCACCATTGGAAAGAGGACTTTGGCTGAAATCAAAAAATGGTTGAATCAGTTCAAGATGAGCACATCTGAGTATAGGTATGTTGATCTTGAGGACTTCATCAAGAATGCCAAGAAGTTTTGGATTCCTAGTATTAGCACTGTCCATGAGCATGAGGGATTGGATGATGAAGATGTCATGAGAAATATATTGGATGAAGAATAAATTGAGAAGAGACTCGGGAAATTATGACTTATTGGGTTTAGAAGAACAAATGATGAAGGCAGGGATTTCCTTTGTTGGATACTTTCTTGACCTCCCTTACATGTCTAGAATCAATAAAATGATTAGCATATATGATACTCTATATGATCAGCTTGAGGCCCAATTGGAAGAGATTATAGAAGTTCAATATAATTTTCATCCTCTAAATATGAAGAGGCCAGTGAGGGATCCTATGAGCATGATAGGCCTCCCCAAATGACCGACCCACCTATCTTGGAGCAAGGAACAAGTGTCCTTGAAATAGAGGTAACAAGTGAGCCTCCACAAAAAAGGAAAAGAACAAAGGTGGGTGAATCTTCAAGGTAGAGGGGGTTAGAGAAGAGAATTGATAGATTTGTTTCCCTGGTTCTTGGTGATAGGATTTATTATCACTAGTTGAGAAAAAATATTACAGAAGGAAAGAAGCTCGAAACTCAAGAAGAGGTGGAGTTGCCCCTCGAAATGTGTAAAGATAAGAGATAATTGTACCAAGAGGAGCTACTAAGTGATGATGATTTCATCAAGAGGGATGAATTCAAAAACTTCCTCATCTGGAGAAAACAATAGGATATAGGAAGCCAACTTCAGGTGACTGATGGCACTAACCCTAATAATGAAGCTTTGCAATCCCGTGCAACATATGACCCCAATTCTAAGAGTACCATTGTAGAAGAGGCCAAGAAAATGGTAAAGTCTAGTGGAAATTTTCTTTTCCCAAGGTGGGATCTAGCTTCATCCTTCTGATGGAATATGGATGAAGTGACTGAGAGGGGGGGGTGAATCAGTCAACCATAAAACACTTCACAATTATTTCTTTTCAGATCCCTTAGGATATCTTAATGAATATTATCTGTTTAACACTCGGTAAATAGATTGCAGTAACTTTGTAGATGCAGAAAGTATTAGTAAAATTATCTTTTAGATATTCATCAGCACTTGTATATGATTAAGATAACTATTAAGAACATAAGAGACACATAATTTAACGTGGAAACCCAATATGGGAAAAACCACCAATGTATCTAGATACTGATTTTCACTTTTCTGAAGTGATGCCCGGTTAGAAGCCAACCTGGTAAAAGGTTACAAAAAACACTGTTAGGTGTGACCTTGTTAGAGGATTTAATCACCCTGCTAGGAGTGGCCTGGTAAGAGGTCTTGAGAACAATTCAATGGAATTGTCACCTTGTTAGAGGATTTACAATATGGTTGTTAAACCAACTCAGTTAAGAGATTTAGAATTCACTGTTACAATGATAAAAAGGTAACAATGAAAATGACTTGTATAATAATGCAACTGCCTTGCTGATTACAGATCTCTATTCTGTATAAGTGTGATCCTTCTTGATCGAATATATCTCTGCTGCTCCTCAAGGATATCTGATCATCCTTCACAATTTCGCACACACCTTTCCTGTCTTTCTTCTGTATGTCTTCTTCTATGTTTCTTATTTATTTTTCACATTTGACCTTTTATTTATATGATTTTAGATTTGTCAAATCAACATTACTTAGTATAACAGTCGACTGAATTAAGAAAACTTTATTTGCAAAGATCCTTCAAGGGCCAACAGTGCTCGGTGACCATAACTTTCTACAATCTTTTGGAGACCGAGGGAACTCGATAAACACTGATAATCCTTTTTCTTCGATAACCGACCAAACTCGGTAAATGCTAACTTTTCTTTGACAACCGATTGAACTCAGTAAATGCTAACTTTAATTTGACAACCGAGTGAACTCGGTAAGCACTGATTTTCATTGATAACCGAGTGAACTCGGTAAGCACTAACTTTACTGCCAAGCAGACCGACTGAGCTCGGTAGGTACTGATTGTTGCGGACTATGAAATTGTGTGACATCAAAGACAATGCATAATTTGAGTAGCAATTTTCTTCAGACAATTGTTTCCAACACCTTCATCATTGACCAAATTAGAAGGCAACCAGAGGCTCAATTATCTTATGAGACACAAATAGGGGAGATGATAAAAGGGTGTGGATATGACCCTAGGTCCCAAATACTTGCTATGTAGTCATTAGCCCTGAGGACACAAAAGCCTTCCCTAGTTAGTTTTTTAGAGAAGATGGGAGGAGAAAAAATAATATGGACAGTGAAAAACACAACAGACCTTGAAGTCTCCAAGGCTATCACTCACTTTGTCCATCTAAATGAGGTTAAAACTGTACAATTGTCTAATAGATATGGAAATTTTGTTTATGAGCCAATTGCATTGGCTAAGGAAAGAGAAAAGAGACTAATGAAGATTATGGTTTTGGAGGAAGAGCTAGAGGACCTAAGGGTCAGGTTAGAGGAGGCATCAAAGGTCATTCCCCCTCTAGTTCCTAAGATTGAAGTTGTTGTGCCTCTAGTGACAAAGGATCTTGCTATGACAATTGAGAAATTAGACAAGGATAAGAATGAGGTTGCACTCAGTCCCTTAGCCAATATAGTGCAACATAGATTTGAAATAATAAAGGGAAAAATGGATGTAGTCCATGATTCATTTAGTTTTTTGTACAAGATTAATGGAGATGTAAAGGCTGCAATGACAAATTTGGATATATTGTTTAGTATGGCCATGTAGGGGCCCATTATTTGAGAAGTTGGAGGTGCTACAAGCTCATAGGCCAAATGTCCCTAAATCAGTCAGTCAGGTAGGAGAGATGATTGAACTGATTGGTGCAACTTTGTCATTTTTTAAGGGAAAGGCCAACCAGGTGAGATCAAGGATGGACATGTTTTGTCCCAACTTCAAAAAGTACATGACTCCTATACACAAGGAAGAAAATGAAGTAAAATGCATTAAAGAATGGAATAATGTTATGCATGCATTGCTGATAGGGAAAGAGTCCTTCCTAAATGAAGAGGGTACCTTGGACATGGACATGCTTAATCATGTCTTGGATGACATGTTCAAGGTTGAGACTGATTGCACAAAGTTTGTTGTTGACACCAGGGCTATAAATGACTCTAGATGGGAAAGGAAAATTAAGAAACTACAGAGCTTGAAGAATTTCATGTGGCCAATAGAGGAGGAGGTGGCACTATGGGACAAGAGTATAAAGCCCAAGAAGAAAAAACAAACTACAATAGTTTTGGAGGCAATGGAGGAGGACTGAGAAACACCTGGCATGTGATAATTAAGGACAGGGAGGGTAACTATCATAAAAAGGATAATTTATCTTAGCCAATTTGGTAGTCATTATCCACATAACTAATTTTAGAAGTTTCCTTGAAAATTTACAGATGAAGGTGCCACCTATTGAGGATTCAGAATGATTATAAAGATACCACTCCAGTTTTTTTCTCCACTTCTTGTAATCATTGTAACTACTTTTGTCTTCTAGTGTCTTTTTATCTTTCCTAGCCAACTGAAGCTTGTTACATCTTGATTCTTCTAAGATTCCAAGATAGCTAGTGAATTCTATAAGTAGGAGGGTTTTGTATTGTAATAGGGAAGGTGAATTTACTACTACAATATAGACTTTTTCATTTTAAGGTCTCATTTTTGGGAATTTTTATCATTTTGAATGTACTAATACAAAGAAATTTTAATGAGAATACAATGGATTCCCTTTGTACATTTTTGAATATCTTCTTGTTTTGATCCTGAATTCTTATGTGTTAAATTTGTAAAGCATTTTGATATATTGTTTACAAAGTAAATTGTGAAATTGTTCCTAAGTTTCTTTCAAGGGAAGGGTAATTCTTAGGGGTAATTTTAGATGACTCATGATTTTTATGAGAATTTGATGTTTGAATGTGAGAATGAGAGGAATGATTTGAAAGGCATTTCATCTAGGTTTTGGGTGTGTTTGATTTAGAATTTTTTCTGTAAATGTGTGTTTATTTGACTCTTTTCAATGGAATTAGGCGCTAGTTTGTTATTAAGAGGAATTTATCGTCATCAATCTATAAATGATAAAATCTTTTAGTTTATGTTTGAAGAATATTGATGCTTAGTATTTTCATTTCATAAATGCAAGTATACTTTTGTTGATTCCTTAAAGAAGTGAATCCTTAAGGTACACCCTCTTGAGATTAAAGCTCAAAGTGTAGGAGGACTTGATCCTTGTTAATTGGATCTTTAACCTGTCAAATATGAAGTAGGTATTAGGAGTCAAGGAATTTAATTTATCAAATAGTTGAAATCTACAAGTTAAAGCCCTAACAACTATCATGTATTCCTTTACTTTCCTGTATGAGGTGTTTGATATGGTTGAGGGATGGAGTCATAGTTACCTACTTGCAAGATCCACATGATGTCCTGATCCCTTCCATTCCTTGTTATATATATATATATATGCACATGCTTGTCTTTTATGTAGGTTTGCAGGTACTAGGCATCGACTTCCCTGAATTGTCAAGATGAGTGTGCCCCATCACAAGTCTCAATGGTAAAAAAGGCGATATAATCTTTAGATCCAAATCCAAACCTAATCCATTCTATTTTTTATCTCTATTTGAGCATTAATGATTGTCATTAGTATCAAAGACATCAGTGAGTTACTTATGTTAACCCAGTCGGTAACTGCAAGTAATACAAGCTAGTTGGTTAAGTCTTCACACCGAGCACATAATAGTTTTAACAAGCATCACACACTGATACCGAACAATAGTAAACACTGAGCACCAGTATAATCACCGAACAATATATACAGTGTTTACCAAGGATCACAGAAAATGACATAGGAATCAGGATTGACACATCTATCTATGCAAATGATTACAAAAAAATCATCAAATGTTTTACCAAGATCAAGGATCATTTATTGTAAGATTCCATCATTAATTGTGATGATGATCTTTTGTATTTGTTAGATCTAGGTTATTTTTGTACACTGTAGATCTTAGGGTTTTTCTCTAAGACATTGTAACCTAAATTTTTTTAAGAGGCAAAGAAGTATTCTATATAAGCATAATTTCATATTATTTTCATATGCGTGAGAAAGAAGCTTGACAAGGAGTCAAGAACAAGCAATGGAGTTCTTGAAGTGTTAGCCAACTTCATGAATATCAGTTATCAGATAGAGCAGAACATATTCAGAGTTATTCAGATTAAGAAAAATGAGATTAGGCTACCAAGTAATTTAGAGTAGAGATCTTCATAGAAAAGGTGATATCTAATCAATCCTTCATAGATCTATATTAGACAAATTGAGTTGTCATTAGTAGATAAATACCTATTGCTTTCTAATCATTGTAATAGAGTTTTGGTAAAATCTCTTAACAGAGTTGACCTAACAGTCTTTTTGTAAATCTCTTAACTAAGTGCACACTCAAGTAGTGTTGTTAAAATCATATCACTAGGTAGATCTAGCTGATCTAATATGTTACTCCTAATAGGGTAAGATGACTAGAAGTGATCACCACTTGTACCCCTAACAAGAAAACCTTTTCTATCTGTAGTAGTAAAGAATTTGTAGGTGTCATCCCCACTGTAGTTTTTACCTTCTAAAAAGGGTTTTTGCATTACCAAAATACTTGTGTTATGTGTTGAATATCTTGTTGATTTCATGCTATTTACCTTTGATAGTTAAATGAATTAATGATACATGCAATGGATACAAGTAATGTTTGAAGGTTACTACTGTTTTCTGTTTTAGATCTGAAAGGTTTATAAGTGAAAGTTTTTGTGGGCATTGATTCACCCCTCCCCTCTCAGTACCCTATCTCTCCAATCCAACAATTGGTATCAGAGCACAATTTTCTTGTTTGACAGTTTAACCATTGAAGGGTAAAGATCTAGTCATGGAGAGGTATAAGTTAGATAAAACCATAGAGAATCAAAAGATTTAAATGTAGATGTTTTTTGAGAAGGATAAGAAAGCTAAGGATGGACTAAAGAAACTACTGGTTAAAAGGAAGAACCTAGCTATTTTGGAAAATGAGATTGGTTACCATGAAGAAGTGATTGATGATGTATTTGATCACATTAGATCTAGTTTAGGAAGTATTTCTGATGGATCTAAAAGTATAGTCTCTAACTTGTCTAAAAAGAATCTTCACTTGACCAAACAAGTGAAAGCACTGCAAATCGGTCAGGAATCTCAGATGGTGAGAATGGTATAAGTAATGAACAATGCTAGACAGGCTGAGCAAGAAAGGAATCTAGCTATAGAAGATAGAAAACAAATAACTGAACAACTTCAAGAATAAGAAAGTGAGATACACAGAATCACCAAGCACCATTTCAAAATCTCAAATCAAATGGTGATTGCGAATCAAGAGGTCAACTGAGTTAATGGTGAATTGTCAAGAAAACTTGAAGATATAGGAGAACTCAAAGAAGATAATGAAAAGCTAAGAAATGAAGTGAAAACTCAACAAAAAAACCATGAAATGAAGAAATTGGCTGAGGATAGTTCTAAAAGGATTGATGTTTTTCTGATTAATCAAAGAAGATTTGGAAGCAAAGCTGGATTAGGCTATACTGGCGAAGGAGAATCATCACAACAAGATGAACAAGTCAACAAAAATCAAAATCAAAGACCTAAAGTGTTGACATGTTATCACTGTGGCAAACTGGGACATACTGTAGATCTCTATACTTTTGTTGACTATTAGTGTCTTACACTTAGTCATATATCTAGGTAATAATGGTCAGTCATCACTGCAATTGAGTCATTTTGTAAAAGCTGATTTTTGTATTGTAGACTTACCGAGCAGTAGTACTGCCAAGTAAAGTTATGGTCACATTATGTTTGTAATATACCAAGTGTATAACCGATGCCAAGCTACATATATCAATGATTACTAAGTGATAGAGAAGTTCAACTGATGTTGAGTACAGTTGCTGCCGAGTGCTAGGAATAACTTTTGTCGAGTTAGCCAGAATTGGCATGCAAGTCTTGAATGGCACAATGATCGAGGTAAACCATTTTTGGTGATAATAATGTTTTGTATTGAGATAATTACGGAGGTGATTACACATCCATATTGTTATCATTGATCCCTATGTAAAACCTAGAGCCAATCAGAAAATTGTATAGTTTAGGTGGCAATAGAAAAATATCTAAACTGTAGACCTTGTAACAGTAAAACATTTTTGTTAGTATATAAGGGAAAGATCTAGATCAAAGATGTGAATGAATAAAAGAGAATAGGAGATATTGAGATTGAATGAATACTGTGACTATGAGGAAATGATCAGGAAAAGTATTTAGATAGAGTTTAGTGACTGAGCAAAGCAGTGAAAGGATAGAATCAAGAAACATCAGATAGAAGAGATCACAATCATATAGTAAAGAGAAGATCTGTAATCAACATATCAATGCAAACTGAAAGATCAAATACTGAGACATTTTGACCAGTGTATTAGGGTAAATCTCTTAACCAAGTAGTCTTAGCAAAATTTTGTAAAGTTCTTTACTGAGTGCTTACTTTATTGTAAGTTTGTAAAACCTTTAACAAGGTAGACTATATAAGTCTCTTAGCTTTTAACAGAGCAGACCTCTCATAGGGTAGATCATGTTTTGATCACAATTTGTAGCCCTAACAGGAAAACTTTATTATCTATAGTAGTGAAGATTTGTGGGTGTCATCCCCACCCTAGTTTTACCTTTCAAGGGTTTCTGGGTTACCAAAATCTATTGTGTTATGTGTGATTTCATGTATGCTGCTTAACAAAATATGTTACTTAGATTGTTCAAGTTTTTCTCAAATAATGCATAAAGTTCTAACAGATTAAAAGGATAGAAGTCAGTAATTTCTGATTCACCCCCCCCCCTCTCAGTACTACTTTCCCATTTACATTTCCAACAATTGGTATCAGAGCTAAAGGTTTCTCATAGGGAAGTCTAACCACTTGAGGAAAAGATCTTAAAGATGAAAGCTTAAAAACTAGGAAAAGTCATAGAGAATCAAAAGATTGAAGTTAAACTAGCATTACAATAGTTGGAAGCAGCCAGAGGGGAACGAAAGAAATCTTTGAGCAAAAGAAGAGAAATTGCTATTCAACAAAGTGAGCCACAGTACAAAGAAGAAGACATCACTGGACTATTTGATACTGGTAATTCTATAGAAAATGACAAAGCCATGAAAGAACTAATGGAGAAAAATACCATACTGAATGATGAAATCAGGACTCTAAAGAGAGAACCAAAAATTCAATCTGTCAGACTCTATGAAGTAGTGGAGCAGAAAAAGAAAGCTAAAGATGATAAGGCAATGACTAAAGAAGACAAAAGACAAATGGCAATAAGGCTAGATGAAAGAACTAGTGACATGCAAAGGTTGACTAATAATCAACTATATATGGTAAATCAACTATTGCTAGCCAACCAAGAATTAGGTAGGAAAGACTTGGAGAACAATCAACTAAAATATGAAAATGATCAGCTGAAACATGAGTTGAGAACTGAGAAAGAAATCAATGGAAGGATGAACAAACCTAATGAAGCTACAAAGTACTTTAAAGAAATGCTAAGGTCACCTAGGAGATCTGGTGATAGATCTAGACTTGGACTAAATGAGCATTCATCTACTGAAGGAGAGTCATTAAAGAATGGAGAACAGAAGATTGCTAAACCAAAGAACAAAAAGCCCACATGTCATCACTATGGGAAGCTAGGACATACAACCAACATATGCAGAAGCAAACATGGTAAGTCTGATTCTAAACCTAAGTTTAATGGACATTGTTTTAACTACAAGAAGCATGGACATCAAGCACATGAATGTAGATCTAAAGCTAGAAATTCATCCACCTCACCTAAGTTTCAAGCAAGTTGTTTCAATTGTCAGAAATATGGACACAAAGCATTTGAATGTAGATCTAGACCAAGGTGGTCACCTAATGAGAAAACAAAACCAGTCACCAAGTGCAATAGTTACAATTGGGATTACAACACATGGTACAATTGCCATTATTGTGGTAAGTATGGACATATTGGAGAAAATTGCATGAAGACTCATTTTAGAGGCAAATCTAAAAGATGAATGAATGGAAGCATGGTCTATTATAAATGTAATAAGGTCGGTCACTTAAAGAGAGATTGTAGATCACCTATGTTGAGCAATGTTAACAACCAGAATGAGGATATCTATGAAAAATTGAGGAACCAGATGGAAAAGACATGGAGAAAGAAAGAAGAAGGAACAAGTGAAGCAAGCACATTTGAGGTCACCCAATCCGATGGATCAAGTGATCACACTTCTTCCAACTAAGCATGAAAGGTATGTCTGGAAATGATTCTTGCAAAGCCTTACTTTACATCAGTACCTAACATAGAATGGAGAAAAAGTTCATATCTGAATAGATCAAGATGCATTAGGACATATCTGAACAAAATAGAAAATTTCTTTTTGATGCCAAGCATTAGTGTCATGACCGAGCTAACAATGTTTGTTGAGCACGTATTATTACCAAAATGCTATGCCAAGCTGTATCACAACAGTTACATTGACCGAGCTTGTGTTTAACCGAGTTTAACATGAGTTTGTTGAGACAGCTCAATTTCACCTAAAATCTATATGGAGCATTTATGAGGCCCTAATCCTATTTTTTCAAATTTTATAAAGTAGAAAGTTGCTATTAATTTCATTTCACCAGGCTATTTGAGATTTTAGAGGAATTCAGAATTTGTGCAACCAGATCAAGCAAAGCGATTCTGAATCTTCTCAGCGTGCCATTGGAAAAATTCATCTACAGGGTTAATTGACAAAAAGGTACCTTACCGAGAAATTATTTTCTTTTCAAAAATTATAGTTTGAAATGGCATCATCTTCATCCACACCAGTCAAGAAACAGGGAATGGAAGTTTTCAATGTACAACTTGTAAGGAATGAAGTTTGCAAACCGAGGATATTCAAGGCAATATCCAAAAGTGCGATCAAAGGAGATTTCAATGGAGCCCTATCTTTGACTCTGGAAACTGTGTTAATGATGAACAAAAATAGGTCTTGCTATATGTGCAAAATTGGAGAAATCAGTGATTATGAGATCAGGGAAGCATATGACAAATTATGTTTCAACAGAGTGCTGAAGCCGGAGCATAAGGTTGTTGCCGACCAAGGGTTAGTACATGCCCTAAATTTCCCACAAAATTTCAAGGTAGAATGGATAAAGATGGTGTTGGGTTGAGTGCATGACATGCAATTATGGTTGGAAGATGGACCGGTGAAGATTGTGAAGGAAATGATACATGATGTCACTGGTTACCCTACCATTGATGGAAAGAGAATAATGAAATGTGCAGGAAAAGAGGATATTCAAGTGAACACATAGGTAGTTTGGAACAAATGCGAAATGAAAATTTCCACCATCAGTGATTCAAAAATTGACTTCGTTGTTAGAGTTATCTCGCATAAGTTTTACCAATCTAGTCAGTTGGACAATGCCCCCTATATGGCAGTGGACTAGGCTTGGAAGATAACTAAGAAAGGGCACACATATGATCTTGCCAAGCTCTAGCTGACTCAACTTGCCAAGAACTTGAACTCCATCAGGACAATGAATAACTCTATGTGTAAGTTTGGTTCCTTGATGATCTGTATATTCTTTTATGTCAAGAAGTGTTTTCCTACACATGGTGATGTGACATGGGATAAGAAGAAACCCGTTAATGTTCAGATAAATGATTTCATAAATAAGAGTGGTGATGATTTTGAAGGGATAATGGACAACTATTTCATTGAGTTTAAGAAGAAGATGAGTTATAGGACTAGAGTCCCTATGTCTCTAATTGAGAAATATAGTAAAGACATATGTTTTCCAGTAGACACAAACTTTACCTATGCACAGGCAGTCCTACCTAGGGTTTCATGGTTGATGCCACTACCCTATGAACTCAATATTGATGAAGCTACTACTACAATCATAGCCCTCCTAGCTGAGGAAGTTGATATCAAGGCACCTTACTTTGGTACATTTGAAGAGGCCAAATCCAAGATCTCTTCGGGATTGTTGGTTTCCACCACTAAGAGAAGAAGAAAGAAAATAGTAAAGAATATGGAAGAATATGTTAAAGAATTTGGTAAGGATGCATCACTAGAGTTAACCCAAGGGTTAGGAGAAGATGAGAAGAGTGCAACTAGTGGTAGTAAGATAGAAGAAGAAGAAGAAGAGAAGAAACCAATAAGTGTTGAGTCCCTACCTAAAAGAAGAGTGTTGAAATGTAAAGTGTTTGAGACACCATCACTTAGACCTTGGCCTAGAAGGACTACTATTGAGACTCCTAAGATGCCTCCTACATCTGCAAAGCGAAAACCTGCTCAACCAAAGGCAATGCCAACCAAGGATATGAAGAAGCTGAGAAGGAAAATTGTTCTAACACAAGATGATGATGAAGCAACTAAAAGTGATGAAGAAATAAAGGGGAAGGCAACACAACAGGGTTCACCTCAACTCACTATTGATGAATTATGTCATAAGATTACTAGGATAGCTACAGTTGATGAAGTGAAGAGATTAAAGTTTGGACCGATGAGTATTGGAGATAAAGAAAAAGTTGAGGATGTTATTCTTGAAATGTTATGCACTTTCAAGATGCTGGTGATTGAAATTGAAAATAGGATTCCAAAGGAATTGTGCAACAGAGTCGTACAAAAGTGGGAATATGCTTTACAAATAGAGAAAGAAATAAGAGAGAGTACATTAGCACAAGTTGAATCCACTCTCACTCCTGCAAATATCAAAAAGATAATTAATGAATACAGAGGAAAGTTTGATCCTAAACTTAGAGCCTATCTTATCATTCAACACAAGATTGAAGATGTTGTTCAAGAAAGTTTGAAAATTTGGAAGGTAGTGTTTGGTTTGTTACCTGCCCTGGTAGAAGAAAAGGATGAAGGAAAGAATGAAGGTATAGTTGCTACCACTTTAATAGTTGTTGAACCGGACATCAAGCAAATTAAAATGGAGACTCATACTCCTAAGGAAGTGAAATCAAAAGATACTTTTGAGGTTCATATTGTTGATATACCAAAGGAGAGCCCCATTAAGAACTCATTCTTAACTGAGGATGATTTAAAGAACACAATAGAAACTGGAACACCCCTGCCAGGTAGTAACATAGTACTATTGCAAGCAACGATTATCCCACCATCACAAGCACACAATTTGCCGCTGATAATCCTACTATACCTAGAGTTGCTACTATTGATAAGTTAGTAGGTAGAAGTCTTATCGAGGAATCAATCAAGTTGGTACCATTAACTCACTCTACCGAGGAAGAAGTTAAAGCAGAAGATAAAATTCAAAGTCTTTCTAAGGAAGAACACAGCATAGATGCACATGTAATAAAATTAGATGAACAAGTTGTTAGCCCTCATGCCGAGGACAAGGAGAAAGGAGAAGGGAATAGTAGAGGAAAATTCATTGAAGAACAAGTGCCGAAGGAACAAGAGGCAATCAAAGCTCTTGTATAGTTGCCGAGTGGAAGCACCCCACAAAGAGCACCAAAGGAGAAAGATGAGGTAACAATTGATGAAGTAATTGTTATTCCTAAATGGGATACTGATAATCTTTCTTTCGAGCAGCTATAGATAATGAAAGATTTACTGACAAGGAAAAGTAGACAAGCAGAACTCCGAAGGGAGCATTAGCAAAAATAGGTCCTTCATGAAATTAAGGACATATTTAATGAAATATATGACTTGTCGGATGTAAATAGTTCCGCTCCTATATTGGAACAACTTGTACACATTGTTCAGAAAGTCACTAATGAAGTTACTTGTGCAAGTGATAAGCTATTTAAATGGTCAGAACATAGATTTGAGACAAAAATGTTGAATAAGATATCTTTCGAGATCGTAGTTAAATAAGTTGAGTTGTCAAGTTTGGTAAAGGAGACCGGGTGATTAGCTGTGGATAGCCAGTCTCTACTAGCCAAACTATGCAATGTTAAATTGTTCACAGATGAGAACCAACGCTTGATTGAGAATCTCAAGCAAGAGATCAAAGCTACAAGTTAGTCCCTGACTTTGGATGCTAGCACCAGTGCCGGACATTATGTTAAAGTAATGCAGACATAGGGTAAGTTAGCCAAGTTGATGGCAAATGATGGAAAGATTCATTCTCACCTACTCTCTATTCAAATTGTTCTTACACCACATTTGGAGGCTATACAGAGAAAATTTTCCAAGGCTAAAACATTGATCCAAAGTGATTCACATTTGTCTATAGCTGAAGGTCTCATCAATCTAGCTGTTGATTTAGAAGTACAAATTGAAATGTTAAATCTTGCTTCAACTGCATGGACAGATGCATTATACATGATCATAGTGTTGCACAGACCTTGTCTGGAGAAAAATTGTAACTTACCTATTGATGAAGAAATTAATCATGTCAAAAACAAGGGGGAATCATCATGACACAAGTGTGAACAGGGACAAGTAACACAACTTTGAATATGTATATATATCTCAGGGGGTGTATTAGGCTAGTACAAACATATTTTTGTAATTGTATATACGAATTTCATGACAAAGTGTTTTTTCCACTAATGTCAAAGGGGGAGATTGTAGATCACTATAATTTTGTTGACTATTAGTGTCTTACACTTAGTCATATATCTAGGCAATGATGGTCGGTCATCATTGTGACCAAGTCATTTTGTAAAGGCTGAGTTTTGTATTGTATACTTACCGAGCAGTAATACTGCCAAGTAAAGTTATGGTCACATTATGTTTGTAATATACCGAGTGTATAACCAATGCTGAGTTACATATATCAATGATTACTGAGTGATAGAGAAGTTCAACTGATGCCGAGTACAGTTGATGCCAAGTGCTAGGAATAATTTGTCGAGTTAGCCATAATTGGCATGCAAGTTTGGACTGGGACAATGATCGAGATAAACCATTTTTGGTGATAATAATGTTTTGTATTGAGATAATTACAGAGATGATTATGCATCCATATTGTTATCATTGATCCCTATGTAAAATCTAGAGCCAATCAGAAAATTGTATAGTTTAGGTGGCAATAGAAAAATATCTAAACCATAGATCTTGTAACAATAAAACATTTTTGTTACTATATAAGGGAAAGATCTAGATCAAAGGTGTGAGTGAATAAAAGAGAATGGGAGATATTGAGATCAAATGAATACTGTGACTATGAGGAAATGATCAGGAAAAGTATTCAGATGGAGTTTAGTGACCGAGCAAAGTCGTGAAAGGACAAAATCAATAAAGATTAGATAGAAGAGATCACAATCATACAGTAAAGAGAAGATATGTAATCAACATATCAGTGCAAACCGAAAGATCACATACTGAGACATTTTGACCAGTGTATCAGGGTAAATCTCTTAATTGAGTAGTCTTAGCAGACTTTTGTAAATCTCTCTACTGAGTTCTTACTTTATTGTAAGTTTGTAAATCCTTTAACAAGGTAGACTGTATAAGTCTCTTAGCTTTTAACAGAGCAGACCTCTCATAGGGTAGATCATGTTTTGATCACAATTTGTAGCCCTAAAAGGAAAACTTTATTGTCTACAGTAGTGAAGATTTGTGGGTATCATCCCCACCCCAATTTTACCTTTCAAGGGTTTCTGGGTTACCAAAATCTATTGTGTTATGTGTGATTTCATGTATGCTGCTTAACAAAATATGTTACTTAGATTGTTCAAGTTTCACTCAAAAGATGCATAAATTTCTAATAGATTAAAAGGATAGAAGTCAATAATTTATGATTCACCCCCCCTCTCAGTACTACTTTCCCATTTACATTTCCAACACATACTTCTAATGTGTGTAGAAGTAAAGCAAAAGGTAAACCTCTAGTCATTCCTAAGTTTAATGGATATTATTACTATTGTGGAAAATATGGTCATGATGCTTATGAGTGTAGAGCTAAACTAAATAAGAATGATAACAATCCTACTATGGAGAAATTATGTTACACTTGCAATGAACATGGACACACTGCATGAGAATTTAAGGAAAAAATGAAGCAAGTATGGACTCCAAAGTAGAAGACACAACGCAAGCCTTATCAACTGAAGAGACAAGGTAATTCTTATGTTTGGGATTACAACACATAGACTAACTGAATTGCATGTGGTAGATATGGGCACATTGTAGAAAACTACAATAGGAAAAGATGGGTTGGATAATCACGAAGCTGGAAAAGTACTAGAATGGCATGTTTGCATTGTCATAAGATCTGTCATCTAAGCAAGGACTGCAGCGACCGAGCACTAGAATAAAATCATGTATTTGAGAGTCAAAACACTATTGAATACATCATGAGAATAAGGAACAACATGTGGAAGAAAGCATCAAATGAGAATACTGAGTCAAGTGATGCTATCAGTGAAACCTCGTCCACTGGATTGGGTGACATCGATACTTCCACCTAAGGTGATATAGGTATTGTTGGAAAGTTCTCTATACTGAGGCATATGACTAGATATAGTGTTTTCATTATGGAAACAAAGTCATATAGTAGTTTGGAGTCAGTGCACTTGATGTAAAGATTAGAATTTGGTTAAGTGTTGAAGATTGGACAATGTACAGAGTTCCTGCAGCTCAAAGCATCATCACACGTGTCTATGGATGAATTATGGTATGCACCTTGGAAGTTAAGTTTTTTAGACTATACTTATGCTTAGTCTATGAGTGCATAAGTAGATATGCAAAGATGTGAAAGTTACAGTCAGTTGAAGTTGCACAGCTAGTATGTGCTAGCAGAGAACAGAGCATAGAGCCGACAGTTAGAATTTTGGTTTGCAATTATAATGTAATATTGTAAAGGCTATGCACCCATTTATTTATGTTTTTGACATGTTTATATGTATAATTGTAAGCACACTTAAGCCAATTCATTTGGAAGCATTGTTTGTAATTAGTTATAAGTCCGATCTAACTATGTATTTTGTATGAGCGCATAAATATAAGGTGCACCCATTGTATTAGGTATGGAAGTTGAAAGAGAGTTGTGATAAGTAGAGTAGAGGTATGCAAAGAAAACATAAGATGTATTAGAGCTTTGCTAGATGTAAAAGCATTAGCGCACCAAAGGAACTGATCTGACAAATAGTGTCACAGTAACAGTTCACCTGGCAGATATAGTGTGTATCTAATATCTAAAGGTTGTAGCCTTCACCATTTGAGAAGTGAGCTCTAGGATAGTGAGTCCACTCCCCTAATAGGGATCATTGTAAAAGACTCCTAACAAGGTCTGACCCTTAACAAGGTCTACTATACTTAAAGCATTGTAAGGCTACTCCTAACAGGGTAAAGGTTCTTCTAACAAGGATCACAAAACACTAGTGTAGAATATTAGTGGGTATCAATTCCCACTGGGGTTTTACCTATTTGGGTTTCCCCATAATCATATTGGTGTCATGTGTTGATTTCATGTTTCATGGCTATGTGAATGTTTATTTCCGTACTGAAGCATTTAAGTTTAGAATAAAGATTAAAGAGAAAAGTTAAAATACAATGAACATTGATTCACCCCCCCTCTTAGTGTTCCCATTCCTAAAAATTGGTATCAAAGCTTTGGTCCTCAACAAAGAAGTTTAACGACTTGAGGAGATCATGGACAAAGCAGAAATGAAACATCTAAAGAAAAATCTTGAAGCTGGTCTTAAAGACCTAGACAATTCAAAAAGAGAAATTGAAGAACTAAAAGAAAAATTCAGTGATGCTCAATTAGTTATCAAAAAACTAAGAAAGGATTTGAAAGGATGCTCTAACAGTGATCTTGAAGAAAAGGTCAAGAAGTTGAGTGAAGAAAATGCATCCTTATTAAATCAGCTTGAAGAACTTGACGACAAACTGATGAACAATCAAGATGTCTATAATGAACAAGTCAAGGAGAATCTTGAACTCGATGAAGAACTAAGGGAAGCTGTAATACCTCTCCTACAGTGATACTATGATTTGATACTTTTTTTATTATGATGGTTAGAACTATGCACTCATGTTTATGTTTCATGGAGGATTATACGTTCATCAGATGATATTTATATGCTCAGTTATAGTTACATTGATTATATGTTTATGAGATCCTAGAAGAATGTATTAGTTTTACATGTTTTATCTCATGAATTGTATACTAACCCTTATCTCAATTGGTTTATGGATACATATGTCTGATGTGTTTTCATGACTCAGGACGAAGTCGTAGTTACTCACTCAGTGAGGTCCACACGATGTATCGATCCTAGTCATTTGCTTGCATATATCTTATTTGTATATCTATATGTATATGTATCTCTTCTTGGTGATGCAGGATTTGTAGGTATCGGGTATCATCTCCACCTAGCTCCACAGGTCTGAGCGATCCCTTAAAAATCCTCGACCATTATTGTTGTCATGGAGATATCACCAAGCTTCACAAAAGAAAACCTTTATCCTTGATCATTCACCTTAGGTGGGAAGTGTCGGGTCAGTTCCTGGTAGGGAGGTATTATGTGGTTTATCAGTTATTAGGGTTTGGATCTTGCTCTTGCTGTTAGGGTATACTCAACTTTGTCAGTAGGTTATCTATGTGTGTCCTTGTTGGTCAATTTCTGTTTCAGTGACTTATCCTTGTTAGATTATCATGTTAGTATTAGGGTCAAGCTGTTATTTGTACCTTGCATCTCCTGGTTATATAGTTATAATGATAGTGATGCGTATAATAAGTTAATTGTACTATATGTGTCATAAACATATGGGTGCACACATATGCTTATGAACACATATACGTATATATACTTATAAGTATAAATAAATATGTAATTTATATAAGCAGGATTAGCAAATAGCACTAGCTTTATAATTAAAAGTAAATTAAGAAATATATAAAAAAAAAAAAAAGAGAAATTACAATTTGAACCAAATTGTAAATAAAAATAAAAATAAATTGTCTTCGGTAATAAAACTAACTAGCTAGGAGGGAGTGGAACTCGAGACCTCCTAGAAGTTGGGCTAGTTAGTTACCAATTGGGCTATGTGAATTCCTGGTGAGGTAATTAATTAAATTTGTTATTAAACCTTGTTTTGGATAATATTTTAATTAAAATTATCAAAGCTTTATTATATTTACGGTAGAGATTAGTTTCTCCTCCAACCGACTATGGAAGTTGGAGAAGTTTCTTCCCGTAAAGAAACTTCTCCAACCATATAGTTGGAGAGGAAATTATATTTATGATGGTTGGTTTCAGAAGAGGGGAGTGCTGGGAAATAATTCTGAAAAAATTACAGGATTGAACGTGTGGCTAATCGGAGAAAAAGGCTGGAACGGAGAAACTTTGGATAAACAAGAGGAATTTGGGAGCGGAAGAATTCTGCAGGAAGAGCTTCATCAACCAGGCGACTATTGACCAGGTTGGAACTTTCCCGAACATTCCCTGTGAGATGAAAGAATTATGTTGTGTCTATGCGTTAGTGTTCTGTGATAAATATATATAAAATTTTGAGCAAAGTTCAATAGTTAATATCCTGTCTACGCTAATATTTTACTGGAAGAAACGTAAGTCTTAAAGTGTTAAATAAATGAAATGTGCAAAGAATTAAATAAACAAAATAGTAATTTATAAATTTATATTTTTCTTTATTTTCATATTTCATATGTCAAAAGAAAAATATATGATATATTAATTAACTTACCTTTAATATTATGAATCAACATTATTGTCTCAGAAATATTATTTATTTTAAAACATTTTTATAATGTTCCTTTTAATATGTTTTAATTTCTGAAAATAAATTTATAAAAATTTTGAAATGCATTTAAAGGAGGGGAGGCCGTTGCCGCGGCGGGACCCCGCAGTACTGGACGGCAGCGTTCGCTGTCGGCGGCACCTTCGGGTGCCGTGCGGCAGCGTCCACTGCTGGTGGTACCCGGGGATACCGCGCAGGAGCGGGCCCCTTTTGCCATGTGGGTTTGAGATATGCGGTGGGGTTTTGTGTTTTGGGTATTAACAAATATTTATTATATATATAATATATGATTAATATATTATATATATAATATAACATATGTTTCGATAATAATTTTGGTGAAATATGTTATATTATATATATAATATGTAAAATATTATATATATAATATAATTTGAATTTTTATGTTGTTATTTAATAATTAAATTTAGAATTATATTATACATATAATATATGAAATATTATATGTATAATATGATATTAGTAATTGAAACATGGGTTAAATAATTTAATACATATTATATTGATAATTAGATTTATATTATATATATATAATATATATTATTATATATATATAATATAATATTAAAATTGAAGAAATATGTCAAAATTATTTATGTTAAGGTGTTTTTTTTTTAAGATATATTATTTTGATGGTTTAGTTTTATATTATGTATATATGTAATAAATTTTGTTATATATATATATAATATAATAATATTAATTAAAGAACTTGTCGGGCAAAGTGACATTAAATAAAATATTATATGTGTAAGTTATATATATTATATTATATAATGAAATGTGTTAGATGAGCTAAATGTTTGAACTAGAGGCATATTTATTCAATGTTTTAACTGTATAAATGTTATTTAAGTTGTAAATAAATAATTGCTTTCTTAGTTCCATACTTAGACAAATGTTAGGATGGGGGCTAGAAAACTGAAAACAAAACTCTTGCTTTCAATCTTATCAAAAATCAAACTAGCCAAACTTTAGGACCCCTAAGCGTCCTAGGGTAGATCTATTATAGTGGAAATGTTAGTGGGTTGCTAGAAAACCTAACGGGAATAGGTTGGGGTTAGGAAACCTAGGAACCCTAAGTGAGTGGCTCTCAGTGCGGGGCCGGGGCCCTAAAGTGGCTAGACCAGGATAACCAACTGATGAGTTAATTAACCAAGTGATAACCTAATAAAATTTAAGGGATGGGTTTAAAACATTAAAAAGATTAAATTGTGCCTCACCCATGCCATTAGCGCTAGGACAGGCTATGGATGGGAGTGGGAGAAGGTACCTATGCGTAGGTACAATCGAATGGTGCTTGTCTATATGAAAGGCATTCGATTCTGCATGTGCCTACTTGGGGGCTGAGGCCAGTGCGGCTAGTACCAGGACAACCCAAGGGGTGAGGGCTATGCGATGACACTCACTTAGGTTGTTGCTTAGGATTTCCTACCCAAACCTTAGAATCCCTTGTGAAATGACTTTACTTGTGTGAAATGTTATCCAACCCTTTTGGTAAAACCTAGTAAGTTCCTTCTTTGTGGGCTTGGTGTTTATCTCCTAGCACGGGGGGTGAAACTTTACCAGTTTCACATGGTTGGGTGGAAAATCTTTCTATCGAGGTATCTTGTGCAGATGTAAACAACTGAAGATTCATATTTGTCTAAGCACCTGTTGAAGAATGAAGACCTGTACTTATTCATGTTGTTGTAAACTTATGTATTCTCCTATGAGGAGTTTAAATGTAATGTAATTTTCAAATGATGTAATAATGGGTAGACGTAGGAAAAGGGTTATATGGGATGTTTATTTAATGGAAAGATGTAATCTTGTTATGTATCAAGTTTTGTAAAATGTTGATGAATCATTTGTTGTACTATTGCAATATGTTAGTTAGATGAAATGAAATTATAGTAATTGATCTTTTAAAAGTTTTAGATGGAAATTAACTATGAATGTGTTTAAGTATTTTCCAATAAAGAACTTGAAATGGAATTTGTATGGTTAGTAAATGTTGTTAATAGTTTATCAGTTTTAATAATTTATACATTTACATTTAAGGGAACCTTGGAAAGAAGTTAGAATATGTTTTGTTTAATTGCAAACTTTAAAAGTTCAAAATTTTTCGTAAAGCTCTACTTAGGTATTCTTTTACAAAGTAAACCTTTGTGCATTTCCCTGGTTCCCTTGCGGGGCATGACAGAAGCTAACTTAGAATTCTTTGAGCTAAGGAATATCAAAGAAATCTTGGAATTTGAATTGAAAAAGGCAAAGGATCATATTGACAAGTTACACACCAGTGCTGATTTGGTAGAATCTCAGTTGTATGCAAGAAGAGCCAAAGGAGACACTAGCTATATTGGATACAATGAAGCATAAAATCAGATTGACAATATGCAAGCAACAAAGGATTCACAAAAGGACTCCATTGATGCTAAGGAGACTGAAGATCAAACCAAAGATAATGGTGGACCACCTAAGAATGAGCGCAAGCAAGTAGAATGCACTTGTTTCGCATGTAACAAGCATGGACACATTGCAAGGAACTATAAAAAGGTAAGACCTTTTAATGGCTACTATTATTCATGCAATAGATTTGGTCATAAAGCTATGAATTGCAAGACTAGTAAGAAGAAAAGGATTTAGCAAGATCAGAGAAATCTGAATTAGACAAATGTAAGAAGTTCTCAAAATGTTACATTCCAGATATGTAACTATACTGGTCACACAGCAAAACAATGTAGAATGGTGACTCATGTCAATGCACCGAGGAATATAAGACCTCCAGTCATTTGTCACTCTTGTAACAAGGCTGGACATATCTCAAGGTTCTATAGATCAAGGACTTAAGGTCAGTGAAGCCCTAAAAAGGCCGAAGAACCAGTTTTGGACCCTATAGGAGAGGTTAATTTTGTCAAAGCCTCAGATGATGCAAGCATGATTTGGTTAGAGAAAAAGAAGGACACGACTGATGAGAATGTATTGGATGCATTCATAGTGGACGCACCATCTACATTTGGATGAATGGCCCTCATGGTCATAGGGGGAGCTAATTTAGCTCTAGACCCCTGTGTGGCCGGTATACTCATCCTCAGAGTATGCACCTTTGGATTTAAGCTTTTGGAGTGTATAGGAACCTTCATTCAAGAGTGCACATGCTGAATGTTAGCAAAACTTGAGTTGCAAATTTTGAAGTGACAACTTGGTTTACGCGACTTGCATTAATGGCAGAACTTTCACTTTTAAGTACACAAAAAGTTATTTGATTGCTCATTGCATTCAAATTCAGAGAAATAGAGAGCAGAAAGAGCCTTGGAAGTTGTTGTGAAGATTTGGAGATTGAACTATCAGTGTTTACAATGCATTTGATTAGTTGTAGAAACCCTAGCCTTAAAGTATTGAGCACTAGAACTATTGGTGAGGGTAGAATTGATCAAGTAGGGAAGTTTTATGAAACTTACAGTGAGATTAACAAATCAGAGATACATGATATGATTGTCAAACATATGATAAAGTTCAAGAAGACAGTTCTTGAATTGAAAATAGAAATTTCAGATAAGGTATGGGAAATAATGGATACCTTAAAAAGATAGGCCACTGAAGAAGATCTCAAAATAAGGTAAAAAATTATTGATTCCACTCTTCTAGTATGCTCTATTGAAGAAAGGTCATTGTTACTAAAGCTAGTGAAGCCACACTTAAGAACAAAGATGAGGACACTTCACCTCATGAACAAAGACTATGAGCTGATTTCTCAAGAAATAGAGAAGGATTTTAAGAAGGTACTCTTAGAGTAGCACATGAAACCTTAGTCTGTGCCCATCTCTCAATCACCTAGCAAGCAAGACAAAATAGGAGAGACCATAAAGGTACAGTCTACAGGTCCTCAAGATTCAGTGCCTATAGTGGAAAAACAAAAAGAGTTAGATAAATCTGCGCCCATGTCAGAAGCACTCAAGGACAACACCATTATCATTGATAATGTGGAGATATCCATGGCGGCCACTGACACAGAGTTAGACAAGTTTGAGGAAGCTTTTGTGAGCACACAAGAAGCAAAAATCTTATGTAGTAGCTCACCTCCCACTCATCAACAAGAAGTGCTTATTGAAGACATATTGGATGAGAAAGAAGAGGAAAAAGAAAGTAAACATAAAAATGAATCTTCTGTTGAACTGGTCTCAGTGAAACAAGAAGTGATGGATAGCACTCCCATCACTCCTTCCTTAGCATTGTTGTCAAGTTTGACACCTGACACAAGCAGTTTGGACTCCTGGAAAGAAGAGGACCTGATTAAGTTCAGAGTCCTAGCTATGGAGAAGGCAAAGGAGAAACAAGTAATGAGAAATCCTCTCCTTGTGGAATCGGTGAACATATTGAATAGTTTGTTGCTAGAAGACAAGAAAGTGAATAAGGTACACTTGGTTGATGTGTGAGTATACTCATCTCATAGTTCAAAAGTAATTTTTTTAGCATTGAAGAATCTGCATCCAAGGTGTAATGCCCCACTAGGGAACCCAGGAGAACTTAACCTAAACATGCAACTAAGTTTGCAGAATAATTTTTTTTTAAAGTGTTAACAATCAACAACATCAAAGTTTTACAATGCGGAAGCAATACAATGAAATATACAACTCACATAGATTAAATCTCTCCAGGATTCCTTGACGAAGATTATGTGAATATTAATTAATTAATTTAGATTAGATATAATTACAAAACTCATATAAACAAAAGAAAGACAAATGCAACATCACATATAAGATAAGATAAATACAATTAGTACCATAAGTTAACCATAATAACCTACATCCACTGCACATGTCGCAGGGTATGTGATACAATGAAGTACAACATGATATCTGTAAATAAATGATACAATGATACAAGATCACCAAAAAGGGAAGAAGAATAGGAACACAACTTCAACAATGAAGATCAAGAAGAATCAACTGCTATAGGGATCATCTAGCAAAAGCACACGAATGTCAAAATCTCAAATGGTAAAAGAATCGCTATCACCCGACCTCGTGAACCTAAATGGTCCACTCCCACCGTGTTGAGGAGATAACAACAAATCCCACTTGGATAACACACTCAATCAAAACAACTAAGCAAAAAGTCCTGAAGGCTACCTATCTCAAAATGTACCACCACTTAATGATAAAGAGAATATTCTAAACACCAAAATACCAACAGTTACCAAAACACCAAATACAAGAATATCAAACAAAAATAAAACAGACCACCAAGTAATAATGAAAAAATAGAGATACAACACCACCAAAGGAAAATGCAAAAAACTATGGAGGAGAGTTAGGCTACATACTATGGGAGTGTCATCACATGGACATCTACTTGAGTTACCCTAGACTAGTCACACTAGACCCCAGACCCTCAAGCATTGAGTTACCCTGGACTAGCCACTCTAAGCCCCGAACCCTCAATACGATCCATGTGGAACTAGAATACCCTCTCAAGAACATGAGGAATTCTAATCATACCTATTCTCTAGGTATCTTCTCATTCCCATCCTTAGCCTAATCAAGCACTCAAGGCATAGGCGAGGCATAATCTCTAAATTATCTTTTTAATGAACTCTACAAATTTAATTACTATGTTGTCACTTGTTAACAAACTTACGATAGGTTACCCAGGTTCTGACTACTTTGGGTCCCGAACCCCTATTGTAAGCCACTCCCCTAAGATTCACCTATTTAACCTCCCCTAGGCTCACAAGTCACCAACAATCAAACAAGCCTCATAAAAGATATCGGGGACACACTCTGGTCCTCAACCCAAAATGTCGTAACCACTCTCTCAGAGAGTCTTACATAACCATAAGATTCCATAGAAGAAAATCATAGAGAAAACTTCACATAAGGTTGGGTTAATACAATCCATTACAACATAGTAAGACACAACATAAAAAGACATATATGTAACCAGAGATAAACAACCCCCAAAATACCTCTTAGATAGAACACTAACAAAACTCAAATGAGATAACAGTTACTTCCCAAACCTTTGGTTTGACAACTTCTTCCTAGGACTTCATTACCCATAAACCACAAAACCCACATATCAACTTAACATAAAAGAAAAAGTGACATATAAGATTAAATCTAATTAACATAGAGATAAATTAACTCCATTTTTAAATATACCATTAAGTCTATTTATAAGTAAAAATTAAAAATTAAAAATTAAATTAAATTCATTAATAAAGACAAATGAATTTCATTTATAAAATTCTAATTAAATTTTTAGCTGAAAACTAACACACAAATTGATTTGTATAAATACAATTTAAAAATCTATTATTAAAACTTAGATCAATTATATTTATAAATATCTAATTAAATCTATTTACAAATGCCAAGTAAACTTTATTTACACATACAAATTGAATAGGTCTAATTATTTATTTATGACAAGCAAGTCATATACTTTTAAAATTAAAAAAATCAATAAGCTTGAGAGAAATATGTTTACATGTATTTCTTGGGAGCTTTTGTAAATAAAGAGACAAAGCATTAAAACTTTTGTTTTTAATTTATTTAGACATAACTATTCAAACTTTAGCCATATTGTCATTAAGTCATGGCCCATAAAAAAAAAACAGCAAACTCATAAAACAAGGAGGAACTAATTTTGGATTTTGTGGATAAATCAAATCCACGTATTTTAATGCAAAGATAAGTTCATGGATTTTTCCATAGAGAAGGGCACGTAACCCAAGGGTCAACAAAGTGCATGAATTTTTCCATAGAGAAGGGCACGTAATCCAAGGGTCAACAAGACTTAACCTTCACATCTAGTGTCAATTCTAGACAGAGAATAGCGTTAATTTTGGACAGAGAATAAAAGTGATAAAAACAAAAACTTTAATAAAATTGCATTTTCCTTCTCCCACAATTATTGATTGTGCAACTTTAATGCATTCAATTAAAATAAAATAAAATATTTACTCTAAAATAATTTTCACATGTTAATCTAACTCAAATTAATAAATACATTACAATAGATCAAAGATTAAATTTGCAATTAAATAATTCTAAGGTGAAGATATTTAATTAATTCTCATTAATTAAATACTTTTACCACATAATAAAGTAACTTAACAATTGCATTTAATTAATTTCCAATTAATTAAATAATCTCACATGGCTAAAATAGAAAATATTTCATTTATTAAAAATTACACTATTTAATCAAATTAAATAATTTAATTATAGAAAACACACCAAGCACCAAAATTGAAAACATCTCAAGGACCTAAAGACCGACATTCATACGCAAGAACAAGATTATAAACTCTCACATCAACTAGATGAGTTTAGAAAGGGTAGGAATAACACAATCTTGTCTACTATTTCAGGATAATAATATGGCTTAGGTTAGGATTTGGAACTGTGTTATCTCCCCTCTCTTACCATTTGAGATATTGCGATAGGGCACGCTCATCCTAAAAATTCAGGGAAGTCGATGCTTGGTACCTGCAAATCTGCATACAAAACCCGCATGTACATACATATAAATATATAACAGACAATGGTGGAGATCGGTCGATCATGTGGATCTCGCAAGCAAGTAACTACAACTCCGTCCCTCAACCACATCAGACACGTCAAACAGAAATATAAAATAAACACATCAACCATACACATGCAAGTATGGGGTCAGTAAAATCATAACATCAATGATTTTCTAACATATGTATAATCATCCTAAAATAATCATAACATTTATAAAATTAGACTAGGGGTAGGGTACTACACAAGGTGGTAGAAGAGAAGTACTTAAAGAAGAGACTTGATGAACTAATGAGAAACTTTTCACTAGACTTGAAGTCACTTAAGATAGGTCAAGTGTCCCTAAAAGAATTCGTTGATCAAGGAAAGAAATTCATTTCACACTCCATGGATTAGGATAAGATCACTAATGCCCATCTTAAAGAAATAAAAGAGGCTGAAGCTATGATTGAGAAGGTGAAGAGTTCAGTGCTAGACACATCCACTGATGTAAACATGTGTAATAATATCTACCAAGGTTAGTTGGACAAAATTGAGAAGGCGGAGAAAGAGATGGCAAAGATAAGGTCTAGACAGACTCAGTTGAGGAATGCTCTTACACCCTCACTAGACATTCTCAATCAAAACATAAAGGATATTAATGCCACAATGATAACCTATGATCAAGGTCCGAGCACAGATTTAAAGAAGATGGAGAAGCTTCAATATGCTTTATGTGCCCATCTCCAGATAGTTAACTCATTGATAACTTTTTCGAAGGAGATCCAGAATCTCAAGATAGCATATCCAGATGTTTTCCCTAAGTAAGTATGTGCAGATATAATTTTTTGATACACTTTTGTCATTAATGTCAAAGGGGGAGTTGTGTATAAAATATGGCAAGTATATATATGTATAGGGAGATATAAGATTATGTATAAAGAATGTAGAGAAAACAAGTTTTTTTGTTAAGGGATAGTTAGCAACTTGGCCATATTCCTTTGTTGCCATCAATGACAAAGGGGGAGATTGTTGGAAAGTTGTCTATACTGAGGTATATGACTAGATATAGTGTTGTCATTATGGCAACAAATTCATATAGCAGTTTGGAGTTAGCGCACTTGATGTAAAGATCAGAATTCGGTTAAGTGTTAAAGACTGGACAGTGTACAGAGTTCCTACAGCTCAGAGCATCAGTGCACGTGTGTATAGATGAATTATGGTATGCACCTTGGAAGTTAAGTTTGTTAGACTATACTTATGCTTAGTTTATGAGCACATACATAGATATGCAAAGATGTGAAAGTTATAGTTAGTTGAAGTTGTACAGCTAGTATGTGCCAGTAGCGAACAGAGCACAAAGCCGACAGTTAGTATTTTGGTTTGCGATTGTAGTGTAATATTGTAAAGGCTATGCACCCATTTTATTTAGGTTTTTGACATGTTTATATGTATAATTGTAAGCATGCTTAAGCCAATTCATTTGGAAGCATTGTTCGTAATTAGTTATAGGGCCGGCCTAACTATGTATTTTGTATGAGCGCATAAATATAAGGTGCGCCCATTGTATTCGGTATGGAAGTTGAAAGAGAGTTGTGCTAAGTAGAGCAGAGGTATGTGAAGACAACATAAGATGTATTAGAGCTTTTCTAGAGGTCAAAGCATCAATGCACCAAAGGAACTGATCTGACAAGCAGTGTCATAGTAATAGTTCAGCTGGCAGATATAGTGTGTATCTAATATCTGAAGGTTATAGCCTTCACCATTTGAGTAGTGAGCTCTAGGATAGTGAGTCCACTCCCCTAACAGGGATCATTGTAAAAGACTCTTAACAGGGTCTGACCCTTAACAACTTCTACTATACTTAAAGCATTGTAAAGCTACTCCTTACAGGGTAAAGGATCTTCTAACAAGGATCACAAAACACTAGTGCAGAATATTAGTGGGTATTAAGTCCCACCGGGGTTTTACCTATTTGGGTTTCCCTATAATCACATTGGTGTCATGTGTTGATTTCATATTTCATGTTTATGTGAATGTTTATTTTAGTACTTAAGCATTTAAGTTCAGAATAAAGATTAAAGAGAAAAGTTAAAATATAGTGAACACTGATTCACCCCCCTCTCAGTGTTCCCATTCCTAATAGGTATGTATGAGACTGACATTTCAAAATGATCATATTTTACATACAATTCCTTATATATTATAAGCAAATACCAAATCTGCATGAATAAAGACATATTGTGGTTTATATGTTATGAGCTAACAAAGTCACATAGTCGGTAAAAGTTAGACCAAGCAAATGGTTTCCCATTGGTAATCACTATTCAAGGTTAATTGAGTATCAGTATTAATTGAGCAATGAAATCATGTGTTAATTGAGCTGATGAAAGCTTGTAGTCATCACCGAGATGACAGTTGTCATGAACTGAAAGTAGGTCAAGCATTTATTGCATAAAGTTTTAAGCAGGAATATGAAAAATGTTATATATACACGGAAGACTAAGTTCATTTTTCACATTGTGATTTTGGAGAGTGAAAATTTCACAGAGCGAGTTTGATAAAAGAATCTTTCAAGCTAATCCAAAGTAGTTGTAGATCAAACCGAGAACATTCTTTGACATATTTCAAGTAAGTTGAAACCCTACCAAGCACATTCGTCACTGTTTATTGAAAAACCTAGTTTGTTGAAATGGCATCTAGTGCGAGTTCTTCTAAAGTTGTAGAAGAGGGAGTTAATCTTATAGTGTTAGCAAACTATAATGAACCAAACTACTAGTTACACCCTGAAGTAGCATCTAAAACAGATTCAACGGGCATTTTTTTGAGCACCCCACCTAGGGTTTTATTGGTTGAAGACATGCGATCATACATTCACTATAAAATTGGGGAATAGGAGATTTTGACATGTATGTTGCATATTAGGAACTTTGTGATGAAGAAGTAAAGCTAAAACTAGAGCATAAATAGGTTGAAACACTTGGACTCACTAATGTCCTAAATTTTTTGAAGAATTTTAAGAATGAATGGATTAGGGTTGTGTTAAGCTGTTATCATGATGACACATTTTAGTTAGATAAACTATTCTGAGTGACAAAGAGAATGATTAGTAGGGTTATTGGTTACCCTACTATCGACAAAGCCAAAGCATTCCAAAGTTCATCGCGAGCTAATGTTGAGAAAAATACTGGTGCAACATGGGATGGTAGAGCACTAAAAATTGCATCCATTATGGATCCAGAAGTTAAGTTTGCAGCACATGTAATTGGCTATAAGTTTTTCCAGTCGAGAAGAGTAAATAGTGTACCATGTAGTGCAGTAGACATGGCTTACAAAATCATAAAAAAGGGTCATCAGATAGACCTCACCGAGATACTTCTGAGACAGGTTGAAGAAACATTAAAATAATCAGGTCTCAAAAGTTCAATACCTGTAAGTTTGGATCATTGCTAGTATGTTTATTTTTCTATCTCCAGAAATTCTTTCCTTCTGTTAGTCACACTAATTGGCCTACCGACAAACCAATCACTTCACAAATTTTTGAAATTATGAAAGGTCTGGGAGATAATGCACAAAATGTTATAGATAGTTACTTTGAGGATTTTAAGGTAAAGATGAAACTGAGAAGCAAGATTCTAAGTTCATTGGTCAAGAAGTATGAGATGGATATCTGTTTCCTAGTGAACACCAACTACACAATGATTAAAGCCATTGAACCAAGGATAAAATGGCTAGCACCTATGGGATATGAAATGGATCATGATTTTGGTTTGAAATAAATCAAGGCATTGTTGGCTTTACCGAAGGACAAGAAGGTAGAAAGGTTTGGAACCTTTGAAGAAACAAAATCAAGAATTAAAATAGGCCTTGTCATCGATAAAATGATGAGAAAAGAAAAGAAAATGAAGAAAGTTTTGACTAAGCACTTTGGAGATGTATCTGACTCATCAGAGGAGTCACCAGTCGAACCTACAACTGAAGGTCAGTTAATGTTGGCTAACAAACCATATGATAGTGAGGAAACCAAGTCTAAAAAAGAACAAGAATCTATACCGGTTTCTCCCACTCCTATTCCTAAAAAGAAGCAGTTGCCAGTGAAGACAGGTGCACAAACAGGGTCAGAAATTGGAGCTTCACCTTAGAAAAAGGGAGTAGAGAAAATAGCAAAACCTAAGGCAGCTACACCGACCAAAACCTATGCAAAAAGAAATACCAAGGTTGTAGCTGAGGCATCGAGGAAAAGGAGAAGATTGATAAGAGGTAAGGAAGACCTAGAGGATGAGGAACTTGATAATGAGAAATTCAAGGTTGTCATCAATAAGGTAAGATCAATACATGAGATTGTTGAAGATATAATTGAGAATGGAGATCTTGTAGATCTAGAACTCATTAGGTTTGACAGAATGTCTACCGAAGACCAAAACAAAATTGAGGAAGTAGTCATCCAGATGATGATACGCTTCAAACGAGTTCCATTAGAGTTTGAACTATCACTTCCCAAGGCATTTCACAAAAGTGGTCCTATGCCTTGGATACCAAGAAGAAAATGAGGGAATGATCCCTAGTTCAAGAAGCCCCACATTTAAGTCTTGCAAAACTTGATGAACATATGAATACCTACGATAAGAGATTCAAAGTGAAAAACCTGGCTATGCAAATTTTAGATGAAAACATGGAAGATGTTGATGAGACTGGTCATCTCATGTGGACTTCAATTTTTAAAGTTAGAGAGCAAGCTAAGAAAAATGCTTTTATGAATCTGTCTAAGAAGAGATAAAAGTCAAAAGGTAAAAGTATTTACATTGATGATAATGTAGCAGAAAAGACCAAAGAATCAAGTGTATCATTTACCAAGGTGATTGATACAACTCTTAAAAAGGAAGGAATAAGCATTTCATAGGATGCACTAGATCCAACATAGATCCAAGTTAAGGAGAAAAATGGCAATGATGTACTCATTAAGGAAATCACAAATGGTGATCCTAATGACAGGAATGAAGATGATGATGTAACCACTTCACCCGATAATACATAGGATGAAGGTCAAGCTACCGAGTGTGCATTTACATAATTTTTGGGTGAGCTTTGTGTTGTTGTTGAAGCAATAGAAATATTATCATAAGAACAACTTAATGGGTTAGACCATGAGCAACCACAAGATACAACAAGGGAACACAACACCGAGACACCTGCAGAAGCAAATAAGCCTAAAGGAAAAGAGGCTATTGAAACAAAGACAAAGGAACAAGAAATGCCGAAACCAACTGAGGCCACCCCACCTGACACATCATTAGAGACTCCATCTCATTCAACTGATGCACAGGTTACTGAGGAGTAGAAAAAGGAAGATAATTTGTCAACCGGGTAGAGCACACTGAGGGAAAAATTAAAAGACATTATTCTAGTTGCAAATAATTCACCTCAAGAACTGGATAAGAAGAAGACAAAAAATAAAGGAAAAGGGCCAGTTACATTAGATGAAGTTATTGTGATACCCGAGTGTGACCCAAGGACCCTAAGCCCCGAAGAACTAAGAAAATATGGGGAGTTATGTACAAGAAAAGCAACACAGGAGAAAATGAAACAAGAAAACAAAAGCAAGGAAATACTTGAGAATGTAAGAGATATCTTACAATAGGTTGTACCCGAGGTACATGTAGATGAGGATACTCTGATTATGGACCAACTTGCTACACTTGCTGAAAGAATCAATGCCCCAGATGTCAATGCCGACAAGCGAATAGAAGAAAGGGTAGAATCAAAGATTCAAGATAAACTTGCAGAAAGAATCAGCCAAGAAGTGGCAATTAACAAGGTTAAGCTATCTGAGGTAATAATTGAAATTCAGGGTATTACTACATTTATTTGTCAAATCTTGTTCAAGATATGCACTGTGGAAACCTTCACTGCCAAGATCAGTGAAAAGATCAAACAATTTGAAAATGAAACCATAGCTAGTTCACAAGAAGCTATAACTGAGCCCCGAGCTTTTGCAAAGCATATATTAAGAGTTCAAGAACTCAAGCGATTGATAGCAGATCTCAGGAAGCAAGAAGAAAGGACAAGTGATCAGGTCACTGAGTCACAAACCAAGCTCCTACCCTACCTGAAATTTTTTGAGAAACACATAGTTAGGGCACAAACACTTGTTGCAACACCAGAAATCTCTATGTTGTACAACATCTTTGACATGCATGCACAAGTCAGTCTTGAGCACATTGCTCTCACCAACTTGAAAGAGGAATGGGAAAACCTCTTGGAATCATTGAAGAAAACCCATCAACACATTTTTGATAAGCTATAAGTATACACTTTTGCATTTGGTATTATTATCAAAAAGGGGGACAACAATGTATATGCCAAATATGTACATAAAATGCCAAGTATACTACACATTACCAGAGCATTCACCGAGGGGGAGTATATAGAAATTTTTTGATAAGTTTATGTATATGGCGAAGTTATAAATTTTTGAGACATAAGGTCTGTATACATTAAGTTTTTGATACTAATGCCAAAGGGGGAGATTGTTATCTCTATTTGAGTATTAATGATTGTCATTAGTATCAAAGACATCAATTCGTTACTTATGTTAACCCTGTTGATAACTGCAAGCAATACAAGCCAGTTGGTTAAGTCTTCACACCAAGCATAGAATAGTTTTACCGAGCATCAGACACCAATACTGAGCAATAGTAAACATTGAGCACTAGTATAATCACTGAACAGTATATATAGTGTTTACCGAGGATCACATAAAATGACATAGGAATCAGGATTGGCACATCTATCTATGCAAATGTTTACAACAAAATCACAAAACATTTTACCAAGATCGATGATCATTTATTGTAAGATTCCATCATTAATTGCGATGATGATCTTTTGTATTTGTTAGATCTAGGTTATTTTTGTTCTCTGTAGATCTTAGGGTTTTTCTCTAAGACATTGTAACCTAAATTTTGTTAAGCGGAAAAGAAGTATTCTATATAAACATAATTTCATATTATTTTCATATGCGTGAGAAAGAAGCTTGACAAGGAGTTAAGAACAAGCAATGAAGTTCTTGAAGTATTAGCCAACTTCATGAATATACGTTATTAGACAGAGCAAAATAGTATTCAGAGTTATTTAGATTAAGTAGAATTAGATCAAGCTACCGAGCAGTTCAGAGCAGAGATCTTCATAGAAAAGGTGATATCTAATCAGTACTATATAGATCTGTATCAGAAAAATTGATTTGTCATTAGCAGATAGATAACTATTTATTTCTAATCATTGTAATAGATTTTTGGTAAAATCTCTTAACAGAGTAGACCTAACAGTCTTTTTGTAAATCTCTTAACCGAGTGCACACTCAAGTAGTGTTGTTAAAATCCTATCACTAGGTAGATCTAGCTAATCTAATATGGTACTCCTAATAGGGTAAGATCACTAGAAGTGATCGCCACTTGTAGCCCTAATAGGCAAACCTTTTCTATCTGCCATAGTAAAGAATTTGTGGGTGTCATCCCCACCGCAGTTTTTACCTTCTAACAAGGGTTTCTGTGTTACCAAAATACTTGTGTTATGTGTTGATTATCTTGTTGATTTCATGAGCTATTTACCTTTGATAGTTAAATGAATGAATGATACATGCAATGGATACAAGTAATGTTTGAAGGTTACTATTGTTTGCTGTTTTAGATCTGAAAGGTTTATAAGTGAAAGTTTTTGTGGGCACTGATTCACCCCTCCCCTCTCAATACCCTATCTCTCCAATCCAACACTATTATCCTAAAATAGTGGACAAGTTTCTGATATTTTTACCCTTCCCAAATTCATCTAGCTAACATGAGTTCATAGCCTTTCCCTTGAGCATAGTCACAATTTTATTAGTTTCAGTTGATCTCTGGTTGGTTGATATATTGTAATGATTAAATAATTTATTTAGATTAATTATGTGATTTAAATAAATTAGATCTTACTAAATATAGTTATTTAAATGTGAAAGTATTTAATTATTGAAGATTAACTAAATACACTCTCTTAAAGATTTAGTTAATTATCAAAATTCAAATTTAAATAAAAGATAATTTATTAATTGAAAATAAGTTATCATGTGGAAAATAAAATTAGAATAAAGAATATTAATTTAATTTAATTAAAATGCAATTTAGTTGCACAAATGAATTAGAATAAATAAATACAAGAATTAATTAATTGAGAGTTAAGTGAATTGACAAAAACAAGGAATGAAAAATACTTGAGTTACAAATTAGAATTGAGGGAATTATGGAGTTGATGAAAACAAAGCTATGGAGTTGAGTTGAGTTCCAAAATTGCATGGTTGAGTTCGAATTCCTATATTGGAAAGGCTTGACCATTATTCTCAACACATAGGTTTGTAGATTTGGGGTGAAAGAATTGAATTGAAGAATTTTTTTGTGAAAGCTTGGATTTTTCTACATTTATGGTCTTTGTCATATTTCTTCAATTTTTGGTTTGAGGTAGGATTTGGAAACCCTCGTAGCGTAATTATGGTGTTTAAGAAAGATTGTCTTCTTCGTGCTTGTTAGATTTGGGTGTTATGGTTGTTTCGTGATTTTCCTTCAATGTTCAAAATTCTAGAATTAATTGTAAGAAATTTTGTGTTTTTATGAATTCCATAATTAAATATTTTTTTATTCAGTTAGGGTTTGAAATATTCATGGTAGAAAAACCTTAGGGTTTGAATTGATAGAATTTTTAAAAGTACATAATAATATTCGTATAAGAATTTCTCTTTGTTAAATTTTAGGAAAGAAATTATGTCTAGTAAACGCTAGGTTGTAAACCTAGAGAATATTGTTTTAGAAAATTAGATTGGATAAGGGTTTGGAGGAATTATTAAATTGAACACTTGAAATCAAAATTATTTAGTTGATCTTGAAAACCCAAATTAAAAGAAAATAATGGAATCAGGTTCTCAAATTGTTTGTTAAAAGAGAAAATGTATATATGTCCTTGTTGTTGTTAAAAAAAAATAGCCTTTGTTATTCTTAAATTATTTATTTAATATATATATATATATATATATATATATGTGTGTGTGTGTGTTACTATTAAAATATATGAGTAAATGCACCAAGATGGTGGATAGTTTAGTGGCCACATCCAAAAAAAAGAAATTTTTCATAACCCGTGCGAGTTATACAAAATTCAACATCGTAATAGGCTTGGTTTTACTAAGACTAGCCAAAAATAATAAAAAAAGGCAATAGGACCTCAAAACCCGTACGGGTTTTGAGGAACAAAAATGAACCTTAAAACCCATGCAAGTTTTGAGGAACAAAAATATTCCTCAAAATGCGTACAGGTTCTGAGGAACATTATATTCTCCAAAACCCACGGCTTTGGACCATTTCCAACACCATAAACGAAGGAATAGTCAATTAAGGAAGCCATTTTTCATCATAACGTGAGTGTGTTTTGGTTCCATTTGCTTTCATTTATATTTTTCATCAATTCACAACAATGGCACCACATTAGAAAGGTAAGATTTTTGTGTTTCAATTTTTTTTGTTTGTATTTTATTTGAAGTAGGGTTTTTTAATTGATTTATGTTTTTTTTTTAAATTTTGATGTCAAATTCTATAAAGAATTCCCCAAAATGAAAAAGAAACAAAGACCTCATGCACAATCAACAAAAGAAAACATTAAACATGAGCAACAACTACAACCACAAAATCCTCCTCCATAGCCACTGCCACCCATAAACCCTCCACTTCCTCCATTAGATTGTGTAGATGTCACACAAGATGATCTCATAAAATGCCTTACACATAATAATGCCCAAATTTCTATATTGGTCAATAGGTTGAGGTGCTATAATCTTGACCACGACTCAAATATCGCCTCGATGCTAGACAGAATGGCCAATAGTGCAAATGAGGTTTCTAGAGAGGTTACCAAATGGGGTTCATGGAGGGATAGGTGTCGATCATTTTATGTGGATGGGTTGTCATACGATGACGTGAAAAAGAAGGCCATATTTAAAAGTGACATTTGTGCTCCCAATCCTAGTACTAGTAACAACCTAGAACTAAATAAGACTTAGTTTCCTATACATTGGTGTGTTCACAATAGGATGAAATCATATTTTTGGGATATGTGGTATATGGTCTTTGACCAAGCAACCTGTAATAATTGGGAGGTGCCTCTATATTTTTTTGAGAAAGTTATAATGTGAGGTTATCCTTAGCGAGAATCCAAATTAATTTCACATGTGGAAGTTCTAGGGTAGAGGGAGAGGCTCTGCGTAGGATAGACTTGGAGCCTGTAGGGTGGTACAACCAAAACATAGGAGGCCTCTAGTTAAAAAATCCATGGTTCATGTTAAGGTCCCAATAGTTCTAAAGGAGTGCATAGATTTACAGACCCTTCATGCAGCCACATCATCGACTGATGTCATTATTGAGCATTGAACATAGTTTGTCAAAGTAGAGGGTGGATCAACACCTATGCCATCTCCATCATCATTAGATGCACCATTTGGATTAGCACCTGTGCCACCTCCATCCTCATTAGATGCACCATTTGGATAAGCCCAACCCATTGAGCATATGTGCACCAATTGTCAGGGTATATATATTGGGATAGATATTGATGCAAATGAGGTGGTTCAACATCTCATTCATGTACTCATTGCAGGGGTAGATGTCATGCATTCACTATTGAGGATGCAACCCTCACAGACCACTTGATGAAAATGGTATTTTCTAGAGAGAAGAGACAAGTTTATTTATTTTTGTTTTGACATGTTATTAATTAATCACCTAAATCTTATAAAAGTAAATAACATTTTATTTAGAGAATAATTTAAATTGATACATGAATAATATGCATTGTAGGGTACAATAGGTGATACGAGCACACCATAGAGTCTTCCTTCAAGTAGACATACATGTACATGTGTAGCTTCGACATCTGAGGTAATCTTTTTAAAATATTCCTTAAAATAGAATAATATGTATGTTTTGAAATATTTTTTTTTAATATATGCATATTTATTTTGTGTTTTATAGGGCTTTTCAGCTACTCAAATTTCTGAACTTGATGATATCACCCTTTTTGCCATTGACTTTGACTTTGAAAGCTTTGTAGTATAATTCACATCTCTTGTTTATAGTTTTAATTTAACGCGTGCAGTATCATATTCATTTCTCTTATGTTAATTATATTTGCAAGGGTACCCCACCTGAGTTGAGGACACCGAGAAAGAGAAATAAATCCTCGAGGACACCCAAACGACAAGAGGTAATTTAATAGAATTTAAGTTTATTTTTTGAAATGTATTATTCATTATTAAACATGTACTTGTAGTCTATATTGATGAATGCATTTGACTTATTTGTTCTATATATAGAAACAATAGATTTTTATAGAATTAATGAATGCACCTAATTTCGCTGATGTTTAGGAGAGACAAGAGGTAACATTTTTATATTTACTTTCAATTGGATTCTTGAGTGTTCTAAATCTCTTAGAAATCCTTCCTCTATGACTATGACATATGTTATGATTGTTCATACATGAATTGGTTGTAGCTGCCTCATTAGCGGTGATGCCTCCTCAGAGTATAGGAGAGCCATCTCAGGATCTAGTATGCATTTTTTCCATATACATGTTAAACATATGCATTTAGATATGAGTACATGCATTTTTATTTTTTTAGTGTTTCCTGACATATATGTTATTAACTTGTATTGATTTTAGTTTACCTATTCCAACCATCTTCACAAGCTCCAATGGATCCTTTGCCTTTACATTTTGTTAGGATTCCAGCTCTCACAAGAAGGAGACCATCATATTTAGAGAATGACCCAATTATAGAAGAAAGAGATGAGGTAACCAATAATTCAATTGCCAATAAATTACAATCTAGTATTTAGTTATTTTGATGTTATTTTAAGAAAAGATATCTGATTTAGCATTTGATTTGTTCTTGTGCGGACACCTAGTGAGCCACCTACTGCTTTGAAGAGGCTCAATGTCGATGATCTAGTAGAGTCTTAGATATTGATAGAGGTATACAGATCTAGTTGTGGTTATTGAATGACCAAATTTTGTACATATTAAACATTTTTATTGTATATATCGACCTTGACATAGTCGATGCCACATTTTTGTAACTCTATTATTGATTTGGCATGTATACCATTTTTTGATATGTACAACATTATTGTTCATTTTTATATATGTGAAACTTGATATTTGATCCAATTTATTAATTCTGTGTTCATTTGTTCATTTTTAGTATGTAAATATTCTTGTGTGTATGTACTCATGTGTAGGATTTATACCTTAAGTATATTAATGTGTATTCAAGTAAATTATTCATAACCTAAATTCATGTGTATGAGCCATGTGCATGACTTAAGTGAATTCATGTGTATGCTTCATAATCCATGTTACATGTATCCTTCATGACTTAAGAAAATTTATGTGTATGCTTTATGTGCTACATTGTATTCATGTGTATTTGATGAAGGGTGCTCCCCTTAATACCACAAACACATAACAGAAACAAAGAAACAACAATAATATGCAAGAATAGAAAATGGGCTTCTTATTATCTCCATAAATGTGGAATTACAAACTTTCAGAATTACAATATACAAAGCCACATGGGAATTACCTTACAATATTCTGTAGGACAAAGCCTCAAATCAATACCAAATCTACTACCCAGAACTATCCCGAACTGCCTAAGACAACACTATAGCCTTCCTTATATAGGCAATTTTCCATTGCCTGGGAAGGTTCTAGAATTTTAGCCAACAAGGCCGACCAAACTTAGAATTATTTTATTTTACAATTTATTACATCAAAGTCAGCTCAAAAGAACTTTTGAAACCCAAACAAAAATTTTGAAGGAAAATCATTTTCCACTGTTTCAGGTGACCCAACTTCTGAAGACCATAAGTCATCGCCAGTTGACCCGATTGACTATAATAGCCCCATTTTGAAAAGGCCACGAAGTGCAAGCGCCTATCACCCAAATTTTTGACCTCATCTGGGGCCTCTAAAGCCTTCAAAACTGAGTTCAAAGTTTCTGTACCCTGTTGCCAGTACTGAAAATCTTCAATATCTACAAAGCTAGACTTGATCTGTCAATGAAACTTTACTGGTAGGCTGATATGACCAAAATGAACCTCCAAGGAAGAAATCAAAACATTTCAAGATCATATGACCAACTTACTAAAAATAGTAAGTTTCCATAAATAGAAACTTTGTACAAGATAGCCCTTATTGAAAAGCAAACAAAAATATTTTTGGGTGATGCAAGATTGCTCTTACACCTAGGATGCTCCTGCATCAGTATCCTTCATATGTTACAAGTATTTTATTTGGCTAAAGAAAAATTATGGTTTATGAATTATTTACATGCATGCTTCATTAGTGTATACAAACAATGTGTATGGATATCTAAATGTGTGATTCTTTCCTTGAGCATATGATTGCTATGAGTGTTTTTCTACATGATCCATGCCTTACATGTATTTGTGGGTAACCTTTGTGCTTTGAAGGTTCTCTTAAAATGTGATCATCCTGAGAACTCAAAACATCAATAAGTAGTCTATTATTGATTCTTTGACCATATTTGAACATGTTGTCTTTATTACAAACAAAAATGGTCCATAGGACCCTAACACATTTAGGACACATAAGACCCGACCTACCCTACTGATGATGTTCCTTGTATAACAAACTTGGAGTAGCAACATTTGTTCATGGTGGGAACAAACAGATGCTTCCATCACATTTGGTTGGGTAGGTTTACCCTAGGAATGGTCTCACTTTACCTCTCGACACACCAGAATACTCACCAACATACCCAATGGTGCTTATTGCACCTTGGGGAAACTTTGGTTTGACATGGTTGTGAATGTTCTAGTGACTCCGTGGGAAAAATGAGGTTGTTGGTAGTGTTTACCTACCCAATGAGAGCTAATGGCGTAGACCGTTCGGTGCCAAGATGAATGGTTTGGAAGAAGCCTAGTGGTGCATTTTTCAATTGAGCCTCACTGTAACTTTGGGTATTGTGTACTAGTTAAAGTACCTTCATAGGGTTAGCTTGACAATAAATGAACAAATAAACTAAATTAACCACAATTTAAGATCTATTTGATGCAAATAATGACAATGAGCACTCTATGACTCTCTATTTAGATATTCTAATGATAAGATCTCAGTAAGCCTCCATTAGTGATAACTATAAAATGAGAAAATGATAAGCTATTAAACTAATTAAGCCTATTTCAAAGAAACTATGCTCAATTAAGCCTAAAATTGCCTTTCTAACTAAAATTCTCAATAATATTGATGCAATTCTAAGATATGTGGATGGATTTCTCTTGATTTTGGTCTTGCTTTTATAGATTTTTGCAAGCATAGGGGGTGGAGTTGAATTGATCATAGTTAATTTAAGGTTAAGCCCATGGTTCCATCTTTAGGGACAATTTAAATGGTTTTTCCTCAAAGCTTGGGACAAATAGACAAAATGGGTGGTCAAGATGCTCTCACCTATTGAGATTGAATTTTCTTTTGATCCATGTGAGCCCAATCCTTAATTCCTATTGGTTGAGGTATTTTCCTCCCATGTGGTGGGTGAGGGAAATTAAGAATTACTAATTGAATTTAATTGATTTGTTTAGCCATATGTACCCCTTAAATGGGTTGATTTGATTTTTAATTGAGCTATACAATTAATTAGATTAATTGCATAATTAATTGATTTATCTTGATTTATTTGATTTACTTGGCTTTTGATTTTTAATTAATATTAGATTTTTGTTTTGATTGCAATTAATGCTTTGATTTTGCCTAAGTTTCTCACTTGATTTGATCTTGACTATTTTTAGGTGATTACAAATGCTCCTCTTTGAATCGATGTGCGAAGCACATTGGTTCAAAGATTATCCGATATCCTAATGCAAAGTCCCTGATTAAATGATGTCCGATTTTGATCTCAATGATTTAATTTGATACTGATAATAGATCTAATGAAGTATTAATGGATTGATGTCCTTTATGCTCATTTTGATGATAGATATCTGATATGATGCCTGATTTGACCTAATTTGATATTTTTGATGCCCCATTTGATAAATGCAACAAATTTTACATTGAAATATTATGTCATTGATTTGATTTTGATGATGATCCTGATAATCTAAGTGTATGCCCCCTCAAAAATAAAATAAAATTTGATTTTGTTGAAAAATGTTGCATTTTTTTTTATCATTTTCATTGATTATTTTCAATAATGTGCTAATTTCAATTTCATTTCCGATATTGTTTTTGCAATTTTGTGATGAAAAATGCCCTTGATTTGGCTGATTGGGTGTTTAATTTGGGCCCTGGGTCATTTTATAGTAAAAAGTGCCCCTTTTTAGGTCAAAAAGGCTATATATAGGGGTGAAAAGTTATTTTCACTATTCATTTTCACCTCTCTCTTTGACTTTTCTTCTCTAACCCTTCTGAGCTTCTTATGATGGTGGTTCCCTATCGCAAGCATTAATTCAAGTGTATGTGTCAATATCAGGAGCTAGACAACTATGGACCTTTGGTATATACCCCTGAAAGCCTGTTTTGTCCATTTAATGCATTTAATTTCCAAAAAATTAGATTTTTATAGAAAAAAACTTATTTTTTTTTCCTTTTTTAAATGACGTTGCACATTTAAGAATTCCTATAGTGCATATACCCCTCTTTCAACCCATTTGGAGTTTTCCACAGTGCATCCAACCTTTCCTGTTGTGCTTTCAAAAACATGCTCTAGGTCAAGATTTTGCTTTTACCCTTTTTTGTAGTGCGTACAAATTTATTTGTGCTTTTAAACCTTTTAGTAGCACGCACATGTAATTCCTTTAGCATGTTCAAAATCTCACTATGTGTAAACATTGTTGTTGCGCATTCAATACTTTTAGTAGCACATTTAAACTTTTAAATAGCAATTTTGTGTTTTAGCGTGTACAATCAGTTTAATAGCGTGTACACCCCTTTTTCCAAATTTTTGTATTTTTTAGTCAGTTTTCCTACTTGTTTTGTTTTGTCGATTGGTCAATTGTCTTAGTTTATGATTCCTATTGGAAACAAGTCATTTGATGTCAGTTCTAGTCATGTGATGCTGAATTTTGATTGTCAATCCTAATTCGTTGGTTGATTGTGATGATTAATTTTCCATCTTTTCTGAATAGAATTAGGAAAATTGATAGTGGTTTGATTAGTTTTTGGATGTTGATTAACTTGTGATGATTCAATATTTAATGATTTTGACTACTGATATGATTTAACTTTCTTTTGCAGGCTCACCTTCAGAAGTTAGCCATCAAAGGGTTGTTCCCTTTACCATTCAAGATGATTGATAATCTCAGTGGGTAGGAGCGCTAGATGTTTGGTCAATGTGGTCTATCTTTCCTACTCTCCATACCTCAATTCTGAGTGAATCGAGGGCTTCTTACAACTATGGAAGAGAGATGGCACTCTGACCATAACACCTTCCATTTGTCAATGGGTGAAATGACGATCACCCCTAAGGATGTATATAGGTTGTTACAAATCCCTATGCATGGGAAGATCATGTATTAACACCTTGTATATGATAGCACTATCTGTTGGTGACTATTTGGTGACCTGACTATTGGTGATCATAACATTCTCTGGGCACAATTCCCTTCATTTCATGTTTTTTTTATAGTACTTGGAGTACTGGTTAGTGGATTTCTTGTTCTTGACTGATGAGGTTACATTTTTGTAGTTGGATGGGGTCATATCCTCAAGGATATGATTGGGTATCCTCATAGATTCGATTGGGGTTCTTGTGTAGTTGCACATCTCTATCATGAGTTGCATGATGTTGTTTATAGGTGCATGGATACTCTATCTGTAGGCGTAGTTCTTTTATAGATTTGGACCTAGGAGCATCTCTCCATTACCCATCCTATTATAGTGCGATGATGTAATCCTGGATGGTTATTTTCTTTTACATATGAGGGTATGGTTGTCTAGGCTCATTTGGGAAAGCTTGATTATTAGCAACATATTATTGATGATATCAATCAGGTGGTATGGAGGTCATATCTGGGATGTGAGTCATAGGTAGAGGATGCATTAGAGCTTCCTTTCATGCATATTCCCTGATGGATGATAGGGCGTATGCCATTGATTATTGAGAGATTCTTCTTTTTCAGGGTTCTTTGACAGTTTGGCCATCCATAGGGTATGCCACAGGGATTGGCATTGTATGATAGAGTACAAGTGGAGAAATCACTTTGGGGTGCTCAAATCAATTATAGGATAGTTCATGATGAGCTATTGGCCCTCCCTAATTTGGGATATGAGGGAGCATATTGTTGATGCAAGTATGACAGATGATTATGCACATTAGTTCTTGCAGAACCCATTCCCCAGATTTACTGATCCTATTGAGCTTTTGCCCGATATTGATGAGAGTTCTGATGATGATGATGACGGTGGTGGTGGTGGTGGCGATAGAGGTGGTTTTCATAGAAGACAAGATGGTAGGCCTAGATAGGGCAGAAATGTAGTGATTCCTATTTTTATTGCCCCCACTCCTATCAAAGGTGATGTACAGATGAGGGGTGGCTGAGCATGATTTCGAGGTGGCCCCTTTCGATCTATATATCAGGCTCACTAGGATAAACCTAGAAGATGGGGTCAGCATAGAGTTTAGGTTTTTAGACCGATTGCACCTCAAGTTGTAGCTGACATTGACACACAAGTTGCATAGATTTTGGTTGATCAGACTGCATAGGCACCTCAAGCTCTTCCTTCCTCATAGATTCCATCTTCTTCTCAGGCACCTCCTTCCTCTCAGGAACCTCCTTCATAGGAACCGGTATAGGCTTTTGATGTTTAGTCCTTACAGGGTGAGGTATCAGAGATTCAACAAGAGGTTACTCAGTTGAGCATGATGATACAAACCTTTATGGTTGCTATGAGTCAGAATGGGTTACAGGCTAGTTCAAGTCAAGGTCCTGATATAGGTCTAGGCACAAATGGTGTTGGATATAACGCAGACACTGGCAATTGATTATATCTGATGAGCCTTTATTGATGTAAATTTATGATTCATGATAATGAGACATTGTATATTATATTATTTTATTAGATTGATTATTCTTTATCAATACTATTCATGTTCTAGACTCTTCTTTATAGACTTTGATGATACCATGTACTTTGATTTCTTTGATAGTTTTACTTTATCTGATGTCATCTTGTGTTAGATTTACTTTTCAGATGATTTATGATATGCAATTCTTCATGCTCTATCTCTATATGCTGTGTTTTTATGCTTTTCAAATGCAGTTTATGATATGAATGTACATGTTATGCTTAGTTTATGCAAATGAATGTCTTATTTATGACATAGAATAGATGGATGCATTTATTACATGGTTTAACACTTAATGATCTCTAATGATGATATTTAATGCTTTAATGTTTTAATGATATGTGATGATGTGGATGGATGTATTTTATATTTTATGGATGATGCAATGCAATGTAATAAAATAGATGAGTACAATGAAATATAAATTTAATGAATGGATTTTAATTGACTTATATGATTTAATGGATTTAATGATTAATGTATGAACTTAATGATAGATAGATGCAAAGTTCTTTAATGATTAATGAAATCACCTAATGATATGATGATTAATGATAAATGATGGATTTAATGCAATTTGATGACCTAATGCAATCCAATAATACACTTATATTTTTGAATGTATTTCAAATTTTAAATGTAATGAGAGCTATATGGATGTACCTTAATGAATAATGCAATGACCTAATGATATGAAGTGAATCAACTTAATAAAATGCAACTATATGAAAACTTAATAATGCAATCTAATGCAATGTAAATATGGTGATCGATGTAATAAATGCAATGAAAATGATGAAATATATAATGAATGCAAACTAATGCAATGCAATTTAAAATGTATGCACTTTTAAGAATGACCTAAAAAATGGATGTTGATTATATGATGAATGTAAATAAAATACAATGTGGTTTAATAATGCAATTAATCTAATGCAATGCACCTTATTCTAAGTTTGATTTTTTATTTTTCAATTTCCAACACATTCTATCACATAAAATAATGATGAAATTTTCAATTTTAGTTTACTCAACCCCCTCTTTTTTTCTTCTCTTTCCAAATCAATTTTCAAGATAAGAATTCATGAAACTTAAATGCATTTAATCTAATATGGATACAACTAGCTATCACTATTCATAATTTAGGAGCTTATTTTCATCATTGAGCAATTTTGAGACCTGAAATTGGCACAATCATCACTTGTTCAACCATGATGATATGAATACCTCTTCCTTTCCATGTTGTATTCCCAATGATGGTACAACTATCATTGGTTGGATTCATCCATGAGAGTATGAATACCACTTTCATCAGATTCAATATTGCAAGTGGATTTTGGTATTATGATATTGAACATCAAATATCCAAGGTATCCTGTTGTGTAAACAAACAAAGATCTTGGTTTTTCCATATATACATGTCCTTAATGATTCTTTGATGATCATGTCATTAAACAAATGATACATATTTTAAAGCCTTGATCTTAAGACACTCATGCAAAAATCAATAAAATATCATGCTTTCATCATTGCTTATTTGGTCCAAGACTTCATCGATATGCTAGAAAGACATGATTTCATCAATCAAGTAATCACTTAATAAAAAAAAATTCCATGTTTTTCAAATCCATATTTCAAGTATAATTCCATCCATTTCATATTTGATTGTTCATTTTAATCTTGATAAAGGTAAGATCATTGTGACATCACGGATCAAAAGTTTGCATTTTTGAATCAACATTTGGATTGGGATCGATCGTCTAAGTGTTTTCTTGTGATTTGATGTATTGATTTGTGTCAATTGACATTTGTTTTAGGAATCCTTTTTGCCTTTAGGATAGATAATCCCCCAATTTGATGTTATTGTGTTGTTGGACTTGGGCACTTTTCAAACCTATTTTCAAAGCTTTAGTTATTTGCAAATGCAACTCTGGGTTTTTATTATGAAATATGTACAAATGCTAGTGAATGCAATATCTACAAGGATGATGACTAGGCATGCGACCTGACTTGACTTTCAATGGCACATGTTTACTAGGTTTTCACTGATTGATTTGATTTTCTCTTTTTTCTCTTTTAAGATTTTCTCTTTTATTTCTACCAAGGCTCCTATTTGCTAGGTTTTCACCAAGGCACTTTTTCTCTTTTTTTGTTTTTTTGTATTTTTGTCTTTTTTTAATTTTTTGTATTGATCATCAAGGTGCCTATTTGCTAGGTTTTCACCAAGACAACATCTTTTTGAGGATCATTTTCGAATATTTTTGGATTTCTTCATGCTCAATTTTCCACTATTTTTAATCTTTTCTGCATTTTTTATTTTTTTCTTCTTTTATGTTTTTCAACGTTTTTGAAATTTTTTAGGATCACTTTTGACTATATATAATAAATAGGATGCTTCCTCATCTGATTTTCTAATACTATTTTTCTTTATACTCTTTTGTCTGCTTCAGATGTAAAATATTTTCAAGTGTATACTATTGATGGGTTCTTGTAGCTCTTCTCTATCATAATCAGCTAGCTTATATGTGCCCATTCGAAAAGAAGAAGTAATCAAAAAAGGCCCTAACTAGTTTGCTTTCCATTTCCCTTTCTTCTCTCTTTCTGCTTGATTTTTAGGGTTTTATCTTAACACTAAATCATCTATATGGAATGTCCTTGGTTTGATGTGTTTATTATAATTCCTTGACATTCAGTTCTTATACACTTTAGGATGTTCAAAGGCTTGTTGTTGTCTTTCATCTAGAAAATTCAATTCTTGTAATCTAGCAACCCTATAGTCTTCTTCACTTAGCAATTCATGTAGTGAAAATCTTAAGGATGGGATTTCAACCTCTAAAGGAAATACTCCTTCATCTCCACAAACCAATGAGAATGGTGTAGCTCCTGTTGGAATTCTCACACTTGTTCTATATGCCCATAGAGTAGGATTTATCTAAATGTACCAATCTCTACCTAAATTATCCATTGTCCTCTTCAATATTTTCAAGATATTTTTATTAGTGGCCTCCTCTTGTACATTACCTTGCGGGTAATATATTAAATATTAATGGTGTATCATATGGAATTTTTCACATAATTCTTTCAAGTCTTTGTTCTTTCAATGTTTAGTATTATCAGTTATGATGGCATTAGAGACGTCATACCTACAAATTATGTGATTTAATATGAACATAGAAATTTTATTTCCTGTGACAGTGGATAATGGCACTTCTACCCATTTGGTGAAGTATTCAATTGTAGTAATAATGAATTTATGACCATTTGATGAAGGTGGGTAAATCATTGCTATTAAATCCAACCCCCATTGATAAAAGGGCCAAGGGGTAATTATTGGATGCAGTTCTTGAGCTGGCACGTGAATCAAGTTTTTTAGAATAATTGAGAAGAGCGTGAATCAGTTATCCACTGTCATAAATAAAAAATGTATATCCAAAAAAAATTTAAACAAATTTTTGTAGCTTGGTAACATAGAATAATAAACTGTCTGTGCTTTTACCGATTACCAGTTAAGAACTTGTAGTAATTACTGATCAAATCTAATATGCAACATGTAGAGTATGATATCCAAAAATCATCATAATCAACATATAACACAAGAGATTTAACATGGAAACCCTGTAAAGGGAAAAACCACCTGGGACCGACAACCCAAAAATTGTTCACTCTTTTGAAGTGAGGTCAGTGAATACCCAACCCTATTAAAGGTTACAAAACACACTATAAGGTGTGACCTTGTTAGAGGATTTAACACTAACTGTTATCGTCCAACCAACATTCACTATGGGGTTGATAGGATAACAAATGTGCATTCTATGAATGACATTACAAGACTTTCTAGTCTACTCTGTTAAGAGATTTATCTGATTACAATGGTTAAACTGTAACAATAGTTGATCTAATTATAATACAACTTGATTTGCAAATGTATAGATCTATATTATTCTTAATCAAATATCTGATCAATATATCAATTCTGTTAAACAATATTCAATAACTTACTATCTCTCAGTTATAGCTTTCTGACGCTCGATTAACTTTGTAGTTAGGTTCTCCTTTAACTAGTTTGATCAAGCATATTGCATGAAGCTTGTTCACACAATATCTTTGTTGTATTCTTCCTCCAACATAAGTTTCATAATGAAACCCTAGTCTCTTAAATAGACAAGTAAACCATTTTCCTTTCATCAATCAGATTTTGTTGCTTAATCTCCATCACTGATTTTGCCACTTAAACCTTCCTCAGCTGATGTGTCAGTAACACATTTTAGATATATCCTTTAGATCTTCCTTAAATTTTTCTAGCCGTCAATCTTATAACAAACTTTATCTGTCCACCTCGTGATCATACACTTTACAACTCATCAACTTCTATCAGCTAAACTAATCATTTAGTTCTTTTGTTCATTCTCAGTTAACAAAGAAATGTGTTGGTGAACACAAGCTCAGTTTATACTATACACAATATACACTACATTGCTCAATGTATACTAGAATTATTCATTAATCGACAACACTGCTTTGTAACATTTTTCTCCCAACTTCATAATAGATTAATGCAACATAATCAAGTCAAAAATATGAAGTCATAGACTCATCAATAAGTTAACAAGAGTATTCCTTATCCTCATCTGTCATATCCATCTTTCTCCATGTAGATATCTCGGTTCTTCATCTTTCTCTTCTCTTCTAGAGATGTGTTAGATGTTTGCAACTCCATGATAAGTACTGTCAAAACTAGTTGACATTAATGACAACACTAAATTGATTCAATTATCTTACATAATAGTTTAGTGCTTGGTGATCTCTAATCACTTGAAGTTCTTCAATCAGGTTCTCAATCAGTTGTAGTTCATTAATCTCTCCATTTGGCATTGATGGAAAATCAAGCAATATGAAGTATACCATACACATATCAAACATGTATCTTACAACTCTGTAAATAAATGATGTAGCCTGGTAAGCTCTCCCTTAGCTTAATATGTTTAATCACTACATTACATAACAACATTACAATGTCTAGACTATCTTCTGTAGATATGATCTTTAGCAGCTCTCAGGTTCCTTCTATTTTTCTCCCTTTATCTTCTCAGATTGTCTCTCCCTCAGATAGATTCTCTAGTATTCTCCTCAGTTATCATATTATTTATCTCTCCCTTTGACAAAAATGCCAAAGAAAAAACATAAACCATACAGCTCTTGTAGTAGCCAATTAACTCTTTGTTTTCCTATGCATTTATTGTATCTCTATATAATAATTATGCCACTTGTTTCTCAAATATTTCATAGCCTTAGACAAAAATCCAAAGTGTGAACTATGTTGCATCAACATGAATGATCTGCTGATAAGATTAGGCTAATGCAACCTCCAAATCAAGTTAGTGACCGGTAGACAGGGGACATACCCCAAGTCTATTTATCAAGTATTCAAATGTATCTTTTGGTAGAGGCTTTGTAAATATGTCAGGAAGTTTCTCTTTAGATGTAACAAATTCAAGCTTCACTTTCTTCTCCTGCACTTTTTCTCTTAAGTAGTGATACTTGATAGATATGTGCTTTGTTTTATAGTACATCACTAGATTCTTTGAAATGTTTATAGCACTAGTGTTATCACAGTATATAATCACTGGCTCAGTGATTACCTCATTCATTCCTTCTAACACTTGCTTAATATACACAATATTTGAATAGTTTGTAGTAGCAACAACATACTCTGCTTTAGCTATAGACTAGGAAATACAAGACTGCTTCTTACTTGTCTAGGTAACAAGTCTTTCACCAAAGAAAAGTGCTCCTCTGATTTCTCTTTTTCTATGATCCACATTTCCAACCCAATCAGCGTCGGTGTATACTTTAAGTTCAAACTTTCCTTCCTTAGGATACCATTATCCATAATCCTCTATTTTCTTCAGGCATCTTAAGATTCTCTTTGTAGAAATCATGTGTGACTCCCTAGGATTTGCAAAAAATCTTGCAACAATTCCCACAGCATGTGCTATATCTGGTCTACTATGTACTACATACATCAATTTACCAATCATTGATTAGTACAGTGTCTGGTTCACCTCTGTAGTTTCATCCTCTTTAGTCAATTTGTAGCCTATGACCATTGGTGTTCCAACTGGTTTAGCATCTTCCATGCCAAATGTTCTCAATACTTCTTTTATATATTTAGATTGTGTGATGAATATCCCATCATTCTACTAAATAACCTGTAGTCCTAGAAAGAACTTAATCTCTCCAAACATAGACATTTCAAACTCTTTTCTCATCTCATCAGAAAATGATTTACATATGTGATCTTGTCCTCCAAAGATAATATCATCCACAAATATTTCAGCAATTAGAATAGTATCATCAGTATCTCCTTTCATATACAAATTGTTGTTCTCACTAGTTCTAACAAATCCAATACTTAACAAATAAGTATGCATCCTTTCATATCAGGCTCTCAATGCTTGCTTCAAACCATACAAAGCTTTATGTAATCTACATACCATGCTTTCTTGTCTGGATCAATGAACTCTTCTAGCTGTTCTATGTAGACTTCTTCTTCAAGTATCCCATTCAGAAATGAAGACTTAACGTCCATTTGATAAAATTTAAATTTCTTATGTGCTGCATAAGCTAGTAACATTTGAACTCCTTCTAGTCTAGAAATAGGTGCAAAGGTCTCACCATAGTCATTTTCTTCCTCTTGTGCATACCCCTTGTAAACTAGTCTGGCTTTATTCCTTGTAACCTCTCCATTTTCATCCAGCTTGTTTCTGAATATCCACTTAGTACCGATAACATTCATATCCTTAGGTCTAGGTACTAAGGTCCATGTCTTGTTTTTCTCTCTCTATTAAATCTCTTCATTCATTTTATTTATCCACTCTTCATTCTCCAATGCAATTTTAACATTTTTTAGTTCATATTCACAAACTAAGCATCTACCTTATCTTGACTTACTTCTTGTTTGTATGCCAACTTGCTTGTCGCCAATAATTTGGTTCTCAAGATGATTTCTTCTAACAAATCTTGCCAGTATCTGATCTCTTCTTTCTTGTTCATCCTATCTAGGTTCATTTTCTTGCTCGGTAGGTCCTTCCTGCTTGTCGGTTTCTCTTTCCCATTGCTCGGTTGTCACTGTCTGCAACTTGGGTAGATACTCTAGATGCTTGGCCCTATAGCTAATTACAAACAATGCTTCCAAATGAATTGGCTTAAGTGTGCTTACAATTATACATATAAACATGTTGGAAACCTAAATACAATAGGTGCATAGCCTTTACAATATTACATTATAATCACAAACCAAAATACTAAATGTCAGCTCCATGCTCTATTCTCTGCTGGCACACACTGGCTGTGCAACTTAAACTAACTGTAACTTTCTCATCCTTTCACATCTGATCATGCACCCATAGACTAAGCAAGAATATAGTCTAACCAACTTAACTTATAGGGCATACACCATAATTCATTCGTACACACGTGCGCTAATGCTCTAAGCTGCAAGAACTCTGTACATTGTCCAGTCTTCAACACTTAACCAAATTTTGATCTTTACATCAAGTGCGCTAACTCCAATATGCTATATGACTTTGTTTCTATAATGACAACACTGTATCTACTCATATACCTCAGTATAGTCAACTTTCCAAGATTATGTTGATGTATGTTCAAGAGGTTGGATCAAGAGATGTATTAAGAGTTAGAGTGTGTGATCATAAAGGAAGACTTAGTCATGTCTCTATATTCTACATCTATGACTACATAGGTTTATCTTATGAATGGTGAGACTTATGATCAATTGAAGGTTGAAAAGTTAATAGGACGAGTCCAAGGAGGAATGATTTGACAATTGTGTCAAATATGTTTGGATTTAGGTGTTGTGATTTAGGATATGTTATCTTGACTATATTATGGAGTTGTTGGGGCAACTATATCATGATTAGTGAGTGGAAGACAAAGTTACAATGGACCAAAAATCACTAAGTGAAAATTTAAAGATGTTCTTAGAATAGTCAGCCAGATCCTTAACCGTTTATGTTGCACCATGTTGTGATAAGTGCTTATGTGTTGCAAGGATTGTAGTGACATGGAAGATTAATGTGTAATGATGAGTTTTCTTTCTCATCATCATGATCATCGAATTTATTGAAGTTGTGAAACTTCATCAGAGAGTGTGATTTGGTTTGACTTTTCTTTGTCAAATCGATTATGCAATAAATCTATAGGCTAACATGGACTTGAAATTGTAAGTGTTAATTGGTAATATGTTTTAGGTTTCAATGATTGCACGTGAATGAATTTTAATTCAAATATATTGTGTCTTGGTCAACATAGTTAGTGAGAACATATTTATATCATTTTTTATGTATTTTGTAGCAAGTGTGTAAGAGAAGGATAAAAAATGAAAAAGTGTGATTGTAGGGTTTGGATTCTCTAAATATGAAGTAGGGATTGAACTTGAATTGGATCTGTACTAGAAGAGGAGAAGTGTTATTTTCTCAGATCATTGTACTTATTTATTCCTAAATTTTTTTACAAGAAAATCCCTTAATAGGGTATATCCTAATAGGTCTGAATTGTAAACCCTTTAACCAAGTGACTCTTTATCTAGGGTTTGAAATCCCTTAACAAGGTTACTCCTAATAGGGTAAATCTCATGTTAGTGATAGAGGTAAATCCCTTAATCGGGTGGCTCATAAAATGTCTTCCTCTTAATCAGGCATTTTTTAATCTTTAAATAGGGATAACATCTTAACTAGACCTATACTTTAGAAGAGTGCATAATTATTTGAGGGTGCCATCTCCACATGTGGTTTTTCCCATTTGGGTTTCTACAAGAAAAATATTAGCATTTTTGTACTGTATGGTTGTGGATGTTTATATTTATGAGTTTATTTATGCATGCAATAGATTTTAATTGATGCAAGTTATAGAATTATTGAATAAAATTTTAATTGTAAGATTCTTGATTCACCACCCCCCCCCCCCACCCCCCCCCCCTCACCCCTCAATAATCTTGGACTTAATAATACTAAAAATTGGTGTTAGAGCTTTGGTCCTCTTTGTGGTAAGCCTAATATCTTAAGGAAAAGATCTAACAATGATGAGGGAGAAACCTCCCAAGTTCACTAAAGATAAATACCTAGTATGGAGTAACAAAATGAAGTTATATCTAAAAGGTATGGGATCTCAATACTAGACATGTGTCATACACAAGTATACCACTCCCGCTAGAACTCTAAATGCAAATCAGATGAAGCAACAATAGGAGAATACTCAAGAAAAAGAAGCTATTGTAAGTTCCTTATTTGATATTGAATATGTTGATGTCCAAGGACTTGATAATAACTATGATATTTGGGTGAAGTAGAAATAGATCTATAGTGGAGATATTCTTGTACAAAAAGCTAGGGAAGATAGTCATAGAGGTAAGTATGATGACATGAAGATGGTAGAAGGAGATAACATTGCACAACATAGTCAGAGAATAAAAGAAGTTGTTGGTTATATTAGAGGTGTTGGTTGAACTATTGAGTATGATGTTGTGGTAAGTAAAATATTGAGAACTTTACTACCTTCATATGCCATTAGAGTGTCTATTATAAATGAGCTGAGAAATTTCAACAATGTTACTATAGATGGATTGATCAGTAATATTACTGCATTTGAGTTAAATAATTTTGATAAAAGTATTCCAAAAGTTGATGCATATTTTAAAGCATCAATGTCTAATGTACTAGTAAAGAAAGGTAAATAATTAAGCCATGATTCTAATTTCCTATCAAGTTACAATAGGGAACTTGAAGCACTATTTGCAAGGAGATTATCTAGAATGATTGGTAAATATTTTTCATGTAATAAGATTGGATATATTGCATCTAGATTTCCCTATGGTGAGAACAAGGATAAGTTCAAAAATTTTAAATGAAAAGGAAACAAATAGTGCTACATTGCAGTTGATGGAGTTACCAATGAAGAACTAGAATATAATGAGGAAGAGGAGATTTTATTTTTTCCAATCAAAGAAGGTGCATCTAAAGGTGAAAAGGCACTAGTTATCATATGATACACAATGATAAATAGATAATGATAGTGGGTGCTCACATCACATGGCCAGTGACAAGAGTAAGTTGATCAAGTTTGATGAGTTTGATGGTGGTGAGGTAAGGTTTGACAACACTACACCTTGTTTGGTAAAAGAAAAAGGCATTCTTTCTTTGAATGGTAAGAGTGATATAGATTTTTTTAATCTTGTGGATGGTATAACTTATAATATATTGAGTGTGGGTTAGCTATATGATAAAGGTTACAATATGGAATTCAAAGGAGGTGTGTGTAGAACACCTGGAAGAACAGGTGATGATATTTCTATCGGTAGGCACACTAGAGGTAATTTATTCCATCTGAATGATAATGTGAACATTTTTTTGGTTGTAAAGGTTGAATATAATTGGCTATGGCATAGAAGGTTCTATCATGTAAATTTTGATAGTTTAATCAAAGTGAGTAAGACTAATGTAGTTAGACAATTACCACAATTTGTCAAACTAGACAACATGATGTCTAAAGAATGTCAGTTGGGTGAGTTAACTAGATCTACTTTCCAAAGAAAGTATTTTTCATCTAAGGAAATATTTGATTTGGTGCATATTGATCTTTTTGGGCCTATGAGATAGAGAAGTCGTCAAGGTGATAGATACTTCATATTGTTCACCGATGACTATTATAGAATGATGTGGATAACTTTATTGAAGGAAAATAATGATGCAATCATGAAATTCAAAGAATTCAAAGCACTAGTTGAGAAGGAATCAGGTAAGAATTTGAATTGTTTAAGGGGTGATAGAGGTGGTGAGTTTACTTCTATAGAATTTGTTAAGTATTGTGAATATAAAGAAATCAAGAGACAAATGTTTTCCCCAAGGAAACCATGGTAAAATGGTGTTTAGAGAGGAAGAATAGAACTATATTGGATGCTACAAGAAAAATGTTGATTCAAGGTGATACACCAAGAATGTATTGGAAAGAAGCAATTAGTACAACTATTTACACACTAAATTAGGTGCAAGTAAAGAAAGGAACACATAAGACACCCTATGAGATATGTTAGGGTCACTCACCTAATGTTAAGTATTTCAAAGTATTTGGTAGTACATGTTATATTAAGAGGGATGATTACATAGACAAGTTTTATCCAAAAAGTGATGAAGGTATTTTCCTAGGTTATTCTACTAAAAGTAAAGCATATAAGTGTTTCAATAAGAGAACTAACAAAATGATTGAGAGTGTGAATGTAAAGGTGGATGAACACCTAGATAAATATGATGATTCAAGAAAACAATCGATAGTGGATGATTAGGAGATTGTGCCTATTGAACTAGAGTTACACAAATCAGCAGAACAAAGCAATGTCGAAGAAGGAATTCAATTAACAGAAGAAGAATCTCCGAGATCTGAATTGGTAACATCTAGTTATATGAATTTAAATCACTCCATTGATCAAATTATAGGTGATAAGAATGCAAATGTTCTATCCAGAAGAAATCTTAGAGAAAGTACTTATTTTATTTCCAAGTATGAGCCTAAGATAGTGAAGGAAGCAATTAAGGATAAAGATTGGGTAAAAGCTATGGAGGAAGAGATTAATCAAATTTAGAAGAATGGTACATGAAAACTTGTTCCTAGACTTGCATAGAAAAATGTGATTGGCACCAAATAGGTTTTCAAGAAAAAATTGTATGAAGATGGAGATGTGATCAAGAATAAGGCAAGTCTTGTATGTAAGGATTATGCACATGAAGGACTAGACTATGGAGATATTGTTTCTCTAGTAGAATTACTGGAAAGGGTAATAATTCTACTTGTTTATGCTACTTAAAAAATATTTAAAGTGTTTCAAATGGATGTCAAGTAAGTTTTCTTGAATGGAATTCTTGAAGAAGAAGTCTACATAGAGAAACTTGATTATTTTTCATTAACAAAGGACAAGGAAATGGTATGCAAGCTTTAAAAGGAATTATGTGGACTGAAACAATCACTGAGGGCATTGTATGAAAGGTTACATTTATATCTATTTAAGATCAGCTTTAATAGAACAAGTGATTTGGTAATGTGTACCTAAAATTTGAAGGAGATAAGTTGTTGATAGAAAAAGTTTTTTTTGATGATGTAATCTTAGGAGTAAATGATGAGATGATTTTGCAATTTTCTAAAGAAATGAAGTAGTTTGAAATGTCAATGATTAAGGAGATGAAATTCTAAATATTGGATTGCATGTCTCACAACTAAAGAATGGATATATATCAGTCAATCCAAAGATGTGAAAGAATTACTCAAGACCTTTCATTTGGATGACTCTAAACCTATTGGTAACCCCATGGTAATATAATGTAAATTTTATGTCATGCCCATAAAATTTTGCACTAAAAACACACCAATGTAGGATCTGAGGTCACAAGGAAATACACTAAAACAAGGGACATCTTCCTTACAACATAACTCAAATGTATGCTAACATCACTCTAGATGTTGATCCCTATGAATTTCAATATTTGGAGTATAGGTCCAATATTATGCTAAAGGTATCATTTGTCACTCAATAAATCCTTAGTTTGTACCAACTTTATATTATATTTGTTGATAATATCATAATATCTATGAAGGAAAATCATAAAGTAATCTTACAAGGACTATGCATATCACAATCCATAAAATGCTCTTACCAAGGCTACTAGTATGGTCATAGATAGCACTAATGACAAAGGTGAACCTAGTGTGTTGGGAAACTTCTTTACAATTTCTCCCTATTTATAAAATATGATGGATTCCCCCAACAAATATTCTCCCTCATACAACCTACCACAAAAGGACTTGCCAACAATTGCAACCATAAGAGCCTCATCAAATAATCATAAAACCATAATTTAAAAATTGAAAAGAACGTTCCATCAAAGTGAGATTCAAAAAGTGGCCACATTGGTAAAAATTTTTCACAAAATAAGTAAAAGAAAGTCCTTGAGGAAAATAAGGACATTAAAATAAAGTTTGGCTAAGCAGCCCAACACATAAATTAATTACTTTTACATTGTTGGCAATCACAAAAATCAATCCTGTGAAACAAAGTAAAATAAAAGAAAAAAATAAATAAATAAATTTAGCAATCCAAATTCTACCACAATCATTACATGAACTATGTGACCTTTTGAGGTCACTAAGAGGGAGACGGGGAAATCACAACATACATTTATTATGACAATATTTAATATATACCAATTATGTCCTAACAAGGATAAAGCATTAAGGGTTTTCCAAGAAAACATTGATTTGGAAAGAGAGGTAGACACACAAAAACTTAGGGGACAACTGCCTATTTACTAATACTAGTCTCACTTACTCTATAAGTTCTTTCACTACGTCCAATCATATTATCATGGTATTCACATCACAACATCCTCCTCTTCTAGAGAGAAGTTCCTACTGCAATGTGGTTCACTTATGTCTCGCTCTCAACAACTTGAAATACCTCATCGTACTTACACAACATTTTATGGCCAACACACTTAGACCAATAAGGCATAAAAAAACTCTATTACAACATCTATAAGACTATTAATTTTAGGAATATAGGAATGACCAGAGATACGGTTACCAACACAACATCTCCATGAGAACCTCAACTAATATAATTAATACATAGGAATATTTTTTTTAGCATCATAACCCTCAAGAAACTTCTCAAGTGGCTCTATTAGGTGAGTTGGCACTTGATGTCCACCTCAATGCTTCTAGCTAATTGAACTAGTCACTCACTCAGGGTACTTCCCATATAACTTCACTCATCACAAAAGACATTATGTTAGTTAATTTATATTATTATACATATGTTTCATTATGTTTCCATTCTACTCTCACTATTACCACTTAATATCCACTTTACGCAACATTCCCAAGCATATCACATTGAGGCACGAGGAGGGTTGCCTACTAGTTTGTACACGGAGTAAAGAAATATAGTATTTTATACTTAATAGTTTAATGACTATCTATAAGGATTTAATGAATCACTCTCACAATCATGTCTTATATTTGTTTAGTTCAAGCTCTCCATCTTAGTGGACTCAATTAGGCACTTCCATCCAAAGGTTTAATATTCTCATTCGTCATCCATATAGCATGCCTCAAAAGAAAATTCTACTTTAAAGCAGGTGATTTAATTTTGAGCTAACCTTGCAATGCACAAGGGACTACCCAAAAGTACAATCCCTAATTTATATATTATCCTATTAATAAATTCATTAACAAGGTTCCAATTTACTTATGCACTAATAATTACAACAACATAGGATATCAAGTTATTTATGCTAGATTAAATGTATATTATCTCTGTCGGCTCCATTTTAGTCTAAAAAATTATCATTGATTGTTCAAAGTTTAATTACAATTCATATTATTTATTTACAAAACACTGACAATAAGGTCATTGATTCATAGCTGACATCTTCTTCCAGTTAATTCATAATTACCTTACAATATGTTAGGACACAAATGAATTTTAGGTTACCTTTCCACCTTGACCCTTGTATCATCTTGGAAGTAAATCCCAATAAGGGTCTCCTCATTCCTTTACCAAGTAACTCTATTGACACATGTATTGTCTTCATTTTTACTATCGTATTATAGTCATTACACAATTAGATTGATTGGTAATTTGATACTAAATTCTTAAGAATTCTGCTTAAGTTTTATTTATGAAATCTAAAGGAATTTCTAGGTAGTTGAATCTTCCATTACTTACCTATATTAGTCTTCTTTTTCATATTTCCAAGGTGGGGTTGTCACATGTTGATCGATCTTTTGGCCAAGTTACTCTTTACATTTTTTATAGGGTACCCTTCTGTTATTAACATGTGCTTGATAAAGTATTTCTTATTAATGTTGAAAAGAACATATCAGACAATTTATGCCACCTAGACTCTCAATAAAGAAGCTGCTAAATGTTTACTCACAAGTAGTTTAAGTTGCTAGCACTACCATAACAACATTTCCATCATAATTAATAAGGTTTTAAATTATGAACAAGATAAGGGTAGGTGGTTCCAATGTTGAGCATTTGTATAACCTCTGATTTATTCTCCGTTCAAGCATTATGCGAATCCAACCACTACTAATACTTTCCTTGATACGTGTTGAGTGTATAATCACATCTTAATCTTACTTAATAATGAGGTCAAAATAATTGTAATTCATGCATCCATCAACACTGAACATAATTCGTCCATAACCCTCTTAAGTTATTCTTCTAGGTATACTCATTATATTAGTTTATATGAACTTCTTATGCAATAACATGTTTCCAAGTTACTCTGACCCCCTTAACTTGAGTTATTAAGATATTTTGATGTTCCCAATCTATCTCCTATAGAGAAACAATTAAGCTAAATTATGGAATCCAATTATCCCAAAAAGTGATCCATCCTATACAGAATTGGAATTATAATATTTTGATGGATCCCAAGGGTCACAAGAATTCCCTTGATAATGTAATGTAGGTCCATCATACTCTTTATTAAAACTATTAAAAATTATCAAAAAACTATGTATAAAATAGGGTCTACTTGGAGAAACGTAATGGGTTTAGGTTCCAATGTTGAAACCTAGGCTCTGATACCAAGTGTCATGCCCATAAAATTTCACACTAAAAACACACCAATTTTTTTTTTTTTTAAAAGGTAGTTTGAGTCTAAGTGTATGTTGCAGGTTAACAGTTAACCAAGACAAAAGTTTGAAATGAGTTTGAAACAATATTACTTTACAAATGTTGGTGATTTAAGTTATTGGTTAAATTAGTTCTAACAAGGGTTGATATCTGGGTAGCGAAGTTGCAATCAAAGTCAACCTAACATTTAAGTTCGTTCATCATAGTACCAACTATAATTTTAGTTATACTATAAACGAATATTTGAGCCTAATGCCAACGCAATACTACAATGATTTGTAAGATTCAATTAAAGCATCATGACTACATATTACGATAACTTATTAGCTAATTAATAATTAAATCAATTTCCTTGTTCAAAAGTTTAAGTGACAACATAATTTTCTACAAATAATAATTATATTAATTATTAGTATTCAATAATTAATATAATTATTCTTATATATCTTCAAGAGAATAATTAATTATTAACTAATAATAACTTTCTTAATTACTAGTAAATAAATATTTATTAACTTATAATTAAATAATAATTATATTAATTATTTAATTAATATAATTATTGTTATCAAATTAAGTTAATTAATTATCAAATTATAATTTTGTTAAATAAAATTTCATATAAATTTTCATAATTATTAAATAATAAATTAATTATTAAATAATAATTATAATAAATAATATTTAAAATATTAATTAAAATAAATATTATTTAATAATAATAAAACATTAAATTAATTATTAAATAATATTTATATTAATTAATATTATAAATATTAATTAATATAAATATCAATTAATATAATATAAAATATAAAACAAAAAAATGAATTTAAATAAATAAAAAAAATGAGTTTAAAAAACTTTTTAATGGCCCTTTGTTTAAGGTCCCTGCGGGCACCATCCGCGTGGGCCACCGCCTATGGCGGTGCCACGCGGCCGGTAGGAGTCTGTCGTAGTAGACCTATCGTGCACGGCAAGCCCTCTACCATGGCAAGGGGGTATGGGGTGTGGGAATACACATTTAACCCGAAATGAAATACACATCTCAACCTAATTCGTATCTTGATTTTCATTTTCCTAACAACTCATAACAACATAATTTCTCTACTTGCACACCTCAGCATTTCATCTACATCAATCATCATAATGTTAGCCATAGTGTATCATAAAGTCAACATTGTGAGTAAAGGAAGCATCTTAAAATGTAATGCATTCTCATCTACTGAAATCAAATCTTTGTCTAAAAGAGTAAAATCTACTAAGCTAATCAGACCATTAAGCCAATTATTATTTGTAAAAAATTATGTTGTCACTTAAACTTTTGAACAAGGAAATTGATTTAATTATTAATTAGCTAATAAGATATCGTAATATGTAGTCACGATGCTTTAATTGAATCTTACAAATCATTGAAGTAGTGTGCTGGCATTAGGCTCAAATATTCATTTATAGTATAACTAAAATTATAGTTGGTACTATGATGAATGAACTTAAATGTTAGGTTGACTTTGATTGCAACTTCACTACCTAGATATCAACCCTTGCTAGAACTAATTTAACCAGTAACTTAAATCACGAACATTTGTAAAGTAATATTGTTTCAAACTCGTTTCGAACTTTTGTCTTGGTTAACTGTTAACCTGTAACATAAACTTAGACTCAAATTACCTTTTTTATAAAAAAAAATTGGTGTATTTTTAGTGCAAAATTTTATGGGCATGACATTTTATAAGGATTATGAATATGATGTTGTAGATGATACTTTGTATAGATCTATGATTGATAAGTTGCAGTATGTTTTTCATAGAAGACCATATATTACTCAAGAAGTTGGAATAGTTGAAAGATTCCAATAAAATCCCAAAGAATCTCATATGGTTGCAGTCAAAAGGATATTCGTGTATTTGAAAGGGATAGTTGACTATGGTCTTTGGTATTCTCATGATGGTTATTTTTCTTTGAGTGTGTTTACTGATGCTGATTAGGCATGAAATGTTTATGATAGAAAGAGCACAAGTGTTGGTGCATTATTTCTAGGTGAAAGGCTTGTATCTTGAACAAGAAAGAAGAAAAATTGTATCTTACAATCTATGGAAGAAGCAGAATACGTAGTAGCGGCTATAAATTGTACTCAAATTGCATGGACGAGGAATATTCTTGAAGGTATCAAAGAGAAGGTGACTGAACTGTTAACTATCTTTTTTGACAATACAAGTGTAATAAATATTTCCAAGAGTCTTGTAATGCATTACAAACCTAAGAACATTATAATTAAGTATCATTTCCTAATAAATCAAGTGCGAGAAAAAGAGGTAAAGTTGGATTATGTAACAACAAAGGAGGAGATAGCAGATATCTTTACAAAGACACTACCTAAGGATGCTTTTGAGTATCTTAGAGGTAATCTAGGGGGTATGTCCCTACCTGAATAGAAAAAAGATAGTAATATCACAAAGCCTCTACCTGAACAAAAATATGGGTCATTGAGTTTGACTCAAAAAACTAAATAATTGAATCTTGATAGCAATATCATAATTTGACTTGCTATGGAAAATATCTCCTACTTATCAATTTATGATCTTAAGGGGCTTTCTAATGAATGGCTCATAAGGAAATACATTTGGTGAAGATTTTTCAAATGGATTTTCATGAAGAATGGGTTTAACCATGGAGGAAACTCTATAGTTAAGTGTGCTAAATCTGGAACAGTATTGGGATTGGTGACCTCCTGAGAAATCTCAATGGTTCACCTTTATGACAATCACCTAGAGCCAATGAGTGCTAAATGTTTCATTCATTATCATGAGAGATGTGTTCATGTGAACCACTACTCATGAAACATAGGTCAATGAGTTTGACTAAAAAAAATACATAGTTGAATCCTTATAGCAATATCACAACTTGACTTGCTGTGGAAAATATATCCTACTTATCAATTGATGAGATTAAGGGGATTTCTAATGAATGGTTTATAAGGCACAATACTTGGTGAAGGTTTTGTAAATGGGGTTGCAAGAATAATGGGTTTAACTATGGATAAAAATCTATAGTTAAGTGTGCTCAAGATGGAGTATTACTGGGATGGGTGACCTCCTAGGAAGTCCCAGTTCTTCACCTATGTGAGAATTTCCTAGATCCAATGAGTGCTAAATTTTCCATTCATTATAATGAGAGATATTTTCATCTAAACCACTACTCATGAAACATGGGTCAATGAGTTTGACTCAAAAAACTACATAGTTGAATATTGTAAGAATTTGCCTAAGAAAAAGAATAAAATGCCAAGATCTAGAAGCTCAAGAGATAGCACAAGAGAGACAAGATGATATGATCAAATGAATAATTAAATAATGATCAATAATAAAATATAATTCTTGCATACAATGTAGGAGTTCCTAACTATATAGGAAATGTGATAAGACTACATGATAAGGAGATAATAAGCTATCAACCTCACTACGTGGAATCACATGTCCACCAAAGGTGGATCATCCTTCATTGTACATCAAAGTATGTGAAACAAGTGCAAAAATGAGAGGATGATAATGTGATAAGAGGACTAAAGGTGGATCTCACACACAAAGAGGCATGAGATGACAACTATCACCATCTAAAGTGGAATTTCCTAACCATGTGCTAAAATTAAATGTAAACTCCTAGGTGTCTCAATGACAACTAATATGAAAATGCATTATCCTAAGTAAACTTAAGTAAAGTGTAATTAGTGAATATTTAATTATACCAACACCCCCCCATAAGTGCAACTTAGGGGAATTTACTTAAGCTCACAATGCTAGATGAAAATGCATGATGGTGTTATGCCCATAATATTTCACTCAAAATCACAACAATTTTTTTTTTGAAAGGAAAGAGTTTTCTATTTATGGTTAACAGTTGACTAAAGTTGGGAGGTTTAAACTGTGAGCGGAAAGGCTAACTACCAAATGAAGGGAAAACATGGCGAAGGGTTCACAACCATGCTCACCTTTATCAGGTTGAATGTCACAATGTCTATGAGGACTATTCTAATCCATCTAATTTAAACATTGCTTAACTATAGTTATAACGTGTTCCATTCAAATTATAATTGAGTCTTAGTTAACCTGATAACATTTATTAAATCCAAGTGACCACTCTACAAGAAGCTTCCGTCACTAAAACCAAATATTTAAATGAATTTAGATGACTATCTAATGGTTAGACAAATCAATTATCAAATGTAAATTCACATCGAAATTCAATCAATAGGTTTATCTAACGTTCTCTAATTGATTAACAAATCATTAACTATATAATTAAAATAACCTTTAACTAAAATTGATTAATTTTAATTATACTAACTAAGATTAGATCAAAATACTAGTTACATCTTGATAAATCAATTTAGGTAAATCATAATTTCATAACCTATTGTAATTACACTTACTAAAATAGATTTCGTTAAGTATGGTTTCAGTTAAATAAATTAACGATCAATTTCTGTGAGCGCAAATTAAATAAAACATATTTAATTAATAAAAAAAAAGTAAAAATACTATTTAAAATATTTATTTAATAATATTATATATATTATCAAATAATATATTAAGAAATATCATATATAAATTAATAACATATTTGTTTATATAAAATATTAACTAATATATATTAATTAATATGTATTAATTATTAATATATTATCAAATAATATATTTTAATTAATATTATATTACTTAACAACATATTTATTAAATAATAAATAATTAAAATGAAAATTTAAAAAAAACCAAATGTAAGAAAGGGGCGGCGCGTGGTTTTTAACTCTCCTTAGGAGACTGCGCAGAGAGCTCTATCGCGATAGAGTACTCTCTGTCACAGCTTGTTGTGGCAGAGAGTACTCTATCGTGGCAGGGTAGTCCTTGTCATGGTAGGGCCACATACTGAAGGAAAGGGTGGAGGGTGTGGGGACCATAATCAAAAGCATATTGATGAGTTTGCTAATTTATTTTTATTTTTATTATCAGCATATTATGCCAAGCACTTTGTAGATTGAGTTTTTTTTAGTTATTATATATATTTTTGCAAGTTGACTAACTTTTTCCAACTTAGGCTTCTTGGGGTGGGATCCTAGGTGGGTCCCATCCTCTAACTAGGCTTGTAGGCCAAATAGACTTAGGTATATATATTTTTTTGTTTCAATCCACATGGGTTGGAACATATTATATTATAATGACTGTGTAGTTGAAAATGTATGGGAAATTTTTCCCATACATTTTCGAGAGACCTGTAGGTCTCTTTTTCACCTTTACATTGCATTTTTTTTGAATCTCTTATTTCTTCTCATTTCCTTTTTTATTTGTATTTATCCTCTACATCATCTAAAAGTCTATGAGATTCATTTTGATCTAGACTAGTATACATGAACTTCATCATAAAATTTGTTGTCTAAACTATTGAAATGTCAACTTATATTCCTCCCAACATAAAATGAAAACTTATTATTATTATTTTTTCTACAACATCATACTAATGAAATAGAACTTGAAAGTTTCATAGCATCTTATTATGACAATAAACATTTATAATACCTATTAAATTCCAACATGAAATCTAATCATGAAACTTACAATACTAGATTCAAGCTACCATTTCTCTATTTTATTTATTGAATCCAATTTATGATCACAACATCATTTTTACAAGAACTTGATGGAATATGGATGAAGTGACTGAGAGGGGGGGGGGGTGAATCAGTCAACTATAAAGCACTTCACAATTATTTCTTTCCAGATCCCTTAGGATATGAATATTATTTGTTTAACACTTGGTAACTAGATTGCAGTAACTTTGTAGATGCAGAAAGTATTATTAAAATTATCTTTTAGATATTCATTAGCACTTGTATATGATTAAGATAACTATTAAGAACACAAGAGACACAGAATTTAATGTGGAAACCCAATATGGGAAAAACCACCAATGTATCTAGATACTGATTTTCACTTTTCTGAAGTGATGCCCGGTTAGAAGCCAACCCGGTAAAAGGTTACAAAACACACTGTTAGGTGTGACCTTGTTAGAGGATTTAATCACCCTGCTAGGAGTGGCCTGGTAAGAGGTCTTGAGAACAATTCAATGGAATTGTCACCTTGTTAGAGGATTTACAATATGGTTGTTAAAACAACTCGGTTAAGAGATTTAGAATTCACTGTTACAATGATAAAAAGGTAACAATGAAAATGACCTTTATAATAATGCAACTGCCTTGCTGATTAAAGATCTCTGTTCTGTATAAGTGTGATCCTTCCTGATCGAATATATCTCTGCTGCTCCTTAAGGATATCTAGTCATCCTTCACAATTTCGCACACACCTTTCTGTCTTTCTTCTATATATCTTCTGCTATGTTTTTTTGTTTATTTTTCACATTTGACCTTTTATTTATATGATTTTAGATTTTTCAAATTGACATTACTTAGTATAACAGTCAGCTGAAATAAGCAAACTTTATTTGCAAAAATCCTTCAAGGGCTGACAGTGCTCAGTGACCATAACTTTCTACAATCTTTGGAGACCGAGGGAACTCGGTAAACACTGATAATCCTTTTCCTTCAATAATCGATTGAACTCGGTAGATGCTAACTTTTCTTCAACAACCGACTGAACTCGGTAAAAATTGATTTTTCTTTGATAACCGAGTGGACTCGGTAGACACTGATTTTTCTTTGATAACTGAGGGAACTCGGTAAGCACTAATTTTACTGCCAGGCAGACTGACTGAGCTCGGTAGGTACTGAATGTGCGGACTATGACATTGTGTGACATCAAAGACAATACATAATTTGAGTAGCAATTTTCTTCAGACAATTGTTTCCAACAATCTCCCTCTTTGGCATTGATGGCAACACAATATGTCATAGCATAAGAAATTTGAAAGAATTAGCTCGGTTCAGATTCAAATCTCCCTCTGTCAGAAAACTTCCTTTTTCTTAAAAACTCTTCCTTCTGACTATTGAAAATTTCTTGAAGTAATAGCAAAGACATAGCAAACACTCCCTCTTTGACAACACATGATAAAGACAATTCACATATTACCAGTGTAAATTAATGTACCTCAAGTACTGATTCATATGCAATGATTCCTTGAATATGCTGCATCAACATGTTGATTTTCAATCATGTTCTGGTTGATGCATCACTAAAACTGTATTTAGTGAGCCTCAGATAGGGGAATGACCCCTAACTTACCTCTTAGATACACAAATGCATCCTTAGGTAATGGTTTGGTGAAAATGTCTGCAATCTACTCTTTTGTATGAATATATTCTAATCTGATTTCCTTGTCCTGCACCAATTCTCTGACAAAGTGATATTTTATAGCAATGTGCTTGGTTTTGGAATGCATTACTAGATTCTTTGAAATGTTTATTGTACTAGTATTGTCACAAAATATAACAACTGGTTCTTTGATTTCAACCTTCATACCTTGTAATAACTATTTAAACCAAACAATATTTGAACAATTTACTGCAGCAGCAACATATTTTGCTTCAGCTGTGGATTGAGATGTGCAATTTTTCTTTTTACTGGTCTAGGATACCAGTCTTTTTCCAAGAAAAAATGCTCCACCACTTGTACTTTTTCTGTCATCAATGTTCCCTACCCAATCAGCATCAGTAAACACTTTTAAGTCTAGATTGCCTCCAAATTTATACCACAAACCATATTCTTCAGTTCCTCTTAAGTACCTTAAGATTCTTTTGATTGCCATCATATGATTTTCCTTAGGTTTTGCTGAGAGTCTAGCTACTATACTGACTGCTAAGGCAATATCAGGTCTTGTATGTACTACATACTGTAATTTTCCAATCATAGATCGGTATAAGGTCTGATCTACTTCTTTTGAATCATCATTTTTGGTAAGTTTTAGTCCAGTACACATGGGTGTACCAACTGGTTTTGAATCTTCCATACCAAACTTCTTAAGTATTTCCTTAATGTATTTAGATTGAGTAATGTATATACCATTCTTGCTTTGCTAAATTTGAAGACCAACAAAGAATTTTATTAAACCAAACATAGACATTTCAAATTCTTTGTTCATCTGCTTTGAAAATTCTTTGCACTGTTCATCATTCCCTGTAAATATAGTATCATCTACAAATATTTTTGCCAATACAATTTTTTCATCCGGTCCTTCTTTAATATACAGATTGCTATTATCATTGGCTCTTTTGAAATTAATCTGAATCAGATAGTTATGGAGTCTTTCATACCATGCTCTAGGAGCTTGTTTTAAACCATACAATACTTTGTGTAACTTGCAAACCATGTCCTTTTTATCTGGATCAACAAAACCTTCAGGTTGTTCAATGTAGACTTCTTCATCAAGAATTCCATTGAGAAATGCAGATTTTATATCCATCTGATATACCTTAAATCCTTTATGTGCTGCATAAGCAAGTAGAGTTCTTACACCTTCTAATCTTGCAACAGGAGAAAAAGTTTCACCATAATCTATACCTTCTTCTTGAGAATAACCTTTACATACCAATCTAGCTTTGTTTCTAGATACTTGACCGTCTTCATTCAGCTTATTCCTAAATACCCATTTTGTTCCAATTACATTCTTATCTTTAGGTCTAGGTACAAGAGTCCATGTTTTGTTCTTTTGTATTTGTTCTAATTCTTCATTCATTGCTTCAATCCAACTTTCCTTTTTCAATGCATCTTTGATATTTCTAGGTTCAAAATTAGTAAGCAGACATGTACCTTTTAGCTTACTTCTTGTCATAGTACCATCTGATTTGTTTCCAATGATTTGATCTGGTGTATGATGTCTTCTGACATATTTGGCTAGTATAGGTTCCTTGCTTTTTGAATGAGTCAGGTTGCTTTCTTCTAGGATCTCTTCTTTAGGTTTCTCAGGCTCGGTAGATATTTGCTCGGTAACTTCAAGCTGAGACTCGGTCTGAATTTCTTCCTGTGACTCGGTTTGAACTTCTTCCTGTGACTCGGTTACTGTGCTAAGCTCGGTAGATATAGTTTCCTCATTGATAGTTGTGTCTGGTAATGTTTCAGGTTCAATGTAAATGAATCTCCTGTAGTTTTCAGGTTCCCTTTTGCTTTCTTCTTCAGTCTTTTCTACAAACTCATCAAATTTTACATGTATACTTTCTATGACTTTGTGAGTAGACAAGTTCAGACATTTGTATGCCTTGCTTTTGCTAGAATATCCTAGGAATATTCCTTCATCACTTTTCACATCAAATTTATTTCTTCTGGATTCTTTTAAGATATAACACTTGCTACCAAATACTTTCATGTAACTTACATTGGGTTTATAGCCATACCATAACTCATAAAGAGTTTTGAATGTGTCTTTCTTCAATTGTACTCGGTTCAAGGTATGAACTGCAGTGCTGATAGCTTCCTTCCAATACTTTATGGTGATGTTCTTTTCTATCATTAGAGTCCTTGCGCAATCCATAATAGATCTGTTTCTTCTTTCTGCTATTCCATTCTGCTCAGGAGTTCTAGGAGATGATACCTATCTTTTGATTCCTCTTTCAATGCAAAAGTTGTTAAATTCATGGGAGATGAATTCACCACCTCTGTTTGATCTTAAGCATTTCAATCTTTTCCCTGTTTCCTTTTCCACTCTTTCCAAGTACCATTTGAACTTTTCAAATGCTTCTGACTTTTCTCTTAAATACATAACAATCATCATTCTAGAATAATCATCAATGAAAAGAATAAAGAATTTATCTCCAGGATAGCTTTGTATTCCCATAGGTCCACATAAATCAGTATGCACAATTTCCAAAATCTCTTTAGATTGATAGTTCTTACTCTTAAAACTAGTCTTACTCATTTTGCCAATCTGACAATTCTTACATAGACCAGTATCAGGTTTCTTCAAAGTAGGAATTCCTCTTACCTTCTTGAATTTGCTTATTTTCATCATGTTATCAAAATTCACATGACATAACCTTTTGTGCCATAGCCAACTTTCTTCAATTTGAGCAATAAAACATGAATATTCAATGAGATCAAGATAAAATAAGTTACCTTTTGTTTGTTTGCCTGATCCAATGAGTTTTCCTTTTCCATCCAGCAGTCTTGCTTGACTATTCATGAATTCAACCTTGAAACCAGTGTTGATTAGCTGTGCTACACTTAGAAGATTATGTTTTAGTCCTTCAACCCAATAAGCATTATCACATATGAGTTCTTTGGTTAATGAGATTCTTCCTTTTCCTTTTATACAACAAGGTTCATTGTTTCCAAATCTTACATTGCCACTATCACAGTCTTCTAGGTATTCAAATTTTGTCATGTCACCAGTCATGTGATGTGAACATCCACTGTCTATTATCCATATATCATCTTTTCTTATATGAGAAATAAATGCCATCTTATCTTCATCATCATCAGATTCATCTTTTATAGCAATAAAGACAATTTCTTCTTCACTATCATCAGAATCTTTAGCCATAAAACATGTTTTCTTACCTTTATCCTTGAATGATTTGAAATTATTTTTTCCATAGTACTTGTGACCTTTCTTCTCTTCCTTGGCTTGCTTGTTTGGGCACCTAGCTGCAATATGTCCAATTTCTTCACATGAAAAATAGATCAAAGGAGTTTTACCTTTATATTTACCTTTCCCTTTAGAGTACTTCTTTGCAAGTAGTGCTTCTACAATTTCAAGATCACTATCAGAACTTTCTTCTGATACTTCTTCACTTTCTGATTGAACTTCTTTAATTTTCTTGTTCTTCCTTAGTGAAACCTTGGCCTCAAATGCTAACTCAATATTTTTGGAATTTGGAACATAGTTGTCTAATTCAAAGGCTGTCAATCTTCCAACTAAAGCATCCAAAGTTATATTGTGGTTTGTTTCACATCTTCTTTCTTGAATAGCTGATACTCTTATTGCATAGATAGGGAGTAGTGTTCTAAGTACCTTGCTTATGACAGTTTCATCAGAGATTGTTCCTCCAGAAGCTCTAATTGCACTGACACTTGCTTTGATCCTTTCAACATATTTTGCAATGTTTTCATCTTCTTTCATATTCATCTTGTCAAACTGTCCTCTTAGGCTTTCTACTTTGGCTCTTTTCACATTTGCATCACCACCATATATTTTCTTCAGATTGATCCACATTTCATATGCAGTAGTGCATTATTTAATATCATCAAATTCTTCATAGCTGAGAGCTGATGCAATGTCTATCATCATGGTGTTATGATTCTTTTTCTCTACAATGTCTTCAACAGTTAATGCGCCAGTAGGAACTATGTATTCTTCATCAATGTATTTGCATCCTGAATCACCAATGGAAGCCAGATGAAGTCTCATGAGACCTTGCCATGCTGAAAAGTTATCTTTGTTGAGCTTTAGAATTTCTCTCTTGTAAGACATCCTGATCTTTAGCTTAGGTCCTTGAAACCCTTCCTGCAAGCACCAAAAGCTCTGATACCAATTGATGGAATATGGATGAAGTGACTAAGAGGGGGGGGGGGGGGGGGGGTGAATCAGTCAACTATAAAACACTTCACAATTATTTCTTTCCAGATCCCTTAGGATATCTTAATGAATATTATCTGTTTAACACTCGGTAAATAGATTGCAGTAACTTTGTAGATGCAGAAAGTATTAATAAAATTATCTTTTAGATATTCATCAGCACTTGTATATGATTAAGATAACTATTAAGAACACAAGAGACACAGAATTTAACATGGAAACCCAATATGGGAAAAACCACCAATGTATCTAGATACTTATTTTCACTTTTCTGAAGTGATGCCCGGTTAGAAGCCAACCCGGTAAAAGGTTACAAAACACACTGTTAGGTGTGACCTTGTTAGAGGATTTAATCACCCTGCTAGGAGTGGCCTGGTAAGAGGTCTTGAGAACAATTCAATGGAATTGTCACCTTGTTAGAGGATTTACAATATGGTTGTTAAACCAACTTGGTTAAGAGATTTAGAATTCACTGTTACAATGATAAAAAGGTAACAATGAAAATGACCTGTATAATAATGCAACTGCCTTGCTGATTATAGATCTCTATTCTATATAAGAGTGATCCTTCCTGATCAAATATATCTTTGCTGCTCCTTAAGGATATCTGGTCATCCTTCACAATTTTGCACACACCTTTCTATCTTTCTTCTATATATCTTCTGCTATGTTTTTTTGTTTATTTTTCACATTTGACCTTTTATTTATATGATTTTAGATTTTTCAAATTGACATTACTTAGTATAACAGTCGGCTGAAATAAGCAAACTTTACTTGCAAAAATCCTTCAAGGGCTGACAGTGCTCGGTGACCATAACTTTCTACAATCTTTGGAGACCGAGGGAACTCGGTAAACACTGATAATCCTTTTCCTTTGATAACCGACTAAACTCAGTAGATGCTAACTTTTCTTTGACAACCGACTCAACTCGGTAAACATTGATTTTTCTTTGATAACTGAGTGGACTCGGTAGACACTGATTTTTCTTTGATAACCGAGGGAACTTGGTAAGCATTAATTTTACTGCCAGGCAGACCGACTGAGCTTGATAGGTACTGAATGTGCAGACTATGACATTGTGTGACATCAAAGACAATACATAATTTGAGTAGCAATTTTCTTCAGACAATTGTTTCCAACAGAACTATCCCAAGGAGATACTCATGAGAGCTCTAATATATCATTACAATTTTTTTTTTAACTCCTTGAAGTGCAATCAAAATCTACAACATAATGCATTAGCCTATTCTTTGTGCATTATATATATTTACACAAAACATAAATCTTTCAAAGGAAAAATACAACCATACAATCCCTTCAAAACTTTGATGCCACAATACTATGATACAAACACAAGTTTTGAAGTGATAACTCCATTACAAAGGATATACATAAAATTCATGGGATTCACAAGATTCCCTTACAATAACATTAAACACAATACAAAAGTGATCCATATCAAAACTAAAAACATCCTCAACTCTTCAAGATTTCAACTCCCACCATGAAGTCCTCAATGGCTCGAAATCTTGCAATAAAAATACATAGGCCAAGGAGTTCTCACCTCTCAACCTAGGCTTCTATGAAGCCACCCCCGAGCTAGGGGAACCATCACAAAGACAAGGAGACAATCAAGAAAACCCACAATAATAACAACATAAAACATAAAACACAATGAAATCTCCCTTCCAAGGCTAAAACAAAGAGTCTCAAAATGACTCAACAATAGGGTGAAGGTGGAACCATACTCAAGAGGAGAAATCACATCTCATGATAAGAGGTAAGCCATCACTTGGCTTCCTCATCATTTATCTTTCACCACAAACACAATCTCATCAAACTCCTTATGACCCCCAATATACAAAACATATAATAGATATGGCTACATGGAGCCCAACAATTCCCTTCACCCCCAAGGCTACTCTTCCCTCCCAAGGGTGAGTATGGCCTTGAGAACTCCCTCAACAAAACACTACAACACATACAAGAACAACAAAAGAAACTACACATTTACAAAGCAAAGAAATCATGCTCTACAACAAGCTCAATATTCACATAACATCCACTACCACAAAATAACAAGATCTCAAGCACAAACTCAACAAGAACACAATAACTAAATTTTTTCATACAAATAATAACATACATGAGAACTCTTCCTCTCAACATGAAAACAAAAACAATCAAATGAAGAATACCACCAACCTTGATCCAAGCTTATGGAAGAAAGTTGATGAAGAGCTTTTCCACTTTCCAAAGTCCTTTCCAAAATAGCTAAGTCTCCAAATCTAGAGAGTGGGTGTCAAACTCTTCCAAAAGAAGAGTCCCCTCTAAAAAGGCCTCCACACACTCTCCTAGGGATAGGATCTCACTCTAATTGGATGACCTTCCCAAGCTTCTTACATGGTTTCCAAATATGGATTCCTAAAAAGGTAGTCCAAAAAGGTGGACCAAAGACTTACCACTTTATTGGATGGAACTCTAACCAAGACCATGCTTCAAAAGTGGATTTTCGGCCATTTTGAAAATATAACTTTTGGAGGGGTCTTTTGGTCAACATGGGGTTTTCCTAGGAAGAAAAATTCCCCTTACCCATAGGTATATCAAGTGGGCTTACTAAAAATGACCCTAACACTTCCCTAGACACCTTTTAAGCCCTCCAAAAACCCATGTAAAGCTCAAATTCGAAATTTATTGATATGACAAAACCTCAAGCTCCCTAACCAAGTGATTTTCATGGGGATCCAAAAGGGTACCTTCCTAGGTTGGTGTTCAACCAATCCCCAAGTGGACATGTCATGGCCACAAGTACACACACATGTATCAAGTGACACAAACAAAAAGAGACACATCACAAGCCATGTGGCATATCCACTTGCATATTCTCACATAAATCACATTTACAATTAACAAATAAATCAAATACATTCATGCGTCATACTTTTATGAATTAAATACATTACAATGAGGTTTTTGGCTTCTCACTAGAAGCAACCTTGGCTCAACTAATTTTCACATTGGTCTTTGTGATGGTTCCCCGAATTTACCATGGCCTATTTCCCTGCACACTCAAGTCCAGTATCAGTAGTCCAAGGAAATATACATGTAAATTCCATAACTTTCATAATCAAACAATTCTCAAGAAATTAATCATAATTAAGCCAAACTTTCACATGGCATAATCATTCATCTAAAACATACATACAACTCATCATGAAATATTTGATTCATCACTAAATTAAGCTTGTAGCATAATCATTTCATATATAATTCCATTGCGATTAAAAGTCATCATGACACTCATAAACTTCACCTAAGTAATTAACATTTCAATTCATAATATAAATCTAATCGTATCATAATCAAATCAAAACTCCATTTCCTAGTTACTTACATAAGCATATAAAATCCATCACTTCATCCCAACATTCATAAATCAAAATACCATAAATTGGAATTCATATAATTATATCATAAAATAGTCATCAATAATTCATCACCTAAGATTTAACCTGAAATGAAATACACATCTCAACCTTATTCATTTCTTGATTTTCATTTTCCTAACAACTCATATTGACATAAATTCCCTAATTGCATATCTCAGTATTCCATCTAAATCAATCATCATATTGTTAGTCATAATGTATCATAAAGTCAATATTGTGAGTATAAAAAGCATCATAAAATGTAATGTATTCTCATCTACAATAATCAAATCTTTGTCTAAAAGAGTAAAATCAACTAAGCTAATCAAAATATTAAGCCAATTACTAGGGCTACCATAACGATAATGGAAAATCCATGGTGGGTCTAGGGTGAGGCCTCACAGATGGGTCCTGACTACTAGACCATGTTAGGTACCCATATACAATATGCAAGATAAATGCAATGAAATATCTCATAAATCAAAGAAAGAGGGAAAACCTCATGGGAAAAACCCTCCCCCAAAAAGATAGATGAAAACAAGAAGAATGGATGGATGGAGTAATCAAAACCCCCCCATTATGACATACATCATGTATATACAGTAGGAAGTATGAGAAGGAAAAAACCCCATATGAGGAAAAAGTCACCCCATAAGAGAGAAGTAGTAGAATAAGAGAGATAGCATAGCCCCCCCTCAATCCAGAATGCCCATCAGTGATAGCTCCTCCAAGATGTATGTAGAAGTTGGTCCATGAATATTGAACATTGTTCCTCTCCTTAGGAAGAAACAATGATATAGGTGTATATGAGATGTCTCTAGAATCTGTAGGAAGAGACCTCAAGATGAATTACGTCTTTGAAAACTACTCAATTGTCCCTATGTCAATACTGAAGGCTTCCCCTTCCAAAACTACAAAAAAGAAAAAGTCAGGATCAAACAAGGATGGATGTGGAACATGTCCAAAAGAGCTAAGTTTCTTCTCTAATGATAAAGAAACCTCCTAAAAATTTTTACATAAGGATTTGCAATAACATCAACCTCAAAAGATCGATCATGTAGAGAATGGACACGAGGGTCTGATTGTTCCCTCACAAAAAATAAAGAAGGATCTTCCCTATCAAATAGAAGATGTATATCATCAATGATGTCTCTCATATCGACAATGTAGGACTCCACAAACAACCCTACAATTTCTGTCAAGTAGTCATCCCATGTTTTTGTAATAGGAAGAGTACCCTTTTGTACTAAATCATATGGACCTATCACTATATAAATGTATGCATGTGGAATGTGTTGATGTTGTGACCTTGTCCTGTGGCTATCTAAAGGATCCCCCAAGAGTGAAACTATTGAATAAAGAGTTTTTCTAATCCAACGATGTCTAGTGGAAGATAATGATGAAGGAGTATCCTCAACCTTAAGTTGACCAAGAAATGGAGTAATCTTGTGTATTGGTGTTGAGGTAGATTAACCATTTGAATCACTCCCATTGCTATCACTATCAATTTCCACAATGTTTGAAGTATGGAGAGGAGTAGAGGATAAGTTAGGTGAAATTTCCTCAAATTGAACATTCCTCTCTATGAAAATCTCATGAGTCTCAAGATCCATAAGTCTATATGCCTTAACACTTTCTTCGTATCCAATGAATGTACAAGGCCTTGGTAGAGGTGCCTTGCATTTCCATGAAGATATGTTTTCCCATGATGGAAAACCAAATACTCTAAAGTTTTTCACAACCAGATTTCTTCTACACCATGTCGTAAAAGGATTCATTCCATCTACGACATTATGAGGAGATCTATTAAGGATGTGATTGGAAAATTTTATAGATTCTACTACAAGTGATTGATCAAGAGACTTGGCTTCAATCATGCAACTTTCCATTTCCTTAAGAGTTCTAATCTTCATTTTTGCAACTCGTGTCTATTATGGACTAAATGGAACTGGATTCTGAAGATCAATACTCTCAAGTTCACAAAAGTCTCTAAGTCTTGAGTTCACATATCCTCTTTCATTGTCTACATGAAGAACTTTGGTGGCTTTACTTGATTTCTTCTCAACATGACTCTTGAAGGTTAGAAACTTATCAAACATTTCATTCTTGTGACCAAGAAAGTAGACCCATGTGTAGTGGGAAAAGTCATCAAAGAAAGTGAGGACATAGAAACCCTTATTAAATGATGTCAAGGGAAAGGGGCCTGCTAGAACACTATGAACCAACTCAAAAACCACTGGTGCTCTCCAAGACTTTCCTTTTTCAAACTTCTCTTCAAGATGCATATCCATTAACCAAGTTGAACATTCATCCTTGCAAAATTTTATTGTAGGTAGACCTTTCACAATTTTTTTTGAGCTAAGTTGCTGAATATAGTGGAAATAAAGATGTCCAAACCTCTCATGCCATAATTTACTTTGAGATGGAGTATGATTCAACAAGGCATGTGAAGGATAATTAGGAAAAAGTGGGAGAAAGAATAGATCCTTGTGTTGTGATTATCTTTCTCCACTACAACCAATGAATCATCCCTAATATTTCACACCATGACTGAATCAAGAAGGAACTCAAATTTATTTCCACCTCCATAGTTAGTGATTTGGTAAATTGAAAGGATATTGGTGCTAAGGTTAACAACATAAAGAACATCCTTGAACTCTCTATTTTCCATCTCAACTAGTTCTTTCCCTTCAACTTCCGCTTGTGTATCATTTGCTACAAAGATGTGAGGTACCTTAGAATACTCCAATGATGAAAATTGCCCCTTTGAAGCACCCATATGATTATGGCACTCGAGTCAAGAATCCAATCCTCTTAAGAAATTCAACTTTTGATAAATTTTTTCCTTCTTTCCTTTGAAGTGGATGGAGATTAATCCTTGGAAGCATTTGGCACATTGATTTTGTTCTTCTTGAGTAAGTTTTCCAGCTCATCAATTCTCTTAGTCTTGCAATGATGCTCATCATGATTTGGTTTCTTGCAATATGAACAAAATAGTTTATCCTTCTTGTTGTTGTTTACCTTCTTTTTGGAAGAAGAATTGCCTTGTTGTGAGGAGGAAGATTGTCATGTCTTTGATTGTGATTTTGGCTTCCACTTCTTCTTCTTCTTCTTGAAAAATTTTCCACCTTGATTTCTTTGGTTCTCATTATTAGCCACCAATGTCATAGATTTTGAAGACTTGATAATTCCCATATCCATCAACTTTGACTATTCCAACATCAATATTTCTGCAAATGCATCAAATGAAGGCTTAGTGAAGGAACTTCCCATGGTCAAATTGTGAGTATTGTAACTTGAAAAAAAAACTACATATTCTGAAGGTAGCCTCTTCAAGATGTGATGAATCAACCTTTCATCCTTCATGGGATTCCCAAAACCCTTAAGTAGTGTTCTCAACTCATTAGATTTGTTGGCATAGTCTTGAATTGTGTCAAACTTCCTAGGATCCAAGACAAGTAGATCATCCTCAATTGTAAATCCCTTTTCCTCATCCACCTTACCATAAAATTCTTCAATTTTTTCCTAAGCACCCTTCGAATCCTTAAAGCTATAAATGTGGAAGAAGACATCTTCATGAACACAACACCTTATAATTCCTAAAGCCATATTGTATTTGATTTCCCAATCATGTTGTTCATTAACATCCACATTAAGACTAGTGGGTTTTTTAATTTTACCATTTACATAAATATTTAAACCCTTTTCCATTATTTTACTCCATACTTTATCTTTCCATGAAGCATAGCTATGCGAAGTTAAAAATTGACATCTAGGTGAACTGATGATGCACAATTGAGAGAGAGAGAGAGAGAGAGAGAGAGAGAGAGAGAGAGAGAGAGAGAGAGAGAGAGAGAGAGAGACACCCCAAATTCACTCAATCAAAGACCCCCCCTTTCCCCCCAAAAAAACATGATGCTTTTGGCACTTTATATGTAGTGCATGTACAATTGCCACTTGCCAAAATGGGCCAAAGTAGACTTCTGATTTTTTTGTTTACAACCACCTCAATGAGGCCAAAGAAGACTCAAATCAGTATTGCTTAGAATCAAATCAAAATCCAAGCATTAAAATGATCACACAAGGCCAAAAAAGACCCAGATCTAAATGTGATACTTTTTCCAAAATAAGGCTACAATATGATAGAAAATTTGGAAAGTACTCAAAAAATTATACACTTTCAGAAAAAATGGCACTTGAAAAATATGTTCTTATGAGCTTAATCACAACGCCTTTGAAGTTGCAAAACAAGGATCAGATAGGTACAATCATGAAAATATGCAATTTTTGTCAAATCTCTGAACCAAAAATAGAAAATATTACCACCACTAGAAAATTTAGGAAATTCTAGCCAAAATTTAAAAAAAATGCATTCAATTTGGACCCCAAATGACCAAGTTATGGCCTCCCAAAGTCGGATTGTAAACCTAAAAATAAAAATGGTGAGGGCTACAAATTTTTCAAAGTTGATGATGCTAGCAAAACACTATCTTAAATTTGATGGTCAAACGACCATCACTATAGTTTAAAGATTCCTAAGAATGATGGTCAAATGACTATCAATTTTAATGCAATGAAATGATTATGCAGGCACTATGTTAAATTTGATGGTTTGGTGGCCATCAATTCAAAATAAAAAAACACAGTCATGATGGTTGGATGGCCGTCAAATTTAACTGTATAAAAAGTACTATGAAATATAATTTTTTAAAAAAAAATTACCTGTTTGGTTGCGACATGTCTTATTTGGATTGGGTGGTTTCATTGACTGGGTAGTTGGTGGCAGTGTCACATGTCCACATTGGAGGAGACTATAGGGACAATGGCGTGAGGGTGGAGGCCAGTGGTGCGAGAACTAAGTGGAGGAGGGGATGTGGAACTTTAGTCCCATATTGCTCCTATTGGTTGGATCTCCAATTTTTAAATAGCTGGACACCCACCCTTAACAAAAAAGATGTGAGCTCGATTGAGGAAGGTAGAGTACGGGCTCAGGATGCCTTTCCTTGATCTCGGTCGAGCAACTTGATCGTCAAGCTTAGCTGGGAGACTTTAGCATTGGGCTTGGCTTGGCGAGTTGACTCTTGTGCTCAACTAGGTTGTGGTTGGCATGGGATCGACTCTAGGTGGGTTGACTCCTTCGCAACTTGTGTCGGGGTGATTTGGCCCACCGAGCTAGTATTTTGAAATGGCCTCTAGTATTTATCCTACATTCACTAGGTGGGTATAGCTGATGTAGTTTATATGGGGCAATCCACAAGAAGTATGTATAGAAGCTCGTGAGTAGCTTTACATGTTCTATCAGTGAGGGTGGGTTGGGATGTGACTACCTTATTTTCTCAGAGTAGTGACTTGGGTTTCTATATAACCCTATTTATTGACAGAGATCTACAATCCTGTTCTAACAAAAACCAGGGGTGGGGACCCTGAAAACAAAACCCTAAAATTTTGCATGAAAAAACAAAATTTGCCTAGAACTGAAAAATAATTTGAAAAATTTAAATTTTTTTTTGAAAATATGTACCATACTATAGATCGAACTACCCAAATCCAATTTGCAAAAACCAATTGCCTCAAATTTGACTTTTGCCCAAGATAGGAAAATTTATACTCAAAATTTATGGAAATGGCCACCCGGACGCAATGGGGAGGTCAAATCTTTCTCTAGATGCTCCCACAAGTTGTTTCTCCTCTGGATCTAAATCATGGCCTTCCAAAAGTTGAACCAAAGAGTCCTCCAATGGCTATGCAATGAAATATTCTATGGCTCTAATACCATGTATGAATTTTCATAAGGTAAAGAATAAAATACCAAGATCTAGAAGCTCAAGAGATAGCACAAGAGAGACAAGATGATATGATCAAATAAATAATTCAATAATGATCAATAATCAAATATAATGATTCCATACAATGTAGGAGTGCCTGAATATATAGGCAATGTGATAAGACTACATGATAAGGAGATGATAAGCTATCAACCTCACTAGGTGGAATCAAATGTTCACCAAAGGTGGATCATCATTTATTGTACATCATAGTATGTGCAACAATGAGAGGATGATAATGTGATAAGAGCACTAAAGGTGGATCCCACACACAAAGAGGTATGAGATGACATCTATCACCATCTAAAGTGGAATTTCTCCTAACCATGTGCTAAAATGAAATAAAAACTCCTAGGTGTCTCAATGACAACTAATATGAAAATGTATTATCCTAAGTAAACTTAAGTAAAGTGTAATTAGTGAATATTTAATTACACCAAGAAATAGTGATAGCAATATCATAATTTGACTTGTTGTGAAAAATATCTCATACTTATCAATTGATGAGCTTAAGGGGATTTGTAATGAATGTTTCATAAGGGAAAAAACTTGGTGAGGGTTTTGCAAATAGGGTTGCAAGCAGATTGGATTTAACCATGGAGGAAACTATGTAGTTAAGTGTGCTCGAGCTAGAGTAGTACTAGGATGGGTGACCTCCCAGGAAGTCCTAGTGCTTCACTTATGTGAGAATCACCTAGATCTAATCAGTGCTAAATGTTCCATTCATTCCCATGAGAAATGGGTTCATGTGAACCACTACTCATGAAACATGGGTAAATGAGTTTGACTCAAAAAACTACATAGTTGAATCCTGATAGCAATATCACATATCTAAGATTTTGTTGATGTATCAATCCAATGGATTTATGTTCTTATCTTTCACTATGGACTAATAATCAAGGGACTACTCCTTAAGGGAATAGTCAAGGAAAGAGATGAAGATGGTAGTAGTAATTTGAAGACTTAGGCATATTGTGCCTTTCACATTGTTGTCAAATGGGGAGAAGTATTAGAAAAGAAAGGGAGAAGAATGAGTAAAGAAGATCAGGAGAAGAATAGCAGAACTAGTTGAAGATACAAGGGGGATATTTTGAAGGAGTGTTTATTTGCTTGGTATTGTTGGTGTTTCCATCAATGTCAAAGGGGGAGATTGTTGGCATAACTAATGCAGAGATAAGTTGAGAATATTATGGTATGATTATGATGCATATCTGATGATTGGTTGATCAATTATGATGTTTTCATTGATTTCAAGTTAGTACTTCTTGGTTGACAGTATACCTTTTATGTTGATTTATGTTCAAGAGGTTGGATCAAGAGATGTAGTAAGAGTTAGAGTGTTTGATTGTAAAGGAAGGCTTAGTGTGTCTCTAGACGCTATATATATAACCACATAGGTTTATCTTATGAATGGTGAGACTTGTGATGGATTGAAGGTTGAAAGGTCAAAAAGAAGAACAAGATGAAGACAAGGAGGAATGATTTAAGAATTATGTCAAATAGGTTTGGATTTAGGTGTTTTGATTTAATGTTATCTTGACTATGCAATGGAGTTACAGGCATGACCGCATCATGATTGGTCACCAAAAGACAAAGTTACAATGGATAGAAGATCACTCAGTGAAAAGTTAAAGATATTCTTAGAATAGTCAATCATATCCTTAACCGGTGATGTTGTACCATGTTGCGATAAGTGTTTATGTGTTGCAAGGATCACAGTGACATGGTAGATTGACGTGTAATGATGAGTCAAAATTTTCATGGTCATGATGATCAGATTTCTTGAATTTTTACAAGTTCATTGGAGAGTGTGATGTGGTTTGACTTTTCTTTTTCAAATCAATTGTGCAATGAATTTAGAGGATGACATGGACTTGAAATTGTAATTGTTAATTGGTAACATATTTTAGGTTTCAAGGACTACCTAAGAATGAATTGTAATTCAAATGTATTGGGTATTGGCCGACCTAGTTAGTGAGAACATATTTATATCATTTGTGATGTATTTTGTAGCAAGTGTGGAAGAGAAAGATTGAAAATGCAGGTGTGGGATTGTAGGGTTTGGATGCTCTAAATGTAAAGCATAGATTGAGCTTGAACTAGATCTATACTAGCAGAAGAGAATCATTATTTTATTAGATCATTGTACTTGTAGATTCCTAATAGTTTCTATAAGAAAATTCCTTAATCAAGTAGATTCTACCAAGTCTAAATTGTAAATCCTTTAATTAGGTGACTCTTTAACTAGGGTTTGAAATCCCTTAAAATGGTTACTCCTAATATAGTAAAGCTCCTAATAGGGATAGAGGTAAATCCCTTAACCGGGTGGCTCCTCTCTTAACCAAGAATTTTGTAAGGTTTTAATAGGGATAAGCTCTTAACCAGGTATACTTCAAAAGAGTCTAGAATTATTTGTGTGTGTCATCCCCACACGTGGTTTTTCTGAGTTGGGTTTTCATGAGAAAAATATTTGTGTTATTATGTTGCATGATTGTGGATATTTATCTTTATAAGCTTATTTATTCATGTAATATATTTTAATTGATGCAAGTTTTTGAATGGTTTAAGAAAAAATTAAGTGTTAGATTATTGATTCACCCCCACTCCTCTCAATAATCTTGGGCTTGATAATAGTATCACAATGATGTGTGATTCTCTAGTCTCTAATTTTCCTAAGATGTCATCAACATAGTCTTCCATGATATCATGCAGGAGGTCATTAAAGATGTTTTCCATATCATGTTGATAGGTGGCTCTAGAATTATTAAGTCTAAAGGGCATGATTTGGTAACAAAAATCACCCTAAGGTGTGGTGAATGAATTATTATGTTGATCTTCTAGTGCAATTCTAATCAGATTATATGTGGAAAATCCTTCCATACCAGATAGCATCTCACATCCTTCCATTAAATCCACTATGATGTCAATGTTGGCAAGTGGAAAATCATCTTTCAGGCATGCTTTATTCAAGTCTCTAAAGTTGGAGCAGATGTTGATGCCCCCAAATCCATACCTACTAGTACAATGGTGGAGACCCATTCAAGATAGTCTATAGGTCTTATAAATTAAGAATCAAACATCTTTTGTAACTCTTCTTTCACTAATAGTGCTATATATGGATACATATTGTGTATCTTCTGTTTGAGAGGTTTTTCTTTAGGGTCTACCAAAATATGATATATGACTAGATTAGGGTCCATTCTAGGAATATCTTTGTAAATCCAAGTAAAACATTTCTATGCTTTATGAAGAAAACCGTTCATGTTTTCTTTCTCTTTGTCATTCAAGGATGCTACTGTAAAGGTGATCTTAGGTTCTTCAACAGTACCAAGGTTCACTTCAATTGTATCTTCTATAATGATAGAATATTTCTCTCGTGACAAGGACATAAAAGGAAATTCAACTTATCCATCTTCTGGTTCCTTAAAAGGGTTTTCACCAAGAGATGTGTCCTTTTTTTTTACTTTTTCCTCATTCATAGGTGCCTTAGAAAGGTTTTTACTAAGGGGTGTCTTTTTTTCCTTTCTGATTTTTATCTTGATTTCACTTTTATAGTTAAGAGATTTAAATTTCTCTCCAAAGTAGGCTTGATCATTATACTTGATTTTATGCTCGTAGTCTCATAGATCTCTTAGGCCAAAGAGAGATAACCCTACTTTGTCTAGATCACATATGACCAAAGCTAGTGGTGAGTATTGTTGGACCTAATAAATAATTTCAAGGTGTTGGAGTGGGAGGCTAGAGGATGAAAGTTATATAATGGTGATAGTAAGGACATGATTGGTATCGATGAGAACAATTTCTATGTACTCAAAGGGGAATTCATATAATTCATTCTCAATGTATCAATTAGAAGAAACCACATGATCATCAGTTAAGTGCACCTTAGTTTCTAGGGAGCCCAATCCTCTATTGTGAGGTAACCTATAGATTTGACTAGTTATTTCATTCCTTCCTCTTGCACACCTAAGCCTGCTCCATGATAGCCCATCTTTTCAATAATTGGAGTTTCTTTTGGATATTTTTTCTTTAGTATATCAATAGGCGTGTCTTGTCCATCTTTAAAAATCCATGATAGTACATCATCTTCCATATATTCATGTTGAAGTGATCTCCAATGTTCAAAAGTAGTCTTCTTACATTCCATAGTGTCTTTTTCTTTCTTAGGAAAGATATTTGAGGGTTGACCATAGTAATTTGGGGATATAGAAGTTGACCAACATAAAAGGCATTCTCAAATTTGTATTATCCTATTCCTTGGTCAGTATACTTGACCTTCTTATTAGATTCATAGATCTTCTCTTTAGTGCTCATTTATTTACGCTCACTCATTTTAGATGTAGAGGTTTCTTTAGTGCTTGGTTTAATATTTTCTTTAGTAGATGGCTTAACAACATCCTCAGTAGAAGGTTTAGTAGTTTCTTTAGAAGATTTATTAGAAAAATGTTTGACTAACTCATATAATGGTCATAAGTTGGTTTTCATAGCTTCTAGTTATTTACAATATTGGAAGGGCTCAAGATCTCCATGGATAGTAACTTCTCTTCCTTAATGCAATAATTTAAGAGATTGATGGAATGTAGAGGGTATACTTAAAATAACATGTATCCAAGGTCTTCCAAGAAATATATTATATGGCAAGTCTAAATCAAGTACTTGGCATGTAGTTTCTATCAGTTCAGGACCCATTTAAAGAGGCAGTGTGATCAAACCTTTAGACTCTCTTTCTTTATCATCATATGACTTTAGGGTGATTATCTTTGAAACAAAAAGAATTTTATCAAGGATGCCTAGTTGTCTTATCATTTTCAAGGTACAAAGATTTAAACTGGATCCACCATCTATAAGGCCCTTTTGATTTTATGGTTATGGATAAGGGCTTCAAAATGAAATTGTTTATTGTGTTGTGTTTCAAGAGCACACAATTCATTTATCTTTGAACACAAGGTGTTTCTACGTGGCTAGATCCCCAATCCTAGCTTATAATTTAGATGCATGAATATTATCAAGAAAATGTGACTCAAGAAGGGATTTCTCAAGGGTATCTTTATGAATGGGTGATGTGCAGAGAAGCTCCAAGAAAAATATGGGAGTCTTTCCCAAATGTCCAAGGAGATCATAACATGAAGTGGGTCTTGTCAAAGTAGATGGTGCAACTAGTGGTGTGGTATCTTAAATGAGAACTCTTCATCTTTGAGTAGTGGAATTTCAATTAGCACCCTTAAGGATGAGAGTATTCACATCATTATCAAATTATTCAATGTGACCACACAACGAATCAAAGCCAAATATGTCATTCTCTTCAAGGTTTGCACACAAGGATTCAAAACCCATGATTGTGTCCATGCTATATTCATATGTCATGGTCTTTGATGATGAGGTATTGTTTCTCATTCTTAGGAAAGGGTGTGTTATAGATCTGTTTGGGTGTGAAATATGGATAGGGTTTAGAACAATGGGGGTTTGCACATAAAAGAGACCCTAAACCAATATTTAATACATACATGAAATTCTAATGATAAGGAATATAAATCTAGAAATTCTTGCAAAGAATAATGAAATTAGATAAAATGAAATACATACCTCATAACATAAAAGATCTAGAAATACCTATTTTTTGGTGCCTATATCATGTTTCTTGAAATTCTGCAATTGGATCAAGAACATAAACACAAAGATGGAGAAAACCCTGAAATCTTTTTCTTTTATGAACCAAGTCAACCTTGACCAAAATATGGGGGTGCAATTGTGCCCCTTTATGTCAACCTTTACCTACACTGCTTTGACAAAAATTATGTTTGTAGGTCCTAAAATTTTTCCAAAAAGGGTATCCAAATTTGCTCTGCAAATCCCAAAATAGCAACTGTAGATATCTGAAAATGGTTTTTTGGGGTGGCTATATAGGATTTTGCCTTATTCAAACCCCCATTTTGGTGATTTCTACCTCCATGAATAGCCAGATGTAATAGAATATGTGTGTGTGTTTCTCATAGGAAGAGCTTTGAATATGCAATGCCAAGATCTAATCCTCTAGATTGAAACCCTAGCATGAATTGAAATGAGAGAGAAATGCATAGATTGGAATATGATATAGAAAGCATACCAAGCCCCCAAGGCTAAAGTACTCCTACCAAACTCACAATCCATAGTTGCTACCCCATAAATGTATCTTTAGAATGCTTGAATGTTGAAAATGTTAGATCAAGGAAGAAGGAATTTTTCTTTCTCTAAATGAATGTCCACAATAACTTATCCACAAAATGCTTGCAGTAAGGCATCATCATATTTTTTCTCCTATATCATGCTCTTGTAATCTTGCTTCATCATTTCATCATTATGTCATATCCCCATAAATTTTTGAAATGAAGGAAAAAGAGAGTGCTTATATAGAGATTTCAAGGCAAGGCTCCTAGGGAAATGTAAGGGCCCCTAATTCAAATTACACCTTGAATTATGGTCCAATACCAATAGCCAACTAAGGAGGAAATGTATTAAATGAATTTTGAATAAAAACCTTCCGCATTCAAATCCAGAGGCCCATTTTTAATTTAGGGTCCTGTTATGATCCGAATTTGAAAGAGGGAGCCAAAACCTGACAAAGGTTAAGGTCGACCTCGACCCTAACCTGAGGTTTCAGGCTAGTCAACTTAGATTTTTAGTGAAGTTTATGGGTCAGCCAGAGACTTAGAATGATGGTAAAATGGAACAGAATGTTGGAAAAGGGCACAAAGGCCTAGAAGAAATGTGATGAAGGCTAGGAGGACTAGTACATAGGTCCTACCTAGAAAATAGAGCCACTAAGAAGGAAATCAAGGACAATCCTCATGATCCTAACCCTAATTTCACCTAGAAACAAAGAATCAAGTGCAGATGCATCCTAAATGAAAATTCATCATGAAAATGCACTAAATGAGGGTGCTAAACCTACCAAGATAGAAGTGCTTCCATTTTAAGATGATAAATTTAGCCCCCACTTTAGCTTAGATATGACACTACATAAATATACAAGCTAAAGTAAGAAAACATCATAACAAATAAAAAGGATATAACCAAGTCCTCAATGTAGAGATCCTACAAAAAAACTATTTAATACCCACAACTTGCAACACACAAGGTTAATGAAAATCCATAAATCACCTAAGACTTACCAAAATGAAATTTAGAAGTTCATAGAGCCCCTTATGCCCCCCTATTTTGGCTTTCTACATCTAAAGGGTGAAATAGGGTGATAAGGATAGCCCTATACATTGGATATGCAATTTGTTGAAAAAGGCCTTTTCCTAAACTAGTCAGAAGGATTCCTCCCTTCCTAAAATAATTCAAGGAGTTAGGTATCTAAATCATGATTCCAACGCTGCATATGGAAATGAAAAATGGAGCTATAGAACTCAAGTTATGATGAAAAGAGTGAATGTCTATCTAAAAGCATATGAAGGGATATTTGAATTTAAAATAAATAAACACTAACAAACCTAAAAAATCCCTAATAAAAACCCTAATTTTTATCTATAAATAAGGGAAGGGAGCACATACCTACTCATTCTTACCATTTGTAGAGTTTAGGAGAGAAAGCAGGAAAGAGCAGTCAAGATGCTCCCAACTAATAGTACTAGTGTGGATGTGCAGGTTGTTCATGCATCACCACTAAAATCGTGATGACCTCCACGCACCCATATAGAGACACCACCTCTGAGACCTAGACATAGCGAGCATGGAGAGAGTATTCACTCCATGCCGCCACCATCCAGATCCTTTAGTGATACCTTGGAGGGAGATCTAGGTATAAAAAATGTATTTGATTTATATATTTAACTTAATTTGTGAAGAAAAAGGACTAAAAGATAAATATATTTTAATTCTGCAACTAGCGTAGAGTAGTGGATGAGCTTTATATCCAAGGTCCTAAAGGATATATACATGTCCTACCAACTACCATCCAGCCAGTGAGAGTTCTCCATTGGTCATAGAGATGTCGACAGGCATGCCGATATCTTTGCTTGTGTCTAGCAAGAGCTAAGGTTATGTAGAGAAAGAGAGGAGGGGCTGATGGGTAACCTACAAAGATCACATAAGTGTGTATATGAGCTTAGCATATCAAGGAGCCACTCACAGAGTACCGTACAAGGAGCTTCATCTTCTCATCGTAGATCAAAGAGATTTGGGAGCCATCAACCACTAGAGCATAGGGATAGAGAGAGTGATAGATAGGGCATTGTGCCACATATGTATCAAACTTAAAAGAATTTATAAATGAAAAACTCTCTTTGCTAGTTAGTTCTATGATTAATTACTATATTTTCACCAATAACATAAAACTTAATAGAAAGAAAGAACATGTATACATGTATTCAAATGTAATTTTCTAAAATCACATAACCTATAAAACAAACATATCTATTTTATAAGGAATACATAAATACACAAGGAAAGAAAGATTTACTAGGGATAATAACATTTGAGATGCATTATATTGACAGGTTCCTTAAAAGGCACATTATCCATATCAACAATTTTGTAAGCACCTAAACCAAAGTCCTCAATTACAAAAAAGGTCCAAGCCAATTAGGGCTAAAATTTCCTTTTTCACTAGGTAAAGCATTCACATTTCTTTGATTCTCATATAATACTAAATCACCCACTGAAAATGATCATTTAATTACCTTATGATTATACTACTTCTGAAGTGATTTATGATAAGCCTTTATATGTTCCAAAGTGTTTATTCATTGTTCATCCAACATTTCTAATTCTTGTAATTGTTGTTCTCAAAATGTATCTTTGTCAATTATCCCATGAAATGAAACACGTAAAGAAGGTATTTACAATTCCAAAGGCATAATAGCATTAGTACTGTAGCCAAGATTATAAGGAGAAGTACCTATGGCAGTATGAACACTAGTCCTATAAGCCCATAAAGCATAGGTAAGTTGGGTATGCCAATCTCTCGCATGCTTATTAACTGTTTTCCTCAGAATTTGTTGAATGAATTTATTTGATGCTTCAACTTGACCATTAGATTGAGGATAATAAGAAGTCAAAAATCTATGTTGAATTTGATATTTCTCCAAGAATTTCATGACTTCTTTATTCTTAAAAGAGGTACCATTATCCGAAACTATGTTTGAAGGAATACCAAATCATGTTATAATATTGTTAATAATGAAATCACAAATAACATCTATAGTAGTTTAACAGAGAGGGACAACTTCCACCCACTTCATAAAGTAATTTGTAGCTGTCAGGATGTATGTATGTCCTTGAGAAGAAGCTGGTGAGATTTTTCCAATAAGATCAAAACCCCAAATACTAAAAGGCCATGGAGAAACTTGATTATGAAGCTCACGAGCAAGAGCATGAATCAAATTACTATGTTGCTGACATTGAGGACACTTCTTAACAAACATGAAATAATATTTTTCCATTGTTTGCCAATAATATCCTATTCTAAGAAGTTTATTGACTAAAGATTTTCCACCAAAATGTCCCCCACAAGAACCAGAATGAGCTTCTACCAAAGCTACTGGAATTTCAATTCTACAAAGACATCTTGATAGAAAACCATCATAAGAGCATTTGTAAAGTGTATCTCCTAAATTGATATAACATGCTACAAGCTTCTTAATATGATTACACATGTTCCTTATTACTGATTCAGGAAAAGTACCATCTTTCAAAAAATGAAAGATATGAGAATACCATTCATCCAAATACAAATTGAAACAATCAAAGGTAACCTTATTGGAAATTGTAGGGTTTTTAAGAGGATGTATAGTAAATTTAAAGTGTTCAGCATTATTCTCAAGACAAACCAAAGAAGTTGTGCTTTCCATGGCATCTACATGTCGATTATCTTTCCTAGGTAAAGTTTGAATCGTATAAGAAGAGAATTGTGAAAGAACATCAAGAGTCAAATCTCTATATTGTGTCATTTTATCATTCTTAGTCTAATAACCTCCTTTAATGTGCTCCATAATCAATTATGAATCTCCATAAATTTCCAAGTTTTTAATGTTAAGGGATGAAGCTTCTCATAAGCCAGCTATAAGAGCTTCATACTCCACAATATTGTTAGAACAAGGAAAATTCAATTTCTATGATAGAGGGATTGACTTTTTCATAGGAGGGATCAAGATAATGCCAACACCAAAACTTGTCTTACATCTAGATCCATCAAAATATAACTACCAAACATCATCCTGTTTAATAGCTAAAATGTTTTCATCGGGGAATTCTATTGAAGTAAAGCATGTATCGGAATGAGGACAAGGAGCTTCAGCCAAATAATCTATTAAAGCTTCTCCTTTAATTGACTTTTGAGAAATCAAATTAAGATCAAATTCTATAAGTAACATCACCCACTTTGCAAGATGGTGAGAGAGATCAGTTTTTGAGAAAAGATGTTTCAAAGGATCAAATTTAACAATCACATTGAATTCAACATTTAATAGATAATGCTTGAGTTTCTGATAAGCATAAACTAAAGCTAAGCATTTTATTTCCAAATTTGTATATCTTGTTTTATAATCGAGTAAAGTCTGACTAATGTAGTACATGGGCCTTTCCTTACCTTCACTATCATGTTGAGCCAACAACACACTCACCACATTCAGAGTGGCTAAAGTATATAGATAAAAGGGTTTATCAAATTGAGTAGGTTGTAAAATAGGAGGATTGGCGAGATACTCCTTAAATTTCTCAAAGGATTGTTTACATTCTTAATTCCAAGACAAAATGGTATCCTTTCTAAGCAAGGAAGTAAAAGGAATAGTTATATCAGCTAATTTGCAAATAAAGTGATGAATAGCTTGAATTTTTCCCTGTAAACTTTGTAACTGAGAAATATTCTTAGGAGAAGGCATATTAAAAATATCTTCAATCTTTTCATTATCTACCTCTATGCCTCACTTAGAGATTATAAACCCCAATAATTTATTGGAATCAACTCCAAAGGCACATTTCTTAGGATTTAATCTCATGTTGTAACTTCTAATCCTTTCAAATATATGTCGTAAAATACTAACATGACCTCCTCTTTGTATAGATTTTTCCAAGATATCATCCACATAATCCTAAAGAATCTTATGACTATAATCATGAAAAATCAAATTCATGGCTCGCTGATAAGTGGCTCCCTCATTTTTTAATCCAAAAGGCATCATGACCCAACAAAATATTCCCCAAGGTGTTATAAATGCTGTCTTAAATTGATCTTTAGGAGGAATAAAAATTTTATTATAGCCCGAAAAGCCATCCATAAAAGATAATAAAGCATGATCTGCCATTGAATCCATAATCATATCAATATTAGGTAATAGGAAATCATCTTTTAAGGATGCTTTATTTAAATCTCTAAAGTCATTACACATTCTTATCTTATTTTCTCCTTTTGAAATGGGCACAATATTTGAAATCCAATCTAAGTAATCAATAGAGTAGATGAATCTAGCATCCAATAATCTTTCCATTTCAACCTTAACTAATAAGGCAATTCCTGGATTCATCTTTCAAATTTTCTACTTCACAGGTTGAAATTTGGTTTGAGAACAATATTGTGAGTAACAATCTTAGAATCTATACCTAACATATCTGAATATGTCCAAGAAAAAATATCCTTAAATTCAAGTAAAAGGGAAACTAACTGATCATGTTCATCTTGATTCAAACATTTCCCAATTTTTATAATCTTCTCAGAGTCATTTTCATCCATTTGAACATCAACAATCTCATTTATTAGCAAATTACTTTATATTGGAGAATCCATTGGTAAAGGAGAAATATTTTGTTCATCATGTTCTCCAAAATAAGCTTCTGTATTTAGACAATAGGGCTTCCTTCTTTTATGATGAAACATAGGTAGATCCTCATAAGCTCCTAAAAAATCCACTAAGGCTTCATCATCAGGAAAAACATCCAAGATAGGTTTTTGATCCATGTCAAGGAGGAGCGGGTTAACCAACTTCAAATTTCCACCATAGATATGATTAACATTGAGAGGAAAAGACAATGGTTGTTAGTAAGGATTGAAGCCCAATCCATATGTATAATCATAAATTTTGTTGTCCAAAGGTACTTATATACCTTGTTTGTATTTACCACATCCTTTCCTATTAAATCCTGATTTCTTGAGTAGATGATAACCAGAACCATATCTATTGGCCATATCAGATTGAGTCCAAGGAGCCGCATATGTCACAATGTCATAGCAATCAGGTTTTATTATTTCAATTGTTTCTTCAATCGAGGCAGCAACAAAGTTACTTTTTAATTCTGTAGAAAGTGGGGAAGGAGTAAAAACTTGTTTTTCAAACCCACTTTGTTGTTTCATGAATTCCAAATCATAAAATTTATATTCTCCAATAAAAGAAGGATTAAAGTCCAATGTTCCCCAATCATCCCTAGTCAAAGAAGAAGATGGAGCTATAGTTTGTTTAATCTCAGGTGGCCTTTGAGGCTCTTTACTTGGTTGGAGAGGTTCAGAAAGTTTAGCATATTCCTTATTTAAGCAAGGATTCGATGCATCATCTGCATGTAGCATATACATAAAATTGTTATAAATGAACCTAAACTTGTGATGAAGAGTAGAAGGAAAAACATCCATAGTATGTAACCAAGGTGTACATAAAAGAACATTATAATTGAGAGGTCTAGGCATAACATGAATAGGTGCATTGAGAATAACTGAACCAACTTTAATAGGTAACATAATAATGCCCAAATTTCTCTTTGCAATATAATAAAATCAATGAATAAGGATATTATCAAGTTGAATAGTTGTAAGATGAACCTTAATTTCCTTAATAATATCCATTCTACAAACATTAAGCCCCGATCCATTGTCAAAAATGTTCTACGAATGATACTCTGATTAATAGAAACAACAACCATAAGACCATCATATTGATGTTGCACCTCAATAGAAGGTAAATCCTCATCAATGCCTCATGATATGTCAAGGAAGTTTGAAGCAATTCCCATAAAGATATCTTAGCGGGAGTAGCATGTAATTGTTCTACTAAATCATGATCCTTAAAGGAAGATGGAAACCTAGGGACTTGAGGAAGCACAGGTTGGGAAGGAGGTAAAGAAACCAAAATAGTAGGCTGAGAGTTATTTCATGTGAGATAAGCATGTGAAATGAAATCTGTGTTATCAAAGAAATCTAAAGGATCTCTAGGTTTACCCTTATTTATTATTTGAGGACATCCTTTTACCATCAACAAAGGTTTAGGATATAACATTATAGGTGCATCAATGTTGCAAATAGTGGAACATGAAGGTAACCATGCACACACCCTATGGTAAAGGTTAATTGAAGAGGTTGTAGAGGAGGATGAAATAGGAATAGGATCAATGGAGATCTTATTCAAAAAAAATTTATCCTCACTTCCATATACCTCATTAGGGGATCCATCCTATTTTTCAATAAAAGACTCATCAAAGTATTCAAAAAAAAAATCATACATGTTGAACACAAAGTAGCACTACAAGCATGAAAAATGTAAATGTTTTTGTATTTTTAAAGAAATTTTTTTATTTTTTATTTTTGAAATATAAATGCAAGAGCATAAAAGAAATCTTCTTTTATATGCATGTAAGATCTAACATAAAATACAAATCTAACACCAAAACTAAAGAGTTGTCATAAACGGGTTCACCAAAATGTTTTGGTGTGAAATATGGATAGGGTTTAGAACAATGGGGGTTTGCACATAAAAGAGACCCTAAACCAATATTTAACACATACATGAAATTCTAATGATAAGGAATATAAATCTAGAAATTCTTGCAAAGAATAATGAAATCAGATAAAATGAAATACATACCTCATAACATAGTAGATCTGGAAATACATGTTTTCTGGTGCCTATATCATGTTTCTAGAAATTCTAGATCAAGATCTCACCTCACTCTAATACCACTTGATGCAAGGCAGGGATGCAAGAGGGGCCAAAAGATGGTGCACCCTAATGATCTAGACCTACATAACACATGCAGAAGCAAAAAACAACAACAGTAAGAGAGAGAATGCCAGATCTTTCATATATTATCATCAATTGAATCATACATGCTGGGCTGTAAGGCCTGCCCAATTATGACCAGTTATTACAATGAATCTCAAAAGTCCTCAAACATGCGAGGATCAATTACAAATCTCCAATATAATGTCTACTATCTTCTATCCAAAAATTGCCTCCTAAACTACAACCAAACATCTACATTTATATAAGAAGCTACCGAGCTGAGTCGGCCTTTAGATCCACAATCAATGGAAGTAACAGTCAAATCTGGGACCACATGATTCCCAATGATGGATTCCAACATTAAATCCATGATCCAATATAAATGCACAAGTTGGCCACAACAAGAAATAAAACTAAACCTGTCGGTAAGAAAGATAATTGAGAAGCAGATAGGCAATGCCAAGCGCCAGTGAAAGAACCAACTACCTAGGAGAGAACTGACCACACTTGGTAACCAAAGGAAATTGACCACCTACCAACCAACTCGGTCATAGCAGAAACCGAGCAACATAGACAAACTCCAAATCCTTTTGGTGACACAGGATTGCCAAGGACCCGAGATGCTCCTACATCAGACACTTGGGGTTAGTTTGAAATGATTCTCCAAATCATTTGGTAGGTCTAGTCTAACCTACATCCAACTCAAACTATGAAATCCAAGAACTGTCTTCCATCACTCTACTCTTCCACTTAACCAAATATTCCATGTATTGTTTTCCTCTTGTACTTTTGCCAACTCTTTCCTTCAAAATGTGCTCCACTTCATCATTCTGCTTCTTAGGATATTCTGTCAGAACTGTTACTTGTTCATCAGGTTCATGATATTCATACAAATCAGAAATGTTGAAAATTGGTGATATGTCCATGTCATCAGGTAACTCAATTTCATATGCATTTCCATTGTCAAATTTCCTCAAAATCTTGTAAGGTCCAAACTTCTTCATCTTCAACTTTCCATATGTTCCAACAGGAAATTGACCTTTCTTCAAATGAACCATCACTTCATCACCAACATCAAAAATTTTATGTCTTCTTGATCTATCAGCTCTGTCTTTGTACTTTTGATTACTGTCTTCCAGCTTCAACTTCACATCTTCATGCAATGTTTTCATGTACTCAGTAAACTTTACTCCTTTAGCACTTTTCTTATTCTCATCAACACTGTCTCTCAAATCAGATATTCCTCTCAGTTGTGTGCCATTCACAATCTCAAATGGTGTCTTTCCAGTACTTCTATTCATTGAATTATTATATGCAAACTCTGCTTGTGCCAACACACAATCCCAATTACTCGGTGTGTCTCCAACTAAACATCTCAAAAGATTTCCCAAACTTTTGTTCACAACTTCAGTCTATCCATTGGTTTGTGGGTGAAATGTAGAACTATATTTCAACTCAGTGCCAAATTTCTTCCAAAGTGTTTTCCAAAAATATCCAACAAATTTACTGTCTTGGTTAGAGATAATACTCCTCAGTAATCCATGTAATCTAACAATTTACTTAAAGAAAAGATCTGCTACATGTACTACATTTGATGTCTTTCTACAAGGTATAAAATGTGTCATTTTAGAAAATCTATCCACAAAAAGAAAATATTGAACCATTACCTCTTACTGTCTTCAGTAAGCTAAGAAAAAAGTCCATACTGATATCAATCCAAGGTTTCTCAGGAGCAACAATCGGTGTATACAATCCAGTATTATGACTTACTCCTTTTGTAACTTGACAAATTCCACAACTTTTCACAAATTTATGAACATCTTTATACAAATGTGGCCAATAGTACTTCTCCTTAAGTAAATTCCATGTTTTATCAATACCAAAATGTCCAGCCAAACCACTACTATGTTTCTCTTTTATCAGATTAACGCTCATTACTCCTCTCGGTATACACAATTGAATACCTTTAAACAACATACCTTCCTGAATGAAATATTCATCCCATTTAGTGTCTTGTTGATCTTGAATAGGTGCTCTGCACTTTCTCCATGGCTCAGAAAAATCAGGGTCAAACTCATAAGAATCTCTCATCTCATCAAAACCAAGAACTTCAATTTTCATCTCAGTCATCAAAGATCTTCTTCTACTCAATGCATTAGCAACATGGTTAGTGACTCCACTCTTATGCTTTATCACAAATGTATAACTTTGCAAATACTCAACCCATTTCATATGTCTCTGGTTCAACTTATTCTGACTACCCAAATATTGTAAAGCTTTATGATCAGTATACAACACAAATTCACTCAATATCAAATAATGTCTCCATTTCTTTAGTGCTTGAACAATAGCATAGAATTCTTGATGGTGTAGGAGCACCTCTATGATGGCCATCACCTTCATATTTTGGTGTGTGAAGTGCATGTAAGTAGCAATAAGAGTCATCATGTTGGTTGACTCAAATTTTGGTTGTGTCTAGGCTAAGAGTTAGTCCTAGAGGCCTGTTTGTCTTCTTAAGTTTGCTTTGTCTTTAATTCTAGCAAAATGTCAAGTTGGGGTGTTTGGGTTTAGAAGTTAGTGATTAGTGGTCATGTGTTTCATATGAGTGCTTTGGTAAGCCTCATAATGGTCTATTTGTATTGGGGAACAAAAAGTGTTCAAGCAACTAAAAGTTGCTAAAAAAGTTGCAAGCAACTTTTTAAAAGTTGCCAAGCAATTTCTAGCTTTGTAAGGGATGTCTAACCCAAGAGACACAATAGACTCTCAAGACCTAACAATCACTAAAGGAAAAATGTATTTAATGCTTGGGAAACCCTAATGTACAGGTTGGTTGAAAGATTGTGAAGTTGCTATACGGGGAATACAGACTAGTGAAGTTCAGTGTGTAACAATCCTTGTTATGACTGATATCTTGTGAATACAGTGGAGTTTTTTTGAATCTCTGAAGGATTTTGTTTTTTACGTTTTTTTAGACTATCTTATGTGTAGAATAATTTAGGTTCTTTTAAATTTTATTAGCATCTTTTGTTCATATCTCTGTTTTGTCAGTGCTCTGCCAATTTGGAGAGCTTATTATAAATGGGCCTGTAACTTTCTTGTCCATCATGGGATTGCCATGGAATCATGGCTACTGAAGGTATAGACCCTATTGTATATGTACACAAATGCAAGGCCCTTGAAAAGAAAGAAAAAAAATTGTTTTTGGATGCCCTAGGCGAGTTTAGCAAGAACCCGGCTAGGTTCCAGTAGCATTCAAGAAGCTCCAGCAGTTAGAGAATGAAGTTCCAAGCTAAGCCCTTTGGAGGGATGTGAGATGGGTGTATGAAGGTCAATTTTTGTGAAGGAGGACCTTTGAAGAGAGTTAGAAAGACATTGGTGAAGCTAGGAGCAGAGAAAAGTCTTGAAATCCTTGAAACCCTCATAAATATGGAATATTGTTGTACGGTCACATGGGCACTTAAGACCTTGAAAGTATTTGATTTTGGTTCATATGGAGTATAAGTCCTTTAGGATAGGGTTGTTGGTTCTATGGAGAAAAGGTCTTAAATCCCATAGGAAACTGGGTGAAGGGCTAATTAGGCCTATTCTAGTAGCCCTAGATTCCAAAGGAACTACCAAATTGAGTGAAAACCCTATTGAACCAAAGCCATGAGTAGGTGTAAAATGCCTTAAAAACACCTTGGAACCTATTAGATCTCACTATTGGATTGTGTGATAGAATTGGGAGTCAAAAGACCCTTAATAAGCCTAGGAGAAGGCTACTAGCTAAATTGAAAAGTATGGAGTATTGATGAGTGAATTTATTGAACTTGGTGGGAGATTTAGGTAGGTCAGGGGTCCCTTGAATGTAGAAGGTTCCTATAGACCAACCAAAGGTGTCAATAGTGCACTTGAGTCCGTGGACAAGAAGTAGAGCATAGACTAGCTAGTCTATCCTAGCTTATCCCATCAGATTGGTATTAGAGCCAGGTTAAGGCTTGGGAAGTGAAGGGTGGATGTTTCAACCACCAAAAGAATCAAGTGGATCATCTCAAAAGCAAAAAATGGTGACCAATGCAGAGCTTGCCAAGAAAGTAGAAGATCAGGGGGAAGCTAATAGACTCTTGTAGGAAAGGTTGTATTAGACGGAACAACTCTTGGATGATGTCCAAGAAAAAGTAGATAAGGTGAATGTGAAAATGGAGGAGCAAGATGCTAAAGAGAAGGTGAAGAACATAGATGATGAGGTCCCCCTTCCAAATCCTCCTATAGTAGATGAACAGTTTTTGAAGGCCATCAAGGCTATAATTGGTAAAGCACTTGAAGGAGTTCCCCTTCTCACTGGTAGAATGGATACTAAATTGGTTATTCAGTGGATTGAAGGCATGGAGAATCACTTCAAATGTGAAGAGATCTCAGAAGCATAGAAGGTCAAAGTGGCCAAATCTAGGTTGAGAGGACAAGCTTTAACCTGGTGGAACTACTTGCAAGATGAAAGGGAGAAAGAGAGCAAGAACTCAATCTTTAATTGGAAAGCCATGGCAAGAAAAGTAAAGGAAGCATACCTACTAGCTAATTATGAAATCCAGTAGCATAGGAAGAGATTGAATCTTAGACAAAAGGAGATGGATGTAGCCACCTACATCGAAGAGTTCCACAAGTTGAGCTTGAGATCCAAGATCAAAGAAGAAGAAAGTGTTAAAGTGGCAAGGTACCTAAGTTGCTTGAAATGGAGCATAGATGAGGAGATGAGTTTGTTCACTCCCACCACCATACTTGGTTGTCATCATATGGCACAAAAGATTCAAGAGAAACAAAGAAGAAAGCAAGAACCTAACTCCAAGAATAGGGGTAGAGGTAGAGACTCTAGAGGGGGTCAAAGAGGTGGATCCAGCAAAGGTGGTGAATCAAGAAACCAAGGAGAAAGAAGGCTATTAGAAAAAAGTTCAAAAATTAGTCGAAGAGGATCTCATAATAGAGGGAGAAGTTCTCAAGGTAATAGGGGAAGAGGAGCAGGAAGAAGCAACTCTTATTTTGCCACTATGAAGTGTTACCAGTGTGGACAACTTGGACACCCTACCTATAGGTGTCCTGATAAGCCATCTACTTCTCAAGGTGAAAGAAAGGTTGTTTATGCACAAGAGGACAATAGCAGCTCATGCACTAATGAATTCAGAAAATTGGAATCAGAAATGGGTGAGAATCTCATGTTTAGGAGAGTGCTTATAAGGCAGCCTAATGAAGGTGAACCAAAACAAAGGAGGGCTCTTTTTAGAGTCAGGTGCAAGATACAAGGCAAATTATGCAAGGTTATAGTAGATTTAGGGTCTAAAAATAACATCATAGCAGAGGAAGTAGCAAAGAAGCTTAAACTCACTAAGGTTCCACATGCAAACCCCTACAAGGTAACTTGGTTGAACCAGGAGCAAAGTGTGCTAGTGAACAAGCAAACATGGGTTGAATTTTCCATTGGAGGGTATAAAGATAGAATTCTTTGTGATGTATTACCCATGGATGCATGCCATCTTCTATTGGGAAGACCATGGCAATTTGACAGGAAGATGATTTATGATGGGGAAGATAACTCCATTTCTTTCAAGAAGGATGGGAGGACTTTTAAAATTCAGTCCTTGGTAGAGAATGAAGAAGGAGTTTCCAAGACACCTAGTGTGTTACTTAGCAATGGAAAAGAGTTTTTACATGCTCTACAAGATGAGGAGACCATAGGGTGTGCTATTGTGGTGAAACCAAAAGAAGAAGAAAAGGAGGTGAAGGCAGATTTACCATTGGAAGTGCAGTAAATGCTGAAGGAATATAGAGACATAGTGAGTGATGGAACCCCTGCCACTTTACCTCCAAGAAGAGCTATAAGTCATCAAATTGACTTTGTATCTGGTGCATCCTTGCCTAATAAAGTAGCATGTAAGCTTACCCCAGATCATAACAAGGAAGTGGCAAGGCAAGTGCAAGAATTATTGGATCAAGGGCTGATTAAGAAGAGTATAAGTCCATGTGTAGTCCTAGTAGTTTTGGCATCCAAGAAAGGAGGAAAATGGAGACTTTGTACAGATTCAAGGGCTATCAATAGGATCACTATTAGGTATAGGTTTCCCATTCTAAGAATTGAGGATTTAATGGATTTCTTAGGAGGTGCTATGTATTTTACAAAGCTGGATTTGAAGAGTGGTTATCACCAAATCAAAATTAAGGAGGGTGATGAGTGGAAGACAGCTTTTAAAACCACTGATGGATTGTATGAATGGCTTGTCATGCCATTTGGGCTTACCAATGCCCCCAGCACCTTCATGAGGTTAATGAATGAGGTCTTGAAGGACTTCATAGGTAGATTTGTGGTGGTGTTTCTAGATGATATACTCATCTATAGAAAGACAAAAGAAAAACACCTGGAACACTTAAGGTTGGTTATGAAGAAGCTACATGAAGAGAAGCTAGCCATTAGTCTAGAAAAGTGTGAGTTTATGCAGCAAGAGATGATTTATTTAAGCTTTGTGGTGTCCAAGGGTACTTTGAAAATGGACCCAAGCAAGGTGGAGGCAATCTTGAATTGGTCTACCCCAAAAATAGGGACAGAAGTTAGAAGTTTTCATAGTTTAGCCCAATTTTATAGAAAGTTCAGTAGGAACTTTAATGGGATTTGTGCACCAGTATTAGACACTATCAAAGGAGGGCTAAAAACTAAGTTCAAATGGACTAAGGCAGCTGAGAAATCATTCCAACCATTGAAGCAAGAGGTAGCCACTAAACCTATCCTACTCTTACCTACTTTTGATAAATTGTTTACCATTGAATGTGATGCAAGTGGTATAGCAGTAGGGGGTGTTTTGAGTCAAGAAGGAAGGCCTGTGGAATTCTTCAGTGAGAAGCTCAATGAAGCAAAGAAGAAGTATTCAGCTTATGACTTGGAGTTGTATGCATTACTACAATCTCTCAAGAAGTGGAGGCATTACCTTTTGCCAAAAGAATTTGTTGTCTTTGCTGATAATCAGGCTTTAAGCTACATAAACACTTAGGAGAAGCTTAGTAACATGCACTTGAAGTGGATGGAATATCTCTAGTCCTTTACCTTCACAATCAAGTACAAGAAAGGGCAGCTCAACAAGGTAGCAGATGCCTTGAGTAGGAAGTTATTGACTATCCAAGAGGTACAATTGCAAAGCATTAGAATCGTAGGTTTTACAGACTTATATGAGGAGGATGAAGACTTCTCACAAGCCTACAAGGTGTGCCTAGATTTTGAGAACCATTTTCATGGTGAGTTTGCAGATTACACCCTTCAGAATGGACTATTGTTTAAAGGTAACCAACTTTGTGTACCTAGAGGATCCATGAGGGAAAATCTGATCCAAGAGAAACATAATGGAAATCTAAGTGGTCATTTTGGCATAATTAAGACCTTGGAGTTAGTACAGAGATACTACTTTTGGCCTAAGCTAGCAAGGGATGTCAAGAGGTATGTTGAGCAATGTGGAGTATGCCAAAGAGCTAAAGGAGGTTCAAGCAATGCTGGACTCTATCAACCTCTACCAATTCCAAATAGGCCTTGGGAGTGTGTAAGTATGGACTTTGTGGTTGGACTCTCTAAAACCAAATCAGGTATGGATAGCATCTATGTTGTTTTTGACAAATTCTCTAAAATGAGTCACTTTATTCCTTGAAAGACAACTCATGATGCAAGTTATATAGCACATCTCTTCTTCAAAGAGATAGTTAGGATTCATGGAATTCCTTTGAGAATTGTGTCAGACAAGGATAGAAAATTCATGGGCCATTTTTGGAAAACCTTATGGAAAAGGTTGGGAACTAATCTCTCTTTCAATTCAACATACCATCCTTAAACTGATGGTCAAATTGAGGTCATCAATAGGGTGCTTGGTAACTTACTAAGGTGTTTGACAAAGGAGTATGGGCAGACTTGGGATCTTGTGATATCGCAGGTTGAATATGCATATAATGATAGTGTGAACAGGACCACAGGAAGAAGTCCTTTTGAGATAGTTTATGGAAGACACCCTAGAGGAGTGTGTGAATTGAGAGATTTAGGTTCCATGGAGTTGAAGAGTGGACAAGCTAAAGATTTCACTCAAACAATAAAAGAGGTTCAAGAGCAAGTGAAGAAGTCTATATTGGAGTCTACTCAAAGACTCAAAGCTAAAGTGGATGAGAAGAGAAAAGAAGTACAGTTTCAGATTGGGGACTATGTTATGGTCCATCTTAACAAGGAAAGAATGCAAAAAGGCATGCCTACTAAGCTGTAAATGAGAAGAGTAGGTCCATGCAAGGTGTTAGCAAAGTATGGAGAAAATGCTTACAAGGTCGATTTACCTTCAAATTTAGCCATCTCACTAGTATTCAATGTTGTAGACCTGATCAAATTCAAAGGTGATATTAATCAATAAGAAATAGGTACACCTAAGGTACTACAAGACATTGATCCAAATGCCATGCCCAAGAAAGAACCGGCTAAAGCAGAGAGCATACTAGAATCCAAAGTGAAGAAGGCAACTAGGCATCAAATCTATCTAGAACACCTGATCAAATGGAATGATCAACCTGGATCTAAAGCCACCTGGGTTGAAGAAGGATAGTTCAAGAAGTTTGGAATTGATCTAGCACTTCTAGACCCCAAGGTGCCTTAGCTTGTGCTGAGGGGGAGTATGGTGCAGGAGCACCTCTATGAGGGCCCTCACCTTCATATTTTGGTGTGTGAAGTGCATGTAAGTATCAATAAGATTCATCATGTTGGTTGACTCAAATTTTGGTTGTGTCTAGGCTAAGAGTTAGTCCTAGAGGCCTGTTTGTCTTCTTAAGTTTGCTTTGTCTTTAATTCTATCAAAATGTCAAGTTGGGGTGTTTGGGTTTAGAAATTAGTTATTAGTGGTCATGTGTTGCATATTAGTGCTTTGGTAAGCCTCATAATGGTCTATTTGTATTGGGGAACAAAAAGTGTTCAAGCAACTAAAAGTTGCTAAAAAGTTGCAAGCAACTTTTTAAAAGTTGCCAAGCAATTTCTATCTTTGTAAGGGATGTCTAACCCAAGAGACAAAATAGACTCTCAAGACCTAACAATTACTAAAGGAAAAATGTATTTAATTCTTGGGAAACCCTAATGTATGGGTTGGTTCTAAGATTGTGAAGTTGTTGTACAGGGAAGACAAACTGGTGAAGTTCAATGTGTAACAGTCCTTGTTATGACTGATATCTTGTGAATACAAAGGAGTTTTGTTGAATCTCTAAAGGATTTTTTTGTTTATGTGTGTTTAGGCTATCTTATTTGTGTAATAATTTAGGTTCTTTTAAAGTTTATTAGCATCTTTTGTTCATATCTCTGTTCTGTCAATGCTCTGCCAGTTTGGAGAGCTTATTATAAATGGGCCTGTAACTTTCTTGTCCACCGTGGGATTGCCATGGAATCATGGATACTAAAGGTACAGAACCTATTGTATATATAAACAAATGTAGGGCCCTTGAAAATCAAGACAAACAATTGTTTGTGGATGCCCTAGGTGAGTTTAGCAAGAACCCGGCTAGGTTTCAGTAGCATTCAAGAAGCTCCAGCAGTTAGAGAATGAAGTTCCAAGCTAAGCCCTTTGGAGGGATGTGAGATGGGTGTATGAAGGTCAATTTTTGTGAAGGAGGAGATTTGAAGAGCATTAGAAAGACATTGGTGAAGCTAGGAGTAGAGAAAAGTCTTGAAATCCTTGAAACCCTCATAAATAGGGAATATTATTGTATGGTCACATGGGCACTTAGGACCTTGAAAATATTTGAGTTTGGGTCATATGGAGTAGAAGTCCTTTAGGATAGGGTTGTTGGTTCTATGGATAAAAGGTCTTAAATCCCCTATGAAACTGGGTGAAGAGCTAATTAGGCCTATTCTAGTAGCCCTAGATTCCAAAGGAACTACCAAATCGAGTGAAAACCCTATTGAACCAATGCCACGAGCAAGTGTAAAATGCCTTAAAAACACCTTGGAACCTATTAGATCTCACTGTTGGAGTGTTTGATAGCATTGGGATTCAAAAGACCCTTAATAAGCCTAGGAGAAGGCTACTAGCTAAATTGCAAAGTATGGTGTATTGATGAGTGAATTGATTGAACTTGGTGGGAGAGTTAAGTAGGTTAGGGGTCCCTTGAATGTAGAAGGTTCCTATAGACCAACCATAGGTGTCAGTAGTGCACTTGAGTCTGTGGACAAGAAGCAGAGCATAGACTAGCTAGTCTATCCTAGCTTATCCCATCACTTGATCATACACAGAATATTTCCTTCTAGCATCATTCAAATTTTCACTAAAGAAAGCAATAGGTTTACCTTCTTGACTCAACATAGCTCCAATTGCACTTCCACTTGCATCACATTCTACTTGAAATACTTTACTAAAATTAGGAAATGCCAGAATAGGTAATTCAACAACCTTTTGCTTCAGAGTCTCAAAATTTCTGTCAGTTCCATGTGTCCACTTGAATTATCTTTTGTCTCCTCTCATAGTCTTAGTCATAGAATTACAAATTGAACTAAAATTCCTTATGAACTTTCAGTAAAAACTTGCCAAACCATGAAATGGTCTTACCTCACTAGCATTCATAGGTGTAGGCCAATTCAAAATAGTTTCAACCTTTTCAGGATCCATCTTCAAACCATCAACTGAAATAACAAATCCCAAATAATAATATCAGATTTCCACAATCCATATTTAATTATAATTGCGTTTCTGGATTCAATTGTGTTTGTTTTTAGCATCAACATTTCGGATCACACTCTGTCATCCATCATCAGGAATAGAGAGAGTAAGAATGGTTAAAATGGAGAAGAAGACCAAGCCTATCTGAAGAGATATAAGGGAAGGAAAAGACATAGAAAACTATGCAAAGATGACAAAAGGAAACCTAAAAAAAGCTACAAAAACAAGAGAAAAAAGAAAAAACCTCCAGACCAATATATACATATTAATGGTTTAAGATAATAGTAGAATGTACAAGAATGAAAAAAATAAATGAGGAAAAAAATAGGGGGTTAATAATATAAAGACATAAAAGACAAAACAAAAATGCAAGGAGGATATATATATATATATATATATATATATATATATATATATATATATATATATATATATATATATATATATATATATATATATATATATATATATATATATAAAAGGAGGTGATATATATATATATATATGGTGATATATCTAGGGAATCTACCAGCTTGACCTCTCTATCTTTGCTCATGTCTCTTGTTCAATTTCTCCTCAGCCTTCAAAGCAAATTGATAAGCCTCTTCAATGTTCTCCAACTTGACCATACTAATTTCCTCTTGGATGGAAACTCTCAAACCATTTAGGTATCTACCAATTCTTTCCACATCATCTTCATCATGTCCAGATCTAATATCTAATCTATATAATTCCTTAGTATACTCTTTTATCGAGCTATCTTTCTACCTCAAACTTTGTATTCACCGAACTAGGTTAATCTGGTAATCAAAAGGTAAGAACTTTCCTTTCAATTTATTCACCATTTTATTCCATACCTTTATTTTGTCTTTGCCCTTCCTTTTTCTATCCAATTGTAGATGTTCCCACCATAAGGATGCATGACTTTTCAACTTTTTGCTTGCAATCTTCACCTTCTTATCCTTAGGAATGTTTTCATATTCAAAATACTTTTCCATCTCAGTGATCCAGTCCACCAATTCATCAGAATCCATCTTTCCACCATACTTAGGAGGATTGAAATATGGTGCTGACTTCAGACTTGTCAACTCCTTCAAAAATATTTCTTCACCTTGATCCATAACAGGAGCAGGTTCTGCATTCACCTGTTCTTCTTCAATTTCATCATCACTAACATCTTCAAGATGTCTACCTCTTCTTTGGGTTGTTTCTACTGCTTCTATCCTAGCAGCAATCTACCTTAGCATATCTAACAATCCTAGATCTACATCTCACCTCCCATGAACCATCTTGACCACCCTCTGCAATTGCAAGTCAGATCACAATCATCTACCCCACAAAAATCAACTAGGGCTTCAAGAGGAACCCACAAACCTAGATCCACAGAACTAGATCAAGATCTCACCTCACTCTGATACCACTTGACGCAAGGTAGGGATGCAAGAGGGGCCAAAAGATGGTGTACCCTAATGATCCAGACCTACATAACATATGTGAAAGAAAAAAACAACAGTAAGAGAGAGAATGCTAGATCTTTCATATATTATCATCAATTGAATCATACATGTCAGGTTGTAAGGCCTTTCCGGTTACAGCCAGATATTACAATGAATCTCAAAAGTCCTCAAACATGCAAGGATCTATTACAAATATCCAATCTAATGTCTACTATCTTCTATTCAAAAACTACCTCCTAAACTACAACCAAACATCTACATTTATACAAGAAACTACTGAACTGAGTTAGCCTTCAGATCCACAATCAATGGAAGTAACGGTCAAATCTGGGACCACATGCTTCCCAATGATGGATTCCAACATTAAATCTATGATCCAACATAAATTCACAAGTCGGCCACAACAAGAAATAAAACTAAACCAGTCGGTAAGCAAGATAACCGAGCAACAGACAGGCAATGCCGAGCGCCAGTGAAAGAACTGACCGCCCAGGAGAGAACTGACCACACTCGGTAACCAAAGGAAACCAACCAACTCAGTCAAAGTAGAAACTAAGCAACATAGACAAAATCCAAATTCTTTTGGTGACACAAGATTGCCAAAGACCCGAGATGCTCCTGCATCATGTTTTCGGGTGGCTATTTAGGGTTTTGCCTTAGTCAAACCCCCATTTTGGTGATTTCCACCTCCACAAATAGTTAGATGTAATAGAATATGTGTGTGGGTTTCTCATAGGAAGAGCTTTGAATGTGCAATGCCAAGATCTAATCCTCTAGATTGAAACCCTAGCATGAATTGAAATGAGAGAGAAATGCATAGATTTGAATATGATAAAGAAATCATACCAAGCCCCCAAGGCTAAAGTACTCCTACCAAACTCACAATCTATAGTTGCTACCCCATGATTGTATCTTTAGAATGCTTGAATGTTGAAAATGGTAGATCAAGGAAGAAGGAATCTTTCTTGCTCCAAATGAATGTCCACAATAACTTCTCCACAAAATAATTTCATCAAGGCATCATCATCTTGCAATCTTGCATCATCATCTCATCATTATGTCATGACACAAGCATAGGGTAGGTGAAGGTAGAATCAGAGTTAATTGAGTTTTCTTAAACCCACAAGTATGCCCTGTGAAGAGTTACACATGGAAGCAATGTAAATAAACCACATGAAATTAGTTTTAACACAATGGATATGTGACAAGAAACTAGTCACAACACTGGTACAATTATGTTAATCCTTCAACATGCTTGGCTGTGAGGCCTTCAACAAAGAGAATTATGCATTCAAAATTATAGCTCACATATTATATTCTTAATTAATTCTGCTACTTCCCACGGATACTAACTAAACCACCTAAGCTCCAAATATATAGCCAAAAAAGCCACAAGTCAGCCAGTTAGGCATTTAATTACAATATAGGTCCACTTAGGAAGAGAAACCAAAACTAAAGCAAGAAATAATAAAACATGATGCAAAGTTGGATTTAGGTCCACATGTGATCCAAGAACAGATCCCCAACTATGCAAGATCCAATTTCCTCACACAAAACCATGCAATCTGAAATACCACATGTTTAATGAGTGAAACTCGTGAAAAAATTGATGCCCAAGGAAAATTGTGATAACTTCCAGATCCAAGTGAATTAGGTCGTGCAATCTTAGGAAAATGCTCACGATTAGGTTCACATCACTGCATTAATTTTGCAAGGTAAGAAGCCAACAACAACATCAGTGCTAAAAAAAACATCAGACTGGTACAGAAAATAAGAAATATTTTTGGTGATGCAAGATTGCTCAAGACCCAAGATGCTCATGTATCATGTCATCTCCCCACAACTTTTTGAAATGAAGGCAAAAGAGAGTGCTTATATAGATATTTCAAGGCAAGGATCCTAGGGAAATGTAAGGGCCCCTAATTCAAATTTCACCTCAAATTATGGTCCAATCACAATAGCCAACTAAGGAGGAAATGTATTAAATGAATTTTGAATAAAAACCCTTCTGCATTCAAATCTGGAGGCCCATTTTTAATTTAGGGACCTACAATGATCCAAATTTGAAAGCAGGAACCAAAACCTAACAAAGGTCAAGTTTGACCTTGACCTTGACCTAGGTCAAGGTCAACCTCAACCCTGACTTGAGGTTTTAGGCCAGTCAACGTAGAGTTTCAGTGAAGTTTCTAGATCGACCAGAGACTTAGAATGATGGGAAAATATAATAGAATGATAGACAATGGTACATAGGCCTAGAAGAAATGTGATGAAGGATAGGAAGACTAGTACATAGGTTCTACCTATAAAATAGATCCATGAAGAAGGAAATCAAGGAGAATCCTCAGGATCCTAACCCTAATTTCACCTAGAAATAAAGAATCAAGTGCAGATGCATCCTAAATGCAAATCTATGATGAAAATGCACTAAATAAGGGTGCTAAATCTACCAAGATGGAAGTGCTTCCAGTCTAAGATGATACAAGTTCTTCAATTATGCATTTCATGAAGATGGGGCTTGTCTTTAAACCTCAATCTTTCCATTTTCAATAGTCTTGAAAAAAAAATCAATTTTAAACACTTTGGTATCCTGACCTTTGATGCGATGATAGTTGATGAACTACAACTGATTTAGAACCTGAATGGAGAATCTTTAATTCAATATTACTAAGGAGTTCCTGATTAGATATGCAAGATGATTAAATCAGTATTATGTTGTCATTGATGTCAACTAGCATGATAATACTTATCTTGTAAGTTACTATACTGACACATCTGAAGAAAGGAGAAAGAGATGAAGAACAGAAATATCTACATGAGGAAGATGTATATGTCAGATGAGGATAAGGAATACACTGAGTAACTTGTTGATGAGTCTATGACTTGATGAAATTGACTTTATTATATTGCATTCATCTATGATGAAGAATAGAGCAGAAGGACACAAAGCAGTGTTGTCAGTAAATAAAGCATTTCAGTATACACTGACGGAATGTAGTGTATACTGAGTGTAGTGTTAACCGAGCTTATGTTCACTAATGCATTTTGTTGTTAACTGAGCAAAATAGAAAGGAATTAAATTATCAGTTTAGCTGATAAAGTGATGAGCTATAAAGTGTATGAAATTGAGGTAACAGATAAGGTTTGTTATGAAGATTGATGGCTAACATAAATCAAGAAGGATCTAATGGAGCAGATTGAAACATGTTATTGACACATCAGCCGAGGAAGCTTAAAGAAGCAAAATCTATGAATATGATTAAGTGAAAAAATCTGATGGAGGAAAAGAAAACAATTTACTCATCTATATAAGAGACATTGGTTTCATTATTGAAGAGAGCCGAAAGAAGAAGATACTGCAGAATTAATGCGTGAACAAGTTTTCATGCATTCTAATCATACTGGTTAATAAGAATTGAGTTGCAGAACAATTACCAAGCTATAGAGAGTAATTATCAATGGACAGTAAGTTGATATAGTGTTGAATCTGAAGTGGTATATTTATTAGAAAGATTTGAATGAGCCAAACATTGATTTGTAAACTACAATTGAAGTTGTTTCAAGGAAGATCATCTACTGTTACATATTTAGCCATTGTACACAGTCAAATCTCTTAACTGAGTGGACTATGAAAGTCTTTTTATGTTTCATTCATAGAGTGAACATTGTTATCCTGTCAACCCCAAAGTGACTACTAGCTAGACAATAACTTTTGGTCTAAAATCCTCTAACAATGTCACACCTAACAGTTTGTTTCTAACCTTTAACAGGGTTGGGTCTTCACCGACCTCACTTCAGAAGAGTGAACATGTTAGAATTAATCTTTCCTTGGTGTTTTTTTATAAACCAAGGTATTTTATTTTCTTATGTAAGTAGGAGATTCCTATAGAATCCCTACAAGTTATTTTGTCCTCTTCTTCCATGTGTGAGGACATATTTCTTTTTTGTATTTTCTTTTTCTTAGATTCCTCCTTAAGAGGAAATAGCACAAGTCACACACACATTATGAATGTGGTTCACATGCACATGGGAGTTACATTCTACTCCTTTCCTCTCATCTCTTCTTAAGAGATGCTTCTCTTCTCTTTTCTCAAGGCATTCTCTAGCATCACATAGTTTTCTCATTCTCTCTTGAAGCATTGTATGAGCATTTTGCTCTCATTTTCTTGCTCTCTCTCTCTTAGGCTTTTTGGCCCATTCATAATAATATCACGGGGGTGTTTTTATGCTTTTCCCCCTTCAAAATATTGTCTCATTGTTGGTGAATGCTTCTAGTTTTGGTTATCTCATGGTATGATTTTCCTCACACTTTGCTCATTAGATTAAACTAGATCTCTTGCTCTTTCCTACAATTTCTTACATGGTATCAGAGCAGGTGTTTAATCTTTGTTGAGTGTACAGGTGGAGGAACTACCATTTTTTGAAGCACTCCATTTGGAGACTATTGAGAGAGCTTTATTTGAGTTCTAACATCTTGTGTTGCAGGTTGTCCTTCAAGAATTTGAGGAAAAATTTTCCCTCTCCTTATAGCTCTATTCATTTTTAGTTAAGTTGTTAAAAAAATCTTCCTCTTTACTCTTTTGGTTAATAGACTTATCTCTCCTTGTTTAGTTAAAAATTTCAATATAAAAAAAAAAATCCTTTTTTTTCATTTATATTGTTAGTTGTTTCATATAATTCATTCTAAATTCCTTTGTTTTTTATATCTCTTTGTTTATTGTTTTCATCCTTTATTTATATATTTATATTTATTAAAAAAAACTAATCTAAAATTTATTTTGTTATTTATATTCTTTTTAATAAAATTTCATTAATAAAAACAATAAAAAATAATATATTTTATACCTTTTTTATAAATAATTATTTTTTAAAAAAATCTATTTTTTAAAAAAGCAAATTCTTTTTTTCAATTTTTTTTAAAAAAATCTTTTTTAAAAGAGCTTTACCGCCCCCTTACCCACTTTTCCCTCCCTCCCTTGTGGTTTGTTTAAAAAACCTTACCTAACCCAAACCCTACCCGCTACCCTAATCCCTTACCCACTACCTACCCCACCCCTACCCGTGGCCTAATAACCTAGCACTCTTTCCTAAAACCTAGCGCCCTTTCCTAATAACCTAGCACTCTTTCCTAAAACCTAGCGCATTTTTATATAAACTAAGTGCTCCCTTCTTTGTTTCTCCGCTCGCAGTCCTTTTCAATCACCGTGTGCTCCCTTGCTTTCATTTCTGCCTAGCGCCGCTCTCCGCCTGTCCTTTTCGATCTCCGTCCACTCGCCGTTTGTTGATTTTCTTTTTTTGCGGTCCACAACCTTTCTCCGCTTCCTCGACCACTCGTAGGTTAGTGCGCTGCTCGCGTTCTTTGTGCACTGCTTGCGCTTCCCCCCATCCCTTCAAACCCTTCTCCGCTTCTCTTCGGCACCGCTCGCTTCCCCTTGCGCTCTCCGCCAGTCTTCTGCGCCTCCTTTCCCTCTGGTTTCGTACGCGCTCGTCCTTTTTTTTGCAGGTTGACCGGTCTGGCGTCCTCCGTCCTCTCTGTGCCACGCATCGGGAGGCATTTTCTAAGCGGGCCCGTCCTCTCTACGGCGGGTATTATCATAAGTTTCTTGTAATTTTTTTTATAAAGTTCTTTTTATAAGTTAGTTTATTTAATTTTTTATAGGTTTGTTTAATTGTTTTTGTTTATTAATATAGGTTTTATTTTGTATAGATTTATATAGTTTTTTATAGTTTTTATAGTTTTTTATATAGCCTTATTTAGTATTTATAGATTTCTATATAGTTTCATTAAATTTATATTTAGTTTTATATTTTCATAGTTTTTGTTAAATGTTTATCTAAGTTTTTGCATGTTTATATTTAGGCCTTTGTTTTGATTATTTTTATATATTTAAAAATTATTGTTTTCTAACCCCATTGCTTTTTTGTAGATCTGGATTATTAAGTTTCTTTTATCTTTTTTGAGATTAAGATTTACATCAATATATTCTAACCTCTTTTTTACAGGATTTTTTTTTGCAGTTTTTTTTCTAACCCTCTTTGCATGCAGGTTTCTCTCTCATCCTAATCATTTGTTTTGTAGGGACTCAACATTGTTTTTGTTATTCTAACCTTTTTTTTGTAGGATCTGCTTTATTTTATCTTCTTTCTAACAGTTGCATGCAGGGGTCAACCTATTTTACTTAACGTGTTTGTGCAGATCCGGGCTTTTAAGTTTTTTTCTCTAACTCATTGTTGCATGCAGGGTTTTTGATCATCTTTTAACATCTGTTGCAGTTTTTTTTGTTCTAATCTCTTGATTCTTGCAGGTTTTTTTTTCTAACCCTTTGTGCATGCAGGGTTGCCATTTCACTCCTTTTTCATTTTCTTTAATCTAATCATCTTTATAATTGGTTGATTAATCTCATTTAAAGTTTTTGGTTAATCCTATCAAAATTTCACTAAGTTTATTTGGGTTAATTAAATTTGGTTTAATTTGTTTAATCAATTTTTTTAATAATCTAGTTTAAATTAATCTCACATTTAATTCCTTTTGTGATTATTCACATTCAAGTTATTTAATTTTTCATTTCACTAAGAGTTAATTAATCAACTTTAATCAATCAATTTGGATTAACTTTCATTTTATGTAACTCTATTTAATCAATCTGTAATCTGTAATATCTGTTTTGTTCAATCTTTTTCACTAAGTTATCTACCTTTTTAATAGCAATCTATTTTATTTATAGTCACCCATCTCAGATTTGGCATGCAAGTACTTTGCATGTCAGAATCTGCCATCTAGGGTGTTCAGTTATTTCAGCTTGTGTACGTTCTTTCTGTAATCATGTCGACTTTAATGCCTGAAATTAAATTAACAAGTTCTAATTATCATGCATGGGCTGTTCATATGGCATTTATTTTTCATTTTAGACATCTTTATGATATTGTTACTAATGCCTCTCCCAAACCAGCCTCTACTGCCTCTCAAGCTAACCAGGATAACTGGAAAGCCAAAAATGAGGAAGCATTAGGGTTGATTGGGATATCTCTAAATCCTGAATTATATGTTTTAATTTCTAGTTGTGATGAAGCCCATGAGGCTTGGAATATTCTTAAGAATACTTATGATAGTGCAGATGAAGCTAGAAAAATTCAACTTCAAGATCAGTTAGAAGATCTTAGATATTCTGATTTTAATTTTGTTGATGATTTTCTGTTAAAATTTGATTCTATCCGTTCCTTGCTTTCTGGTCTTAATGTTACTTTAACTGATGTTCGTATTATTCACATTATCATTAGAAAATGTTTACCACGTCAGTTCCGACAATTCATTACAAATATTTACTCTCAGTTAGCAATTCCGTCTTTAGCTAATCAACTTACTTATTCTATTTTTCAAACCATGTTAAGGCAAGAAGAAGCAAAATTAATTCAGTTTGGTATACTTAGAGTTAACGATTTGGCTTATGTTTCTAAAACTCAAAATAGACCTAATAATACTAATCACAACAATCAAACTAATCACCAATCTAACAACAATAATTATAGACAACAATCTAATAATTTTTACAACTCTAGGACTTCAAACCCGGTTCATAATAATCAATCTACTAACTTCACCAGAAGATCACATTGCACTTACTGTGGTAAGGATGGACATATAACTCAAAACTGTTTTAAAAAACAGAGGGATCAATCCTCTGCTCAGAATAATTCTGTTGACAAATCTAATGGACCTCAAACTCGTCATGCTTTTACTGTTTCCTTTAATGCTGCTAAACCTCTAGAATGGATTATTGATAGTGGTGCATCTCAACATGTTACTTCTAATAAAGTTGTGTTTGATTTTATTGAACCTGATACATCTAACATTCCAATTCAATTAGCTAATCATGATAGTTGCAAAGTTGAAGGTATTGGAGATGTGTCTGTTCCAAATGGTAAATTGCATAATGTTCTTTATGTGCCTGAATTGAAAACTAATTTGATTTCTGTTCCTCAACTCTGTCAAGAATATAAGATTGAATTTCATAAAATTGATTGTCATATTATTGACCCTAAGAATGATCATATTGTTGCAAATGCAAAGTTAGATCAAGATAATCTCTTTAAGTTTTATTCCTTTGCTTCATCTAGACATTCTTTGCATGCTAATATTGATTTTAACATATGGCACGAACACTTGGGTCATTTAAATTCTGATTACATTACTTTAATGCAAAAGGAAAACATGGTTCTTGGCTTGCCTAAATTTTCTCCTACTAAGTTTATCTGCAATGGTTGTATGGGTCGAAAAATGCATAGAGAACCTTTTCCTCATGCTTCATCTTGGCGTGCTAGTAATAAACTTGTTCTTATTCATAGTGATTTGCTAGGACCTATGGAACATACTTCAATTCAAGGTTCTAAGTATGCTTTAACCTTTGTTGATGATTTCTCACGTAGAACTTGGATCTATTTTCTACATAGTAAAGATCAAGTGCTTGACACCTTTGCTGAATTTCATGTTTATGTGGAAAGACAAAGTGGTTGCAAAATTCAAATTCTTAGAACAGATTATGGTACTGAATATATTAATCATTCTTTTCATTCTTACTTAAAGTCCTTTGGTATAAAACATGAACTTACTGTTCCTTATACACCAGAACAGAATGGTGTGGCAGAACGTAAGCATAGGACTATAGTTGAAATGGCTAGATGTCTTTTGCATGCTAAAAATATGGATTATAAATTTTGGGCTGAAGCTATGGCTTGTGCAACTTATCTTCTTAATAGAACTCCTACCAAAGCTTTAAAAAATAAAACACCTGAAGAAGCTTGGTCAGGTAGAAAACCAAACTTAGCTCATTTAAGGATTTTTGGTTCAATTGCTTATGTTCATATTCCAAAACAGAAAAGAAAAAAACTGGACCCTAAATCCACACCTCATATCTTTGTTGGTTATGATGAAAATATTAAAGGTTATAGAGTTTACAATCCTCAATCTAACAAAGTTCATGTTGCTAGAGATGTATGTATTGCTGAAAATGGTGTTCATGACTGTTCTCAAGTTCAAGATTCTGATTTTGATAAAGGTCAAATTGTTCTTGTGGAGGACCAACCTCCTTCTCTAAACCCTACTCAAAATGAATCTGTTTCTGTTTCTCTAAATATTAAAAATGCAGACAATGACATTAATGAAACTGTTCTTTCAACTCCTCATGGTTCTAATGTTACTCCTGATTGTCCTAGTAGTGAATCTGTTAATTCAAAACAACATCCTAAATGGTTCAAAAATTTGGTTAATGATACTGATGATTACATTACTAGAATGGGAGGACTTAAACCTAGAAGAATCAACTACTGCAATTATGCTTTGATGTCTAAAGTTATGAATTCTCAAGATCCTCAAACTTTTAATGAAGCTAAAACTCAACCACATTGGCAAACTGCTATGCAAGAAGAATATGACACTTTGTTTGCTAATAAAACTTGGGATCTTGTTCCCTTACCTCAAGGTAAAAATTTAGTTTCATGTAAATAGTTGTATAAAACTAAGGTTAATTCTGACAATGAAATAACTAAATATAAAGCTAGATTAGTTGCTAGAGGATTTTCTCAAGTTGAAGGTTTAGATTATACTGAAACTTTTGCTCCAGTAGCTAAGATGCCTACTATTAAAGTAATTCTTGCTTTAGCTGCTAAAATGCATTGGCCTATTCACCAAATGGATGTTAAAAGTGCTTTTCTTAATGGAGATTTGCATGAAGAAATTTACATGGCACAACCTCCAGGCTTTATTCAAACAGGTAATAAAAATCTTGTGTGCAAACTTAAGAAATCAATTTATGGCTTAAAACAATCTCCTAGGGAATGGTATGCTAAGATTAATGCTTTCTTTCTTTCTCAAGGTTATCAAAGAAGTCAAAATGATCCTAACCTTTACATTAAGCATTGTGATGGTGAAATTATCATTATTATCTTATATGTAGATGATCTTATTCTTACTTCTAGTTCCACACCCTTGATTTCAGACATTAAGTTTCAACTTAATCACACATTTCAAATGACTGATTTAGGAATTTTACATTATTTTTTAGGAATGCAATTTTGGCAAACAGAAAATGGTATTTATGTTTCTCAAACTAAATATGCTCAAGATTTATTACATAAATTTGATTTGATTAATGCTAATGCGGTTTCCATACCTTGTGATTTAGGCACTAAATTAGAAGTTGATACTATGACTCCTTATGTTGATGCTACTTATTATAGACAGCTAGTAGGAAGTTTAATTTATTTAACTCTTACTAGACCTGATATTTCTTTTAGTGTTGGATTAGTCTCTAGATTTATGTCCAAACCTCAACAAACTCATTTGAAAGTTGCAAAAAGAATCTTAAGGTACATAAAAGGTACTTCACAGTATGCTCTATATTTTGATAATACTACTGATTTTAGACTTAAAGGTTATACTGATTCAGATCTAGGAGGAGATCCCAATGATGGGAAATCCACTAGTGGTTATTGTTTTCTTCTTGGTTTAGGTGCAATTTCATGGAAAAGTAAAAAGCAACAATTTGTTTCTCTATGTTCTACTGAAGCAGAATATAAAGGCTGTACTACAACAGCAAAAGAAGCTCTTTGGCTTAGAAGATTACTTGCAGATTTGGGTCTACCTCAAGAGGAACCTACACCTTTGTTTTGTGATAACCAAAGTGCAATAGCTCTAGAAAAGAATCCAGTTTACCATGCAAGATCCAAGCACATTGCTCTTCATCATCACTTCATTAGAGAACACATTCACAACCAGCAAGTCTCTCTTCTTTTCTGCCCAGGCCAACATCAAGTTGCTGACATCCTCACAAAGCCTCTTCCAAGAGAAAAGTTTGAAATTCATTGTAAAAATATGGGTTTGATACCCTTTGATTGTAAACCCCCAAGTAAAGAGTAAAGGGGGGTGTTAGAATTAATCTTTCCTTGGTGTTTTTTTATAAACCAAGGTATTTTATTTTCTTATGTAAGTAGGAGAGTCCTATAGAATCCCTACAAGTTATTTTGTCCTCTTCTTCCATGTGTGAGGACATATTTCTTTTTTGTATTTTCTTTTTCTTAGATTCCTCCTTAAGAGGAAATAGCACAAGTCGCACACACATTATAAATGTGGTTCACATGCACATGGGAGTTACATTCTACTCCTTTCCTCTCATCTCTTCTTAAGAGATGCTTCTCTTCTCTTTTCTCAAGGCATTCTCTAGCATCACATAGTTTTCTCATTCTCTCTTGAAGCATTGTATGAGCATTTTGCTCTCATTTTCTTGCTCTCTCTCTCTTAGGCTTTTTGGCCCATTCATAATAATATCACGGGGGTTTTTTAATGCTTTTCCCCCTTAAAAATATTGTCTCATTGTTGGTGAATGCTTCTAGTTTTGGTTATCTCATGGTATGATTTTCCTCACACTTTGCTCATTAGATTAAACTAGATCTCTTGCTCTTTCCTACAATTTCTTACAGAATAATTTTGGGTTGCCGGTCCCAGGTGGCTTTTCCCTTCATAGGGTTTCCACATTAAATCTCTTGTGTTATGTGTTGATTGTGATATTTTTTTGTTATCATACTTTGCATATTACATGTTAGATTTGATCGGTAACTATTATAAAGTTTAGATTGACAATCGGTAAAAACATAGATAGTGAAAATATTTTATGTTTACCGAGTAGCAAAAATTGAAAAATGTGTTTTGGATTATACATATTGTTTTGGGACACTGGATAACTAATTCACCCCCCTCTTAGTTATTCTAACAATTGGTATTAGAGCAGTGGTTTCTTAGAACAAAGTTTTAAGGACTTCATAAAAAAGGTCACAAGATGTATAAGAGGGAAGTGCCAAAGCTAAACAAAGATAACTTCACAGTATGGAAAAGTCGGATGAAGTTGTACATATCTGGAATTGAGAATTCTACACTAGAACTTATGGAGAATGGTTACATTGAACTGACACCAGGTCCCCTGACACTTGATCAACTAAAGGATAGGCATGAACACAATATCACTATGATGGAACTTGTTGCTGCCTATACCGATACCAAATTCAAAGACATTAAGGGATGCACAACTGCCAAAGCCATGTGGGATAAACTAACTCTAATATACAGTGGAGATGTGAATGTTAAGAGAGCCAGAGTAGAAAGACTAAGAGGTCGATTTGATGATATGAAGATGAAAGAAGGTGAGAACATTGTGCAATACACAAATAGACTAAAAGAGGTAGTACATGCTATTAGAGAATCTAGTGGAGTTATTGACGATGAAATAGTGATAAGAAAGATTCTCATAACTTTGTTGCCAGTTTATGCGATCAGGATCTTTGCAATTCATGAAACAAGGGCTACATCCAACCTTACTCTTGATACACTGATCGGTAAGCTTACAACCTTTGAATTGAATAACTTTGACAACAATGTTGTACCCTATGTTGAATCCGCTTTCATGTCCTCTTTGAAGATTTGTAAGTCTAGTAGCAGGAATGATAAGAATAATGATAGTGATAGTAATACCGATGATGAACTTGATGAGCTTGAAGCTCTTATGGCCAAAAGATTGCCCAAAGGTAAGGGAAGGTATAGAGGCAAGCTACCCTTAGCATGTTTTAATTGTAAAGAAGTTGGCCACATCATTTCTAGATGTCTGAATAAGAAAGATGATGATAGATCCAAAGACCAATCCGAAGGAAGCTATGGGAGAAGAACCAACAAAGGCTATTGACACAACAATAGAGATAATCGAGATATCTATGACAAAGGGAAAAAGGTATGTTACATAGCCAAAGAATTTGAATCTGAATCTAACACTGATGATGATGTGGAAGTAGTATTTGTTGCTATGAAAGATGGTTCAGAGGAAGAAGAGAAACATGAAGAAACAACACTAATTTCTAAAGAAAAAATGATACATGGATCATAGACAGTGGTTGTACACATCATATGACTGGTGATATAGAGAAATTTGATCTACTTGATGAATATGATTGAGGATTTGTTAGAATGGGAAATGATGCACCTTGTATGGTGAGAGGTAAAGGTTCACTGATGATTAATGATAGAATAAAATGTGAAAATACATATTGGGTAGATGGACTGACCTATAATTTGTTAAGTGTGGCACAACTGAATAACTCAAGCCACCGACTTGCTTTTGAGAGTAGAAAGGTAAGAATCTATGATAATAGAGGAAGACTTGTCGAAATCGATACACAATCCAAAGGTAATCTATTTTATCTTGATATTGGTTAGTCTTCTTGTTTATTAATGAAGGATGAAGATGTATGGTTGTGGCATAAGAGGTTATGTCATGTGAACTTTGATAACATGATCAAGATTAGTAAGAAGAAAAGAGTTAGAGGGTTTCCTAACTTGTCAAAACCGGATCATGCTATGTGCCATGAATGTCAGAAAGTTAAGATGACTAAGTCTAGTTTTAAGAGAAAAGACTACTCAACAAAGAAAATACTTGAGTTGGTTCATACTAACCTATGTGGTCTTATGAGAACTTAGAGCTATTATGGTGATAGATACTTTATTCTTTTTGTTGATGACTATACTAGACTGATGACTGTTATGTTCTTGAAAGAGAAATCTAAAGCATTTAAGATGTTTAAGTGGTATAAGGAAAAGGTATAAAAAGAGACTGGTAAAGAAATCAAGTGCTTAAGATCTGATAAAGGAGGTGAATTTACTAATTTTTGTAATGAGCATGGTATTAAGAGATAGGTCTCTACACCGAGAACACCTCAGCAGAATGGGATTGCTGAAAGAAGGAACATATCAATAATGGATTGTGCTAGAACACTAATGATACAAAAGAATGTTGCTCAAACATATTGGAGAGAAGCTGTCAGTATAGTTGTATATGTGCTTAATCGAGTACAACTGAACACCTTATGAGCTATGGTTTGGACACAAACCTACTATAAGTTATTTTAGGATTTTTGGAAGCAAATGTTTTATTTTGAAAGATGAGAGAAATGGGAAATTTGATTCTAAAGGTGATGAAAGAATATTCTTAGGATATTCTACTAAGAGTAAAGCATACAAATGTCTGAATAAGGTTACTAATAAGATGATTGAAAGTACTAATGTCCATGTTGATGAGTTTGATGACAAGAACATAGAAGAAAGAAAGGAACTAGAAGACTATGGTAGATTCACTTACATTGAACTTCCTGACTATCTACTGAAGTCACAACCTGTGATAACTGGTCAATAGGAAAATAACCCTGAAGAATAGGAAAGGGAAACCAACAAACAAGATGGAGCTACTGAGCAAGCACATGAACCTAAACAGGATGAACAAGAAAGAAGAAACTGAGTACTGGCTAGTTTTGTTAGAAGACATCATCCTGAGACACAAATTATTGGAGACAGATAAGCTAGCATGCAGACAAGAAGCAAAACAAGACAAGGTACATGTCTAGTTTGTGAATTTGAAATGAAGAATGTGAAAGTTGCATTAGAGAATGAAGAATGGGTTAATGCAATGAAAGAGGAAATATAGAAAATGGAGAAAAAAAAAACTTGGTCCTTAGTACTGACCCAAAGATAAGAATGTTATTGGTACTAAATGGATATTAAACTAAATGAAAATGGTGAAGTGACAAGAAATAAAGCGAGATTCGTATGAAAGGGATATGCACAGGAAGAAGGCATTGACTATGGTGAGACATTTGCATCTATTGCTAGATTGGAAGAATTTAGAATGCTACTTGCATATGCTGCACACAAGAAATTTAATGTTTATCAAATGGATGTGAAGTCAGCATTTTTGAATGGTATACTTGAGGAAGAGGTCTACATAGAACAACCTGAAGGATTCGTTCATCCAGATAATAGAGAAATGGTATGTAGATTACACAAAGCTTTATATGGTTTGAAGAAAGCACTGAGAGCTTGGTATGAAAGGCTGCATACTTACTTGTTAAGTATTGAATTTGTAAGAACCAGTGAAAATAGCAATTTGTACATGAAAGGTGATACTGATGACACTATTCTTATTGCTGAAATTTTTGTTGATGATATTATTTTTGGAGGTCAAGATCATGTATGTAAATCTTTTGTTGATGACATGAGGAATGAGTTTGAAATGTCTATGTTTGGAGAGATTAAATTCTTTCTAGGACTACAAGTGATTTAGCAGAGTGATGGGATATTCATCACACAATCCAAGTACATAAAGGAAGTCTTGAAGACATTTGGCATGGAAGATGCTAAACCTATGGGAACACCGATGGCTATTGGAAGTAAATTGACAAAGGAAGATGAAACTACAGATGTAAACCAGACACTTTACTGATCCATGATTGGTAAGCTAATGTATGTAGTTCATAGTAGACCAGATATAGCACATGCTGTGGGAATTGTTGCTAGATATTCTGCTAATCCTAGAGAATCACACATGATTGCTACTAAAAGGATCTTAAGATACTTGAAAAAGATAGAGGATTATGGATTATGGTATCCTAAGGAAGGTAAGTTTGAGTTGAAGGTTTATATCGATGCTAATTGGGTTGGAAATGTGGATGACAGAAAAAGTACCACCAGAGGAGAATTTTTCTTTGGTGAAAGACTTGTAACCTGGACAAGTAAAAAGAAGGCTTGTATTTCTCAATCTACAGCTGAAGCAGAGTATGTTGTTGCTGCTACTAATTGCTCAAACATTTCATCTATCAGGAAAGTATTGGAAGGAATGAATGAGGTAACCACTGACCCGGTGATTATATGCTATGACAACACAAGTGCTATTAATATTTCAAAGAATCTAGTGATGCACTCTAAGACAAAGCATATATCAATTAAGTATCACTACTTAAGAGAACAAGTGCAAGAGAAGAAAGTGAAGTTAGAATTTGTTACATCTAAAGAACAACTTGCAGATATCTTTACAAAGCCTCTACCGAAGGACACATTTGAATATTTGAGGACTAGACTTGGGGTCCATCCCCTATCTATCGGTCACTAATGTGATCTAGATGTTGCATCAGCCTAATATTATCAGATGATCACACATGTTGATGCAGCATAGTTCCCACTTTGGATATTGTTCAAGGTTGTGATTAAGTTTGAAGAACTGAAACAGATTGGGATATCAGTATACAAAGATACATAGATTGTATTGGACAACAGAGAGTTACTTAGCTACTACAAGAGCTGATTATTTATTTTTTTCTTTGGCATTGTTGTCAAAGGGAGAGATAAATAATATGAAAAGGAAAGAGAGAGTTATGCACCGATGAGAACTATCTAAGGGAGAGAATGACAATGCTGTATTTTTTTTAATGTTGTTTAGTAACATAGTGATTAAACATATTAAGCCAGGGAGAGCTTACACAACATTTGATTATAGAGTTGTAGAATACATGTTTGGTATGGGTATGGTATATTTCATATTACTTGAGTTGCCATCAATGCCAAAGGGAGAGATTGATGAACTACAACTGATTTAGAACCTGAATGGAGAATCTTTAATTCAAGATTACTAAGGAGTTGCTGATTAGATATGCAAGATGATTAAATTAGTATTATGTTGTCATTGATGTCAACTAGCTTGACAATACTTATCTTGTAAGTTACTATACCAACACATCTGAAGAAAGGAGAAAGAGATGAAGAACATAAATATCTACATGAGGAAGATGTATATGTTAGATGAGGATAAGGAATACACTGAGTAACTTGTTGATGAGTCTATGACTTGATGAAATTGACTTTATTATGTTGCATTCATCTATGATGAAGAATAGAGCAGAAAGACACAAAGCAGTGTTGTCGGTAAATAAAGCATTTCAGTATACACCGATAGAATGTAGTGTATACCAAGCATAGTGTTAACCGAGCTTGTGTTCACCGATGCATTTCTTTGTTAACCGAGAAAAATAGAAAGGAATTAAATGATTAGTTTAGCCAATAAAGTGATGAGCTGTAAAGTGTATGAAATCGAGGTAATAGAAAAGGTTTTTTATGAAGATCGACAACTAACATAAATCAAGAAGGATCTAATGGAGAAGATTGAAACATGTTACTGACACATCAGACAAGGAAGCTTAAAGTGGCAAAATCTATGAATATGATTAAGTGACAAAATATGATGGAGGAAAAGAAAATGATTTACTCATCTATATAAGAGACATTGGTTTCATTATTGAAGAGAGCCAGAAGAAGAAGATACTGCAGAATTAACATGTGAACAAGTTTTCATGCATTCTGATTATACTGGTTAATAAGAACCAAGCTGTAGAATAATTATTGAGCTAATAGAGTAATTACCGATGGATAGTAAGTTGATATAGTATTGAATCTGAAGTGGTATATTGATCAGAAAGATTTGAATGAGCCAAACATTGATTTGTAAACTACAATTGAAGTTGTTTCAAGGCAGATCATCTACTGTTACATATTTAACCATTGTACACAGTCAAATCTCTTAACCGAGTGGACTATGAAAGTCTTTTGATGTTTCATTCATAGAGTGAACATTGTTATCCTGTCAACCCCAAAGTGACTACTAGTTGGACAATAACTTTTGGTCTAAAATCCTCTAACAATGTCACACCTAACAGTGTGTTTGTAACCTTTAACAGGGTTTCCACATTAAATCTCTTGTGTTATGTGTTGATTGTCATATTTGTTTGTTATCATACTTTGCATATTACATGTTAGATTTGATCGGTAAGTATTATAAAGTTTAGACTGACAATCGGTAAAAACACAGACAGTGAAAATATTTTATGTTTACTGAGTAGCAGAAGTTGAAGAATTTGTTTTGGATTATACATATTGTTTTGGGACACTGGATAATTGATTCACCCCCCTCTCAGTTATTCTAATAGATAGTAACAATATTTGTTGTCCTTATGCTATTTGGGCTTAGGTTGATTGTCATCATAAGGTCTATTTATTTTAAAGTCCATCATGTTTTGATCAGCAAGGAGACAAAAGATGACATCAAGATGTTCTACAAGTTAAGTGTTGGAAATATTGTTTTTTTTAAATTATTACATGGGAAGAGATTATTGTAGGATTCAATGTGATTCTATTATTTTTGTTGTGACAAATTATATTATTGATTGTTTTGATTCCAATGATTTTTGTTGTTGTTTCAATTGTTCTAATTGTTTTGATTATTGGATTCTTGGACATTTTGGACATGTGCAGCATTGGTCACTCCATAAAATTGACAAAACCCTTATTCTTGGTCTAAAACTTAGGCTTATCATTCGATGAAGGGGTGTAATGTGTAATGGTTCCTTATTGCAAGAGACCATCCCCAATTTTCTTCCCTTTCTTAGTGATAGAATCAAAAGTATTCGAGGAAGCCATTTTCATTTGAAATGACATTTTGAGATACTAAGTTTCTAGTGAAGATTTTAATCAAATTTTGTCTGGGTATCTTCCATGGCATTATATTGGTAAGGTATCTCCACCTTTGTAATAAATTGGCAAAGGTTTCACCATTCCTTTTCTTGGTGTTTCAAAAATCACTTAGTGATGCTTGATGTTCAATATTGTAGGAGTAATGTGCAACAAACATCTTTGCAAGATTAGAGAATGTAGAGATTGACCCATGAGGTAGATTAATGAACCACTCAAGGGTATGACCTCTAAGAATTCTAGTGAAGAATATTTGAAGATAATTTTAATTATGGGAAACCTCTTAGCATGGAACATAAAATTAATTAAGATGTTGAATTATACATGTTTCCCCTCTATATTTATAAAATTTATAAATTTCAAAGTTTGGGGGAAATGGTTGCATGTTGATTAAATTATCAAATGGGTAAGGACATATTTCATCAAAAGTGAACTCTTTCTTCCTCCCATTTTGCATGCTATGAACAAGATTATTGAGCTCATTGAATGGTTGAGCTAAATCAGGAGCATTTTCATGTGTGAGAATAGGCCTAAAGGATTGGCCTCTGTCACATTGTGATGATGTAAATATAGATTATGTAAGTCCCGATGTAGGAGGAGGTGTGTAATGATATGCTTGAGATGAGGATGGAATGGATGTATTCAAGGAACTTGATGAGATTGTGAAGAATGATGATGAATATTGATGTGTGAATAATGGAATTAAAGTTTGAACAATGTTTAAAACACTTAAATCCACAATGGTAGATGTCTTCATTGTGGTATAAATACTAGATTGGGAGGTCAAATTTGGTATGACACTAAAGATTTTCTAAATGGTTTCAGGTGTGAATTCAAATATTTATCTGAGTTGTGATGTTGATTCAGATTATGATGTAGAAGGCCCACTAGAAGTAGCATTTCCTTTATCTTGGGATGATGTAGTATTCACTTTGGTTTTTGTAGAGGTATTGACAAAGAGAGTATCCTTTGTGACATTTTTATAAAGAAAGGAGTCATCAAATTTAGATGGTACCATGAATCCATCCTTGAAAAGATTAAAAAATATGTTAGGTTTGTTTTATCTAATGGTTTTCTCTACCATCTTCAAGTTGTAAGGGTCTTTGAAGAAAGGTCTTTGAAGAAATCATTCACATGAAGAGATATATTAGGTTGATCAACAAATTCAACTTCTTTGGGGTCATTGGTGATATCCATGGTAGGAACTTTGGGACCCAAAAATAATCTTTTTGTAAAAGGATTATCATCCTCAGTGTTGGTGTTTAATTGAAACTGCCTCATGTTTTTGGCTTTTGAGAAAGTTATCATGATGATGAAGGGTGATCCCCTTAATACCACAAACACATAACATAAATAGAGACACAACAACAATTTGCAAGAACAGAAAATGGGCTTCTTATTATCTCCACAAGTGTGGAATTACCAATTTTAGAATTACAATATGCAAAGCCACATGGGCATTTTCCTTTCAATATTTTGTAAGACATCCTCAAATAACTACCCAGAAATGCCTAGAAAACACTATGGGCCTTCCTTATATAGACAATTTTCCACAGCCTGAGAAGGTTCTAGAAATTTAGCCATTAAGGTCGATCATCCCTATAATTATTTTATTTTTCATTTTATTTACATAGGGTCGGCTCAAAATAATTACAAATTATATTTTTAGGTAGCCCAACTTTTGGAGGCCTAACTTTTTAATTGTAGCTTCATTTGGCTATTATAGCCACTTTTTAGAAATGGTACGTCCTGAACTGCAACTCCTGACTTGCACAAGCTCCAGTCAACTGGGGTTCGATCTCATTTTGGAGCCTCTAAGGCCTTCAAAATTGAGCTCAAATATTTTGTACCCAAAAACCTCAATAACTTCACCAATACAGATGATAAGGAAATGAAACTCAACTAGAAAACTTATATGACTAAGATGACCTCCACCTATGAAATCAAAACATTCTGAGCTCATATGACCAACTTACTAAAAATAGTAAGTTTTCATAAATAGAAGCTCTACACAAGATATCCCTTATTGAAAATAAACCATAAATATTTTTGGGTGATGCAAGATTGTCCTTACACCCAAGATTCTCCTGCATCACATGATCATACAAATGTGACCTTTGCAGATATGAAAAATGAAGGAAAAAGTCTAGGAATGCATGTTGGATGAATACTTGAATTTGATGATGGATGAAGGATGTTAAATGATGGTCTTGGAGAATTTCTTTGGATTTTTCAATTGTGAGGGATAGGCTTCAAAGATGTTTTGATTTGATGTTGGATTTGAATTGATTGATGAGGATCAAGATGGACTGATTTGATTTGATTTCATCAAGGGTGTGATTTGGATTGATTTTGATGAAGGTTTTAGACAAAATTAGTGAAGCAAGATCCTATGTAATAACAAGGATTTAGATTAGGATGATATCTCTCTCTTACTTGAGATAGGCTAAGATCTCAAGAAAAAGAAGATAGAATAATTAAATCAACCACTTGAGATGGACAATGTTCTCAAGTAATAAATTTAACTAGACTTTTGATTAAAGATGAGGATTTTGATGATAGTTTGGATAAATATTTTAACCTAGATATTGTGATAGAATTTGATGAAGGTTTGAATGGTTTGATTGATTATTTATTGATTTGATTTTTAATTGGTTTGATGAGGACCAAAGATGAATCAATTGAAAGTCTGATTATAAAGTGCTCCTAAGTCCAAAGATGAAAGGATGATGAGATATTTGATGACAATATTTGGAAAAAGGATGGATGTATAAGTCTAAGATGGTTTAGTAATTATCTATAGAAAGGCTTATGAATTTTGCATCTATGTGGTATTTCATGATGTAGGATATGACTTTTTTGTTATAATAGATCATTTCATATTGTTCAAATGTACGGGAATTAGCTTTCTTAGCCATAATGATGCATTGATCTTTCTTGGAAATATGGTTAGCCTCTTTATTTTTCCTATAGATGGGAGATAAATGGACTTTCACCTTCTTATATTTTCCTAAATTTGACATTAGCTAGAGGTTTATGGAAATTTTGATAGTCAACAAGATTCAACTTGGAAATCTAATTTGATGGTTGACTAGAAGGTCCAAAATGATGGATCAATGTATGATTGGCTTTCTCTCTATAATTTAGTCCAAATGTTGTTCCAGGTCAGAGATGTTGATATGCACAGATGACAATTCATAGGTATAGACGTGGGTTTAAAGTTCAAGTTACCAATTGATTGATTTTTGTTTTAGACCTGAGGGGTGGAGACGCTAGTTTATCGAACATGGATGTTGATCAATGCATACATGGGTTAACATGCATATATGTTGATCCAAGTAGACCAAAAATTTGGAAAAATTTAATGTTTGACTAGTGTTTGATTATGTTTCTCTAGTTTGATTAGTTTAATAGGTATGTTCAATGGAAAGAACGATCACAACAAACAAAAACTTGAAAATTTGCAAATGTTGAAGCTTCAAAAAAGTTTTCAAAAAAAGTTTTAACAAGCCTTAATATCATTCACGCACATTCTACCTAAGGTCACAGCTTCAATATGACACTTCGAGGCTAACATGCACATAATAAATTTTGAACTTGATACTCATGACCCTTGTTCTTTGTGTCCCCCTTAGAAAAGAGTTAAGCTCACCTAGAGATGAGGGAAAAATTACACACTTCAATAGGATTTAAGGCATGGGTGAATAGGGGTTCCCATTACGGGGCTTGCCCAAATTTTGGTGATGAAATACAAAAGCCTCACAACTAGGGGAGTACATATGGTGAGTAACTTCAAGGTATGATGTAAATCCCTTTGTACTACAAATAATATACCAAGGATAAAAGTGTGGTTGCTAAAATAGGTTCATAATAAGATCTATGGCACCTCCCTAATTGGTTTGTACATGTGTGAGACACTTGATTATTTAGTTGACCATGCTATCTACTTAGGCATGTAGGCTCAATCTTGGATATCACCATCACACCTTTCCTGAGCTTGGTTAGGTATACTAAATTATGGGGTTTACCCCATGTCCTTTTTATATACCAGATAGAGGGATTTACCAGTTTGAGGTCGTTCCTTAGACTAATGGAAGTTCCAAGTAGGTATCACTAGAGGACAAGATAGAAGTGGTTTTCTCTTACACCCAATGTCTATGAAGGAGGGTGGAGAGGATACTTATTGTTCTCTATTTTCATCACAAATTTAAAGGGATTTACTTCTAAAGATAAAAAATCTTCAAGGGAGTACCTCCATAAACAAGATTCATCCAAGCACACTAAAGACTTGGGTTCTTTCCAAAATGAAATTAATTAAAGCCTAAGTGAAACTTGTTTAAAGAAGACACAAAGAATAAAGTAAATATGCAAGGAAGAATCCTCCAAATCATTATTATTAGTTCATCTTTTTTTTCTTGGACATCTGTATATGTGCTATATAAAGTGTTAGTCATTATAAAACCCAAGAAAAGTACTCACAAAACTAAAATGTAGTGGAGACATAGATTTGTGGAGACACAAGTTAGCAGGGACACTGGTTCAGAGTCAAAAGTGACAACATAGAAAGGACATGTGGAAGATAATTGATACTTATACTTACTCTATTGAAATGCTAGTTCAAGGCATAGACATTGATCTATGTAGACATCAATTTATAGAGACATTGGTTCTCTGTGGTTAGTGAAAATTAAAAATCTAATAGCATATAGTTTCATAAAATGTAATAACTATCAAAAAAAAAATTAAAGTGACTAAAAACTATGAAGAAGAAATTAAACAAAAAAACCTTACAAAACCAAGTCAATGTCACCAAAAACTGATTATTAGACCTATAAAAATAATGGTTAAACCTAAACTAGTAGAGACACTAGTTCAAAGTGCATACATTGATTTGTGTAGATAGCACTACATATGATGTAGATTCCAATTTGAGAGGTCAATCGGTGTTCAGATGAAAAACTCAAAAAATGATTAGTAAAATAAGGGATCGGGGTCACAATGGGCATGCCAAAATGTATACGTGTAAATCCCACTTATGTAGTCAAGATCATAAAGGAAAAAAATTTAATCAAAAGAAAGACAAACAAAAAAGGCTCAACACATACCTCTGATGAGCTAAAATGGAAGTACCCTTCACTCCATTTGAGTTTCTCTTTAGTGGAGAATGTGGGTATGCTCTCCAAACACAACAATGAGTTCCCAATAGATGAAAGCTCACTAAATGATTGAAATGAAGCTAATGCAACTAAAATGGAGATAAAATGATCAAACTAAGATGAAACTAGATGAAGATAATATAAAGATGAAGATTTTTTGTAAGATATTGTGCTAATATGGATTCAAGAAACTCTAAGATGATATGAAAGAAAGATAAGTATGTAAATGAGATATTATGCTAACAGAATAACATGAAAATGCTTATGAATTTGAGAGATAAACTAGCATGATAATAATACATATGAAGAAGGTATTAATTTCATAGGAAGAGGCTCCTATTTATATGAAATGGAGGGAAATGAAGGGGTAGGATTCAAAATGCAATGAAGGGTAAGGATTCATTAGGATCGATGAGGTGGATCTTATATGGAAGCCACGTAAGGTCCACACAAGAAAAGTTGGTTGTCTATGCAAATGGAATGAATTAATCACACATGTGTGAGAAACTTTGAAAGAGATGGGTCACTGAATGAAGGAGACAAAGTGAAAGACTTTGAAAGGATAAAGGTTTCTCACATATGTGTGATAAAATCCCAAAGAGGGAAGATGCAACAACTATGTAAGAATGTAGTTATCCATTTAAGGAAAGTGTTTGGCCACCTTGGGAAGGGTTCCTCACACATCTATGAGAAACATTAGGCCACTAACTTGTGTAGGAATCACAAAATTACTCTAATTAATCTAGGATTAATTATAAAGGTAGGTTTAGAGGTGATAGTGATTGGGGTAGGTTAGGGATTTAGGCTTAGATTAGGATTTAATTAAATAGGATTCAATTAACTCATTGGATTAGGAGATAAGGGAATTCAAATAATGAGATTATTCAAATAGGAAGGATTAAATGTATTTAAATGAGATTTTAATACATTAGGGATTAGGGGTATTTAAACAAAATTTAAATACCATTATACTAGAAGAATAAAGTGAACATACTTAATTAAACAAATTAAATTAAATTTATAGAAGAAAGAAGTAAATACAATTAATTAATTAAAATTAACTATATATAGTTGGTCTAAATTAATTAAATAGGATTTAATTAATTAAAGGGATAAAAGTCAAAAGGGACTTTTTTAGACATCAACAAATGCAGACACGGAATTCGCCAATCTTCTTTGAAACACATACATGTCCCAGAACTTCATGAGAATATCCCACAAACAAAAGAAAAAGCCAAAACAAAAGACCATGAACCATCTTGGCCACTCTCACCACTCAGTGGTATCCTTGAGTAGCATAGGAACATGGTGAAACATAAGATCAATGACAGATACAATAAAGCAATAATAAAAGACCACAAACCATTCTAGCCACTCTCATCACTCAGTGATATCCTTGAGAAGCATAGGAAGATGGTGTCAATATTAAATTACTGAAAGATAAGACTTACTAAACCAAGCAAGTCAATCGCTAGTCGAATCTAATTTCCAAAAACTGATAGTTTAATAAAATTATAATAATAATAATTATCAATGTGCCTTGTTTTAGGAAGGACACAATATAAGACACATGATAAGATAATGACAATGTCTAGTTTTGGGAAGGACACATCTTGTATAAGAAATATTGAAAAAAGACTAGATAATGATGATTGATTTATATTGAAAACTTTGACCGAACTAAGTATTGACATGATTGGGTAGGTTTGTCTATTGATGCATGATACATGAAGCATGATGTTCTACATCTCTTGATTGCATCTTCTCAAATGTTTGTCTTGTTCCAAAAGACAACTTATTGAAAACAAAATTGAAAATAAACTTGGTGCCAAAAGGTGTCACTTTATTGATTTGAATTTTTCAAAGTATTTATTTTGTTTGGATTTTAAGATTTTTAAATTTTTTGTTCTTTTTTCAGGAATTTTTACAAATTTAATGGTTTTTTCATAACATTATTTTCTATATAAGATTTTTAAGATATTAATTCTTGAGCAAGATGGATTTGATTTCCCCTAGTGTCTAGCAAGGTAGAGACATTATCAATGGATGAAGGAAAGATGATAGGAGCTTTATAATGGCATTGCAAATGATTTGACTCCCAAGGACTATCTGAAAAAGGGCAAACATGTCCTTTTTTCAAGCTAAGGTATTAGACATGACAAGATAAGGTAAGAAAATGGTGCATTAAATGACAAGTGATGCATCAAAATGGACATGTCAAGAGGTTTTTGAAAAAATGTTTTTCATCTTACATCCTTATTTTATATCAAGACCAAGGGATGGATTTGGATAGGACAATGATAGGATAAGAAAGATCAAAATATGGATAAGAAATATGGATTGAAGGGTTGGATAAGGAAATGATAAGGAATAAAAGGAATACAAATAATATTAATGATAACCTATCAAAAGGGATATTGGCAATGTGAAGCCGTTAAAATACACGATACTCATGACAATCATTAGCCCTTTCAAGATAAAAGATGGAAAAGGAAATATGGATGCAAAGAAGGATGATGGATATGCGGGACAAAGCATAATTAAGGATGTGATGGATAGGATATGATAGCATAACATGAATAAACCTCCCCCCAAACATTGATAACATGATAGGTAAGATATGATCATACGATAGCATGAATGAAACCCGCCCCCAAGTATGAAACACAAAATGTTCATAGAGTACACATGAAACTTGTTTAATAAGTTTTCATCATGGTACTTTCCCAAAGAACATGTTTTCCAAGATTTCACTAGTGGACAAATGCTTTTTATTTTTCTCTTATTTTTCTCTCTTTTTTTTAAAACTTTTTGAATTTTTTGGAAAACAATGTCCGAGGGTATGTGCAAGATCATGGTATGCCAAAAAGTGGTGATGTGAAAAAGAAGTCCTGATTGATAGACTCTTAGAAAAACAACTATAACTTTCAAACAATATAACATTTTTGAAATCTTAAATATACATCACATTCTATGCTTCACCTAATACAATAATAATAAACAATTATTTTAATTTGATGAAGTTTAGACTAAGTTAAGGTGGTCAGACATGAGAGTTTTTATATTCAGGAAAATTTGTAGCAGAAAAATCATAATTAATTATTTACTTAGAAAAAAATTACAAAAAAATATGCATCATATCCGGACATGAGTCTAATACTTTTATCTAGAATCTTGTAAAAAAATATTTATCATTTGATTTTGTTTAATGTGGCCAGACATACACCTACTTTTTATCTTTGTAGTCCTTATTGATAGACTTATAGAAAAATAGCTATAACTTTCAAACTATATGACATTTTTTAAATCTAAAATATTTGTCACATTTTATGATTTTCCTACTACAAGAAAAATAAAAAAAGTTTTCAATTTGATAAAGTTTAGACTAACTTAACTTGGTCAGACACGAGATTTTTTGTATTCTCAAAAAGTTGTAAAAGAAAAATCATAATTAATTATTTACTTGAAAAAAAATTACAAAAAAGTATGTCACATCCAAAGATGAGTCTACTACTTATATGTAGAATCTTGTAAAACAAATTATCATTTGATTGTGTTTAAGGTGGTCAAACATACACCTACTTATTTTTTTCCTAAAATTTTTGTACTACTACATTGAAATTTGAAATTTTCAACATATAGAATAATTATTTTTCAAAAAAGGTCTAGTATCTTAGAAAATGAATTCAATTTTCTATAAATTCTCTTCTTACATATTTTTTATATAATATTTATAACTTGTTCAATTTTTTATGTCAACTTTCCTAAACCTGATTTTCTAAATTTTTATTGCCACTTAAGGGTGTAGTTTGGCATACCATGATCCTACACATACCCTGGATGCATATAGGAAATGTAAAAATGACTCAAGCATATTATTCATTGGATGATACTCTTAAATGGTATACAATAATGGACCATGGATATGAAGGTATTCTCAAAGATGTTGGTAGGGTAATGAAATGTATGATTGGATAAGATGGATAAAAGGTTGGAAAGTAAGGGTTGGATAATGGACGGGGTCTAAGAAGACTTTATTTTGAGTGGCTGAAAATGTGGGAAAGAAAAAAATTGACACACACCCAGGGAGGAGTGGTGAAGTGATAGAGGACATGAAATTTTAGAAAGTTAGGTTGTTGATAGATGAGTAGATATGGATTTTGGGACATAAGGACCCAAAATGGATTTGGATGGTGGAATAAGTTTAGCTGGAGGGATATAAATATTGGATTCTATCTTTTATTTTTCTTTGGCAAGATGTGCTTCAAGGAGATATCTGGAGATCCACATAAATTTTAATTTTTCATTCTTCTCTGGTTCCCTGCAATACATTTCTTGTACAAGGGATTTGGGAACCCATATGGATTTTTATTTATATTTTTGTTTATTAGACCCTTGTGGCCTTTAGGATATTTATTTTAGTTTTTGGGTCATATTTTTCTTTATTTTTACATGTCAATTAGATAGAACATGTTAATCCTTAAATACATGTGGATTGATGAACTTAGAGACTTTATGCTTGGCATTTAAATTGCTAGGATAATAAATGGGTTTCATGGATGGATAGGAGTGATATGGAGGCCTTTTGGATGGATGGGAATGATATGGAAATCTTTTCAATGGATAGAAGGCTCTCAAAGATGTGTTCCTTTGTTGATCTTGACCCATAAAGGGATAAAGGGATTGTGAGCTAATGGATGGATGAATATATGGACCTAAGATGGATGGAAGGGTTGAAGGGGGTGGTGTACATTTGAAATTAGATTTTGTTTGGATACCAATATTCTGAGAATGTGGTACATAACAGAGGCCATGACCATTAGGATTTTATTAGATATGGAGGGGTTCTAATATTACTTGCTTGTGGAGGCCTTAACATTTGTATGTATAATGCATTCTTTGACAAATATTTCTACAAATGGGATACTTTTTTCTTGATACATACAAATTCAGACCAAATGTAAGTGGAAGAACCCTTTTAATATGTTATGGGCTCATGAACATCTTCCAAAAAAGTGTTATAATCATGAAGGGGATTAAGATGCATGTAAATTTCTTCATGGTGCAGAATAATAGGAAAGTTGGGATAATTTAGCAAAATAGGGTATTGTGGTGAACATGAAGGAATATGACATGGAGTAATAGGGGTGGAGGGATCTTGAGGAGGATCTGAAGAGATGGTAGGATATTTTGGTGGACATGAAAATGAAATAAATTTGGGATCTTAACTTAGAAGGGAATCATCAATCTCCATATTATGTGTATTCTTCTATTGTTCTTGGATAGAATTATTTGGAAGAATGTACAAGATGTCATGATATTTCTTAGGAATAGGAAGTGGAAAGTCAATAAGACTTGGAAGGACACTTTATTCTTGGGATAGATGGGGACCATCACCACATTATAGGAAGATAAGATCTTGGTCAACAATTCTATTGGATTGATCCTTATTACGACCTTGATCTTGATTTATTTCAAGACTCATTATTTCCTTCTTTATATCACCCTCTTGACATGGGGTATCAATTGGAATATGTGTGGGGGATTAATGGGAGAATTCAATATTTTGGCATGATAAGAATGGATTTTTAATGGGACTTTCTAAAATGGGTTTAATTGATAATGGAGCACAAGGTGGCATTGGATCTAGAATCATTTAATTGTAAAAGAGGCTTGTACCAAGGAATGAATTATCTTGGATTTTTATTTTGGATAGCCCTTGGGAAGTTTCATCATTTAATATGACATTTGATGGAGATGGTGTAGATTATTCTTGTAAAATTTTAGGGGTTGAAGATTCTATAAGATACAAATACTAATTGAGGGACAATTCATTGATGTGATATGCATGTGTCATTATTTCTATGGTATGATCCATTTCTAGACATAGGTAAATGCTTATGGTCATGCTCAAAGACAGTTTCTTGTGTATGACCCAATTTTTGAGGTAAATGTTTCAGGGTTTTTGTTTCTAATTTTTTATTTTCAAATGGGTTTCTTTGGTTGCCAAGTTATAATCTAGGCTCACTCCACCTGGATTTAATCTCAGAACTTGATTCTATTTTGTCTTGAAGGTGAAGTGCATATGCAAACTAGAAAATAATGTCTCACAAGCTTTATCAGTTTATTTTTGAGAAAATTATGCTAAAGGGTCATGACCTTCATGTGAGGACTCAAAATCTAAGGATGGTTGAGATTGAACATGAGACTCCTTTTGAGAATTCCAAGGTGATTTGGGTTGGACATAATTACAACCTAGATGGAAACTTAATTCAACATGTGAGGAGGATCCTTTTTAGTGATGATATTTGTTCCCTTTATCAAAGTTAAATGAAAATGAGGAGCTGGGTCTAGGGAATTAGGGATCATTTCTAAGATTAGGTTCTTATGGAGCTCCAAATAAACCTATCTAAAATGATGGGGGTGAATTTTAGGTGATCATATATTGGCATCATAATATAGGCATTGTCTATGATCATATTGAAATGGTATTGAATTGAAATTGCCTATGGATTGTTGTGAGGAATTTTCTCATCTCTTAGTAGCTCGTGACCTTGTTTTAGCCATGAGTATGGACCTAGATGAGATATGCATAAGGGAAATACCTAATATGATTCTAAAGGTGTGGAAGATAAAATGCAAGATAAGGGAGATAAGGTGTACCCTATAAATATAAGAGGATTTGGATAATGCAAGCTAAATGTGACAAATGAGATAGAAGTGAACCTTAAAGGTGGTCTAATAATAAAATGATGGAAAAGTATAATATGATAAGGAAAAGGTTATGACAATGGGGAGGACAAGGATGCAAATCCAAGCTAGGGGTAATGACCAAATGAAGGATATGAATGTAAGCCAAGGGTAAGGACCAAATGAGGGATGACTACGCGATATGATAAGTCCAAAAAGATAATCACAAAATGGTAACAAGGACAAGGTTCAAAATGAAATCCAAAGTCACAAACTAGGATAAGAGAATAGATATGACCTAGGAAGGCATGCAAGGATGAATTAAGGTAATGACCAAAATAATGATCTAGGATGAAAGATGCAAGTGATGAAACCTAGAGGATAGGTCTATGGAAAGTTGAAACAAAGCTACAAGGTTTAAGTTTACTATGTTTTGAAAGTTTGGACAATGTTTTTGATCAAGGTTTGATAAATGTGTTTGTGAATATGTTTGAAGGTTTGGACAAGTGATGGTTGATTAGTGATATGTTTTAAACACACTCACCAAACAAAGTGTTTTTTTAGGAAATGAAGATAAGCACAACATATGGTAAGGAATGGACAACACTAGTTGGATTCCCACAATAGATAAATCCAAGCTACACTTATTCAAAGAAAATAGCTTAGCAATTTTGTGGCATAGACTCCCCCTTATAGTGCACTCACTTCTCAAGAAAACAATACTTCAAATTCCATTTGTCATCACCTCCCAAGAAACTGTTATCTCTACTAAGAATTGCAAGAATATGAGATGGCTTTAGAGGCTTGGGTGACCCTCTATGCTACAAAATAGAAGACTTTTGGTCACTAAAACAATAGGTTTCTAGTCAAATTTAGGGAAATGGCACATTACGATCATCCAACAAGCCACTTAAAGCTCTAACCAATCCTAATAGGCATCTAATATACACAAGGTACACCCCCTTTCAAAATTTTAATCTACAATAAGTGATAATACTAGTTAGACTTGGATATTACCTTATCCTTCATTTATATAGCGAACAGAACTGAAATCGCCGCTTGAGATCATTCCCTTAGGATGAGTACCTATTTTCTCACCGAGGCAAGCCTCTCTAGAAGATAAAACAAATTTCTCTTACACCCAAGTTCTGCGAAGGTGAGGGAAGTGGATACTTTCATTTTATCTTGGGTTCTATCCTAAACAAAAGTATGTTGAAGCACCAAACACATCAAACAGTTGGTAAATTTTAATCACCGAAACGAAGTGTTTGCTAAACTAAACAGATAGTTGGTTTCAAAAATCAAGTCTTCAACAAACGTTCCGCACAAAATGTTGTTAGTAGTTTCAAAATAATGTCTTCAACAATTGATTACTTGCACAAGCCCACAAAAAGAAAAACTAGATTCCTCAAAAGAAAAAGAAAACACAATATAGTTAAAGAAATTTTAACCCATCTAACAAAATCAAAATATAATCTAAGTTAGTAAACTAATTAAAAACTCAATATAAATTAAAAACCAAAGAACTTATCCAAATTAAAAAACAAATAATTACAAACTAATCTAAATTAAAAAAACAAAAGCTAATCTAAATTTTAAAAATAAAAAATAATCTAAATTAGTGAAAGACTAATATAATTAATTAAAAAATCAATTCTAAATTGGAAATTAATCAAAACAAAAAAAATCTAAATTACAAACAAACCTAAAGCTAAATTTTCTTTTAAAAAAATTTAATCTAAAAGTAAAAGTCTAACAAAAGACAAAAGTAATTTGCAAGCCAAAATCAACTAACTTCGAAAGCTAAAAAAAAATGGAATGATACGTGCATGATTACTAGAGACAAAATTCATCACTTGACTTTGGGCTCTTATAAAGGAAAAATTATGCAAGGAATAATTCACAGCAACTATAATTTAGAGCTCTCGAGGCTATATAGCTTTATTCTTACAAAATTATAGTTACCAAATTATAACACTTACGATACAAATTGTGATATCCTGAAATAAAGTTTCTTAAGAGGTCCGCATATCTTACGCTTAAATTACAGCTTATCTAATCACCAATGACAGTAATCCCATATTACGTACCATATACCATCTAAAATCGTCTGTCATTATTGGATATGCTATACCATATTAAATATACCACATTGCACATCATATTAGCGCTTTGGGAGAATGTTTTACAGCATATATGAAATTTTACAACCTTCGAAGTACTTTGCACAATGATATGATTCATGTCGGGTTCACCAACTGTAGATAGGGAAAATGGTTAGTGTAAGAATACAATGAAGCGGTTAATGAAATTTGTATAAAATAATAATAATGTAAAGAATGTAAACAAAATGTAAATTTTCTATTGTTTTTCTTTCTTCTCCAAATTTGATGTTGTTCTTCATGGCAAGTGTACAATTACGTATTCGAAAAGGCAAGTATAAAAACAATAATGCAATGAGGATGTTCGAATTGTGGTTAGCCAAATGAAGAAGAAGAAGAAGAAAGCTAATTAAATAGAAAATTGACTCAAAAACAAATATGCACAAAATGAATAGACAAGAGGAAAAAAGAGAGCCAGTAGACAACAACAACAGATAATAAAACTACTAGTCAAATTGTGGAGATCCAAATACAAATCCCAAAAAGACGTCTAATATGAAATTCTAAGTTGTGACCCTTGGGCTTCCATAGTTAGCTTCTAATGTAAAACTTATTTCTAAATAAGTGAATTTTTTAAATGTGACTCCTTGCCTTCCATAAGTGGTTTCTAATGTGGTTGCTTGGAAGAAGCTGATATCAATCTCATTGTTGATTTTGCAAGACCTTGTATTTATCTAAGGCTAATGCTCATATGACGAATTTGGTTACCCAAAACAAGTCGATATTAGTCTCATGGTTTTGTTTGCAAGAGCTTGTATTGATTTCATGTTGATGTCATATGAACATAGTATCTATATATTAGCAATATAAAAAACCTAAGCATTTGGATATTTAATTTGTATATAAAATAATTATAATTTAAAATTCAAAAAATATATTGTAGGTAGAGAGCGGAAATTAAAATTTAAAAACTAAATGGTAGGTAGAGAGTAAAAATAAAAATTTTAAAACTAAGGTTTAGGTAGAGAGGGAAAGTCAACATTTGAAAACTAAGGTTTAGATATAGAGAGGAAGTTAAAATTCAAAAACTGACTTGTAGGTAGTGTTGGAAACTGCAATTGAAGCAATAGTTGTATTGTCATTGATGTCAAACCTTAACCGGTAAGACTGTTGCTATCTAAGAAAGTATTATATCTATTTGTTTGTTGAGAAGGATTAGGGCAAGATAACAATAGCACGTAAGGAAAGGTTGAGTTATCTTGATACTTCAATGGGTACTTGATTATGTGGCACAATGATAAGATAATGTATTGTTTATCTAAGTGGGAAGCAAGACTAAACAAGTAGGCTTAACCGAGAAAAAGTGAAGAAATCTAGTTTAAGTCGAGTGATGTTAGTGTTGACCGAGCCAGTATATGCCGAGTAAATTCAGTATTGACCGAACATCAGTTTATTGCCGAGGAAGTCAGTATTATCCGAAAAAAAAATTTCAGTGGTGACCGAGCTATGCAATGATGACCAAGAAGTTGAACACAGTATTGACCGAGCGTCAGTAATCTACATTTGAGGAAAAATTCAAATTCCTAGCCAACATAGTTGAATTCTTGGATTATGTAAATCGTGTTGACTTTATTTATTGAATGTATGGAGCATTTAATGCATAGTAAACCATTTTATTGTGATTCCATAATGAGATTAGAGATGTTTCTAGAGGGATGGAAGAAGAACATAATGTTGGAAGGATTCGATGAATCTGACCTAACCCTAAGATCTACGGAGGAGATTAAGTTGCAAAAGATGGATCTACCTATCGAAGAGGTATTAAGGAAACTTAAGTGAGAGGTTGAAGTAGTATGCCAGAGTTATTGTTGTTATTAACTGAATAAGATGAATAGGCTAAAGGAGGAGTTGTGATTGCTTAAAGGGATTTTTGAGCAGATGAGTGATGGAGATGGAAATGGATCTTAGTCAGTAAGCCAGCATATATATGTAAGAATTGGATCTGTTATTTGCAAAGTGAGTTGTATGTTTTCAGATCAAACACTGTTGTTACTTTCTAACCATTGTATCAGTTTAATTCCTTTAATCAAGGTTGACCTAACAGTCATTGTATATATCCTTTAATCAAGGTTGCATTCTAATGGAATGTACTGAAGTCCTCTAACAAGGTGCACTCATAATAGGGTGGTTGAAATCCTTTAATCGGGTCACACCTAGTAGTGTGTTTGTAAACCTTTGACATGGTTGGCTTTTCATAGAGCTCACTTCAGAAGAGTGAAAATATCAGTAGCATGTTACAAAGTGGTTTTTCCCAAATTGGGTTTCCACTATAAATCCTGGTGTCAATACTTGTGTGAATGTTTTTGTTTGAACATTTCTGTGTTTCACAAGTTAAATATTGTTGGATATTGGACTGCACTATTATATGTTTCTGATATACATTATGTAATGACCGAGTAGCTATGGGTTGTTAGATCTAAGTTATTGAAGTGTTTAAAAGTTTAGAGAACAAGTTTAAAGTTACTTGAAGTAAATGATCAGGATGTATAAGAAGGAGATACCGAAGCTGAATAAGGATAACTTCCCTACATGGCAGAGTTTGATGAAACTGCATCTAGCTAGTATTGGTGACTCAAGGAAATATTATATTGAACATGACTATGTTACACATGTTTCACCTTTGACTATTGAGGAGATGAGAGCTAAACAAGAGAACAATCAAGCAATGTTGGAGATTTCATCTACCTTAAGTTATCATGAATTTGAAGACATCAAAAATTCCACAAATGCAAAGAAAATGTGGGACACTCTTGCAAATATCTATGGTGGTGACATAAATGTACCAAGGGCAAAAGCTGAAAGCCTGATAGGTAAATTTGATGAAATGAAAATGCAAGAAGGTGAGAATATTGCTCAATATTGTGGTAGGATAAAAGAGGTTGTAAATTCTATTAGAGGAGCTAATGGAACTATTGATGATGAGACTATTATTGAAAAAGTATTGAGAACTTTGTGTCCTATTTATGCCATCAAAATTTTAGTAATTCAAGAATTTAGATGTAACCCTAGTAATGCTCTAACTCTGGAAAGTCTTGTTGGTAAGCTTACTGCTTTTGAGCTTTCTAATTATGATAACATCAATGTTGCCAATGTTGAATCTGCATTCAAGTCACAAATGGTTCTGAATAAGTCTAAGAAAGAAAAAGAAAGATGCATCAGTGAGAGTGAAAGTGATAGTGACACTTCTAATGAAGAATTAGAGGATCTTGAAGCTCTTATGGCTAGAAGATTGAAAAGAGGAAAAGGCAAGTATAAAGGTAAACTCCCTATCATATGTTTCTCATGTAAAAAATTTGGTCATATAGCTGCAAGATGTCTTGATAGGGATGACAAGGATGAGGAAAGAGACAACAAGCACAAAGATAAGAGAGAAAATAGAGGTTACCGAAGGTATACAGACTACAAAGATAAATGTAAGAAATCCTGTTATATTGCTAAAGAAGAAACTAACACTGATTATGATGATTTTGAAATTGAAGTAGTCCATGTTGCTATGAAAGATGAGTCTAATGAAGATGAGAAAACTACGCTTGTATCCTATGTGAACAAAAATGATAAATGGATTATTGATAGTGATTTCTCACACCACATGACTGGTGACAAAAGTAAGTTTGATACCCTAGATCATTACAAAGGTAGAAGTGTTAAGTTTGGTAATGATGCACCATGTCTCTTTAAGGGTAAATGATTAATTAAGATGATTGATAAGGTCACTTGTGAAAATGCTTATTGGGTTGAGAGTCTTAACTATAATTTGCTAAGTGTTGCACAACTTAATAACACTAGTTACCGAGTGAAATTTCACCACAGGAAGGCTACAATATTTAATGCAACTGGTGAACTGATTGGAAGTGGAGAACAAACAAGAGGTAATTTGTTCTATCTAGACCTATTTGAAAAGACATGTTTGATTTCACAACTTGATGATATATGGTTATGGCATAAGATGCTATGTCATGTTAACTTTGACAATCTGGTAGATATTGGTAAAAAGAAGAGAGTGAGAGGACTGTCGAGATTGAAGAAATCTGATAATGTAATGTGCAAACAATGTCATTTGGGTAAGATGACAAAGTCTAGTTTCAAGAGCAATACTTTTACTTCTGAAAATGTTTTAAATTTGGTTCATACTGACCTTTGTGGACCTATGGGTGCGCAAAGCTATTGTGGTGCTAGATAATTTATTCTGTTTGTTGATTATTACACTAGAATGATGACTATAATGTTTTTAAAAGAAAAATCTAATGCATTTCAATTATTTAAGTGGTATTTAGCTAAGGTTGAAAAGGAGATAGGTAGGAACCTAAAGTGTCTGAGATCTGACCGAGGTGGAGAATTCATATCAAATGAGTTCAATATGTTCTACAATGATAGAGGAATCAAGAGACAGATGTCTACACCTAAAACACCTCCACAGAATGGTATAGTAGAGAGAAGGAACATATCTATCATGGATTGTGCAAGAGCACTAATGATTGAGAAGAATGTTGCACAAAAGTACTGGAAAGAAGCTGTAAGTATAGCTATTTATGCCTTAAATTGAGTATAGATCAAAAAAGGTACAAATGTCACACCTTATGAGTTATGACATGGGTATGCACCTAATGTAAAATACTTTAAATTTTTTGGGAGCAAATGCTATATACCAAAAGATAGTAGGAATGGAAAGTTTGATGCTAAAAGTGATGAGGTCAATTCTAAATTGGAAATTAATCAAAACAAAAAAAATCTAAATTACAAACAAACCTAATGCTAAATTTTCTTTTAAAAAAATTTAATCTAAAAGTAAAAGACTAACAAAAGACAAAAGTAATTTGCAAGCCAAAATCAACTAACTTCGAAAGCTAAAAAAAAATGGAATGATACGTGCATCATTACTAGAGACAAGATTCATCACTTGACTTTGGGCTCTTATAAAGGAAAAATTATGCAAGGAATAATTCACAGCAACTATAATTTAGAGCTCTCGAGGCTATATAGCTTTATTCTTACAAAATTATAGTTACCAAATTATAACACTTATGATACAAATTGTGATATCCTGAAATAAAGTTTCTTAAGAGGTCAGCATATCTTATGCTTAAATTACAGCTTATCTAATCACCAATGACAGTAATCCTATATTACGTACCATATACCATCTCAAAATCATCTGTCATTATTGGATATGCTATACCATATTAGATATACCACATTGCACATCATATTAGCACTTTGGGAGAATGTTTTCCAGCATATATAAAATTTTACAACCTTCGAAGTACTTTGCACAATGATATGATTCATGTCGGGTTCACCAACTATAGATAGGGAAAATGGTTAGTGTAAGAATACAATGAAGCGGTTAATGAAATTTGTATAAAATAATAATGTAAAGAATGTAAACAAAATGTAAATTTTCTATTGTTTTTCTTTCTTCTCCAAATTTGATGTTGTTCTTCATGGCAAGTGTACAATTATGTATTCGAAAAGGCAAGTATAAAAACAATAATGCAATGAGGATGCTCGAATTGTGGTTAGCCAAATGAAGAAGAAGAATAAGAAAGCTAATTAAATAGAAAATTGACTCAAAAACAAATATGCACAAAATGAATAGTCAAGAGGAAAAAAGAGAGCCAGTAGACAACAACAACAGATAATAAAACTACTAGTCAAATTGTGGAGATCCAAATACAAATCCCCAAAACACGTCTAATATGAAATTCTAAGTTGTGACTCTTGGTCTTCCATAGTTAGCTTCTAATGTAAAACTTATTTCTAAATAAGTGAATTTTTTAAATGTGACTCCTTGCCTTCCATAAGTGGTTTCTAATGTGGTTGTTTGGAAGAAGCTGATATCAATCTCATTGTTGATTTTGCAAGACCTTGTATTTATCTAAGGCTAATACTCATATGACGAATTTGGTTACCCAAAAGAAGTCGATATTAGTCTCATGGTTTTGTTTGCAAGAGCTTGTATTGATTTCATGTTGATGTCATATGAACATAGTATCTATATATTAGCAATATAAAAAACCTAAGCATTTAGATATTTAATTTGTATATAAAATAATTATAATTTAAAATTCAAAAAATATATTGTAGGTAGAGAGTGGAAATTAAAATTTAAAAACTAAATGGTAGGTAGAGAGTAAAAATAAAAATTTTAAAACTAAGTTTTAGGTAGAGAGGGAAAGTCAACATTTGAAAACTAAGGTTTAGATATAGAGAGGAAGTTAAAATTCAAAAACTAACTTGTAGGTAGTGTTGGAAACTACAATTGAAGCAATAGTTGTATTGTCATTGATGTCAAACCTTAACTAGTAAGACTGTTCCTATCTAAGAAAGTACTATGTCTATTTGTTTGTTGAGAAGGATTAGGGCAAGGGTGATAACAATAGCACCTAAGGAAAGGTTGAGTTATCTTGATACTTCAATGGGTACTTGATTATGTGGCACAATGATAAGATAATGTATTATTTATCTAAGTGAGAAGCAAGACTAAACAAGTAGGCTTAACTGAGAAAAAGTGAAGAAATCTAGTTTAAGCCGAGTGGTGTTAGTGTTGACCGAGCCAGTATATGCCGAGTAATTTCAATGTTGATTGAACATCAATTTATTGTCAAGGAAGTCAGTATTAGCCGAGGAAACAGTTTCAGTGGTGACCGAGCTACACAGTGATGACCGAAGAATTGAACACAGTATTGACCGAGCATCAGTAATTTACATTTGAGGAAAAATTCAGATTCCTAGCTGACAAGTTGAATTCTTGGATTATGTAAATTGTGTTGACTTTATTTATTGAATGTATGAAGCATTTAATGCACAGTAAACCATTTTATTGTGATTCCATAATGAGATTAGAGATGTTTCTAGAAGGATGGAAGAAGAACATAATGTTGGAAGGATTCAATGAATTTGACCTAACCCTAAGATCTACGGAGGAGATTAAGTGGCAAAAGATGGATCTACCTATTGAAGAGGTATTAAGGAAACCTAAGTGAGAGGTTGAAGTAGTATGCTAGAGTTGTTGTTGTTATTGATTGAATAAGAAGAAAAGGATGAAGGAGAAGGAGTTGTGATTTCTTGAAGGGATTTTCGAGCAGATGAGTTATGGAGACGGAAATGGATCTTAGTCAGTAAGCCATCATATATATGTAAGAATTGGATCTATTATTTGCAAAGTGAGTTGTATGTTTTCAGATCAAACACTGATGTTATTTTCTAACCATTGTATTAGTTTAAATCCTTTAATCAAGGTTGACCTAATAGTCATTGTATAAATCCTTTAATCAAGGTTGCATTCTAATGAAATGTACTTAAGTCCTCTAACAAGGCACACTCCTAACAGGGTGGTTTAAATCCTTTAACCGGGTCACACCTAGTAGTGTGTTTGTAAACCTTTGACAGGGTTGGCTTTTCACAGAGCTCACTTCAGAAGAGTGAAAATATCAATAGCATGTTACAAAGTGGTTTTTCCCAAATTGGGTTTCCACTATAAATCCTGGTGTCAATACTTGTGTGAATATTTTTGTTTGAACATTTTTGTGTTTTGCAAGTTAAATACTGTTGGATATTGGACTGCACTATTATATGTTTCTGATATACATTCTGTAATGACGGAGTAACTGTTGGTTGTTAGATCTAAGTTGTTGAAGTGTTTAAAAGTTTATTTATACATCTAGACCTGAGAACAACTAATTCACCCCCCCCCCCCTCTCCGTTGTTCTAAATCATATTAACAATTGGTATTAGATCTATTGGTGCTTACAGAGAACAAGTTTAAAGGTACTTGAAGTGAATGATCTAGATTTATAAGAAGGAGGTACCAAAACTGAATAAGGTGAACTTCCCTGCATGGTAGAGTCTGATGAAACTGCATCTAGCTAGTATTGGTGACTCAACGAAGTATTATATTGAACATGACTATGTTACACGTGTTGCACATTTGACTGCTAAGGAGATGAGAGCAAAACAAGAGAAAAATCAAGCAATGTTGGAGATTGCATCTGCCTTAAGTTATCTTGAATTTGAAGACATCAAAGATTGCACAAATGTAAAGAAAATGTGGGACACTCTTGCAAACATCTATGGTGGTGACATAAATGTACTAAGGGAAAAAGCTGAAAGCCTGAGAGGTAAATTGGATGAAATGAAAATGCAAGAAGGTGAGAATATTGCTCAATATTATGGTAGGATAAAAGAGGTTGTAAATGCTATTAGAGGAGCTAATGGAACTATTGATGATAAGACTGTTATTGGAAAAGTATTGAGAACTTTGCATTCTATTTATACCATCAAAATTTTAGTAATTCAAGAATCTAGATGTAACCCTGGTAATGCTCTAACTCTAGAAAATCTTGTTGGTAAGCTTACTACTTTTGAGCTTTCTAATTATGATAACATCACTGTTGCCAATGTTGAATTTGCATTCAAGTCACAAATGGTTCTGAATAAGTCTAAGAAAGAAAAAGAAAGATGCATTAGTGAGAGTGAAAGTGATAGTGAGACTTCTGATGAAGAATTAGAGGATCTTGAAGCTCTTATGGCTAGAAGATTGAAAAGAGGAAAAGGCAAGTATAAAGGTAAACTCCCTATCATATGTTTCTCATGTAACAAATTTGGTCATATAGCTGCAAGATGTCTTGACAGGGATGACAAGGATGAGGAAAGAGACAAAAAGCACAAAGATAAGAGAGAAAATAGAGGTTACCAAAGGTACACGAACTACAAAGATAAAGGTAAGAAATCCTGTTATATTGCTGAAGAAGAAACTGACACTAATTATGATGATTTTGAAATTGAAGTAGTCCATGTTGCTATGAAAGATGAGTCTGATGAAGATGAGAAAACTACACTTGTATCCTATGTGAAAAAAAATGATAAATGGATTATTGATAGTGGCTTCTTACACCACATGACTAGTGACAAAACTAATTTTGATACCCTAGATCATTACAAAGGTAGAAGTGTTGAGTTTGGTAATGATGCACCATGTCTAGTTAAGGGTAAAGGATTAATTAAGCTGACTGATAAGATCACTTGTGAATGCTTATTGGGTTGATGGTCTTAACTATAATCTGCTAAGTGTTGCATAGCTTAATAACATTGGTTACCAAGTGGAATTTCATCATAGGAAGGCTACAATATTTGATGCCATTGGTTTACTGATTGAAAGTGGAGAACAAACAAGAGGTAATTTGTTCTATCTAGACCTATCTGAAGAGACATGTTTGATTACATAGTTTGATGATATATGGTTATGACATAAGGGGCTATTTCATGTTAACTTTGACAATTTGGTAGATATTAGTAAAAAGAAGAAAGTGAGAGGACTACCGAGATTTAAGAAACCTGATAATGTAATGTGCAAATAATGTCATTTGGGTAAGATGACAAAGTCTAGTTTCAAGAGCAAGACTTTTACTTCTGAAAATGTTTTAGATTTGGTTCATACTGACCTTTGTGGACCTATGGGTGTGCAAAGCTATTGTGGTGCTAGATACTTTATTCTGTTTGTTGATGATTACACTAGAATGATGACTGTAATGTTTTTAAAAGAAAAATCTGATGCATTTCATTTATTCAAGTGGTATTTGGCTAAGGTTGAAAAGGAGACAGGTAGGAACCTAAAGTGTCTGAGATCTGACTGAGGTGGAGAATTCATATCAAATGAGTTCAATCTATTCTATAATGATAGAGGAATCAAGAGATAGATGTCTGCACCTAGAACACCTCCACAGAACGGTATAGCAGAGAGAAGGAATAAATCTATCATGGATTGTGCAAGAACACTAATGATTGAGAAGAATGTTGCACAAAAGTATTGGAAAGAAGCTGTAAGTACAACTGTTTATACCCTAAACTGAGTATAGATCAAAAAAGGTACAAATGTTATGCCTTATGAGTTATGGCACGGGTATGCACCTAATGTAAAATACTTTAAAATTTTTGGGAGCAAATGCTACATACCTTGAAAGATAGTAGGAATGGAAATTTTGATGCTAAAAGTGATGAGGGCATATTCCTAGGTTATTCTACAAAGAGTAAAGCTTACAAGTGTTTGAACTCTAATACTAAAAAAATTGTGGAAAGTGTAAATGTGAAGGTTGATGAATATGCAGAGAAAAATGAACAGGAAAGCAAGAAAGAACCATAATATTATAGATCTTTTGTCTATATAGAAGAAGAAGAGACAAGTGACACACTTGCACCTAATGCAAAGTCTTGGGTAAGTAATGCTGAGCATCAGGGAAATAATGTCGAATAACAGGAAGAAAATTTTGAGCGATAGGAGGATGCTGCTGAGTATTAGGAAGAGGTTGCCAAGCAATCAAAGGCTAAATCTGACAATCTTATTGGTGAACCTAAAGAGCAAGGAGAAAAGAAAGAAGAACCTATTTTGGCACAGTATGTAAGGAGACATCACAAGCTTGAACAAATTATTGGAGACAAAGAAACTTGAGTTCTTACCAGAAGCAAGTTAAGAGACCCTACATGTTTATTGTGTGAATTCGAGCCTAAGACAACAAGGGAGGCACTAGAAAATGAAGATTGGATTCAAGCCATGAATGAGGAGATAGACCAAATAGAAAAGAATGATACCTGGACTAAAAGAATGATACGTGGACTCTGGTGCCGAGACCAGAAAACAAAAATGTCATTGGAACAAAATGGGTATTCAAAAACAAGCTTAATGAACATGGACAAATCACAAGGAACAAAGCAAGGTTGGTATGCAAGGGCTATGCGCAAGAAGAAGCAATAGCCTATGGGGAGACATTTGCCCCTGTAGCAAGATTAGGAGTGAGAACTCTACTTGCATATGCTTCCTACAGAGGTTTCAAGGTATACCAAATGGATGTCAAGTCTTCATTTTTAAATGGTATATTAGAAGAAGTGTACATTGAACAACCTGAATGATTTTTTGATCCAAACAAGAGTCACATGGTTTGCAAACTGAATAAGGCACCGTATGGATTGAAGCAAGCCCCTAGAGCATGGTATGAGAGGCTCCACAATTACTTGATACAAATTGGATTCTCAAGGACAAATGACACCATCAATCTGTACATGAAAGATGAAGGTAAAGGAACCTTGTTAGCTAATATTTTGGTAGATGATATCATATTTGGTGGACAAGATGCCATGTGTAAGAAATTTTCAAATGAGATGCAAACTGAATTTGAAATGTCAATGTTTGGGGAGATAAAATTCTTTGTTGGTTTACAAGTATATCAGATGGAGAAATGTATTTTCATCACACAATCTAAATATGTCAAAGAAATAATGAAAACCTTTGGTATGGAGGATTCAAGGCCAGTGAGTACTCTCATGGCTACCAGAAAAAAATTGTCTAAAAATGATGATGTTGCTGAAGTAAATCAGACTTTGTATAGGTCCATGATTGGAAAATTGCAATATGTTGTTTACAGCAGACCAAATATTGCTCTAGCAGTTGGGATTGTGGCAAGATTCTCTATCAATCCTAAGGAAAATCACATCATGGCCATGAAGAGCATAATGAGATAATTGAAAGGGACTGTAGATTATGGACTGTACTACAAGAAGCATGAAAGATTTGAACTAATAGTCTATACTGATGCATATTGGGTAGGAAATTTGTGTGATAGAAAGAGTACTAGTGGTGGAGCTTTCTTTCTTGGATAGAGATTAGTTTCTTGGACAAGCAAGAAACTAAATTGCATTTTCCAATCTATAGCTAAAGCCGAGTATGTAGCTGCTGCAGTGAATTGTTCAAACTTGGTATGAATTGTTTAAACTTGGTATGGATAAAGCAATTGTTGATTGGCATGAAAGAAGAGATCACTGAACCATTTGTCATCTACTGTGACAACACAAGTGCTATCAACATATCTAAGAACCCAGTGATGCACACAAAGACCGAACATATTTCCATCAAGTATCATTACTTGAGGGAATTGGTACAAGATAAAGAGGTCAGAATGGAATATGTGAATACAAAGGAACAACTAGCAGACATATTCACCAAAGCCTTACCTAAAGAAGCTCATGAATATTTGAGAGGCAAATTAGGGGTTCTTCCCCTCACTGAGGCTGCCTAGTCAAGCTAGGAGCATTGCATCAAATATGCTGCAAAGAGTATCTGACAAATTGAAGCAGAAAAGGTCACACTTTAGGAGCATCCTAGAGTTGTGAAAAGTACAGCAAAGCTAATAATCAGTCATAAGCAAAGATGACAGAAGGAGAAATATTGTTACTGAACTGACAAGATGACATCTACATTTGAAAGATGCATGTTTTAGTTGTTGGTTTGGCATTATTGTCAAAGAGGGAGATGAGTAAGATGAAAACATATGGTGAGATTTCATGCAAGATCAAGTAAGAGGGAGAGATTCAGAGGAAAGGAACACAAACAAGATTCAGTAGAAATTACTATGTAGACGATCAAGCAAGCAAGGCTAAGTGATTCAAAATTAGAATGAAGCTAAGGATATTATAAGTGTTTCTGATGCAAAGAAATTTTTTGGATTGGTTGGTGAATCATGTGTTACTCATATGGTGTTGCCATCAATGCCAAAGAGGGAGATTGTTGGAAACTGCAATTGAAGCAATTATTGTATTGTCATTGATGTCAAACCTTAATTGGTAAGATTGTTGCTATCTATGAAAGTACTATATCTATTTGTTTGTTGAGAAGGATTAGGGAAAGGGTGATAACAATAGCACCTAAGGAAAGGTTGAGTTATCTTGATACTTCAATGGGTACTTGATTATGTGGCACAATGATAAGATAATGTATTATTTATCTAAGTGAGAAGCAAGGATAAACAAGTAGGCTTAACCAAGAAAAAGTGAAGAAATCTAGTTTAAGCTGAGTGATGTTAGTGTCGACCGAGCCAGTATATGCCAAGTAAATTTAGTGTTGACCGAACACAAGTTTATTGCCAAGGAAGTCAGTATTAGCCGAGGAAATAGTTTCAGTGGTGACCGAGATATGAAGTGACGACCGAGGAGTTGAACACAGTATTGACTGAGCATCAGTAATTTACATTTGAGGAAGAATTCAGATTCCTAGCCGACATAGTTGAATTCTTGGATTATGTAAATTGTGTTGACTTTATTTATTGAATGTATGAAGCATTTAATGCATAGTAAACGATTTTATTTTGATTCCATAATGAGATTACAGATGTTTCTAGAAGGATGGAAGAAGAACATAATGTTGGAAGGATTCGATGAATCTGACCTAACCCTAAGATCTACAAAGGAGATTAAGTGACAAAAGATGGATCTACCTATCAAAGAGGTATTAAGGAAACCTAAGTGAGAGGTTGAAGCAGTATGTTGGAGTTGTTATTGTTATTGACTGAATAAGAAGAAAAGGTTGAAGGAGAAGGAGTTGTGATTGCTTGAAAGGATTTTTGAGAAGATCAGTGATGGAGATGGAAATGGATCTCAGTCAGTAAGCCAACATATATATGTAAGATTTGGATCTGTTATTTACAAAGTGAGTTGTATGTTTTCAGATCAAACATTGTTGTTACTTTCTAACCATTGTATCAGTTTAAATACTTTAATCAAGGTTGAGCTAACAGTCATTGTATAAATCATTTAATCAAGGTTGTATTCTAATAGAATGTACTTAACTCCTCTAACAAGGGGCACTCCTAACATGGTGGTTGAAATCCTTTAACTGGGTCACACCTAGTAGTGTGTTTGTAAACCTTTGACAGGGTTGGCTTTTCACAGAGCTCACTTCAGAAGAGTGAAAATATCAACAACATGTTACAAAGTGGTTTTTCCCAAATTGGGTTTCCACTATAAATCTTGTTGTCAATACTTGTGTGAATTTTTTTTGTTTAAACATTTCTGTGTTTTGCAAGTTAAATATTGCTAGATATTGGACATCACTGTTATATATGTTTCTGATATACATTCTGTAATGACGGAGTAGCTGTTGGTTGTTAGATCTGAGTTGTTGAAGTGTTTAAAAGTTTATTTATACATCTGGACCTAAGAACAACTGATTCACCCCCCCCCCCCTCTTTGTTGTTCTAAATCATATTAACAGGTAGAGACTAGAAATTAATATTTAAAAATTAAGATATAGGTAGACAGTAGAAAACTTTCAAATTAAAAATTAAAGTTTAGGTACAAAGTGGAAGTTCAAATTTTAAAAATAAGTTATATGTAGAAAGTGGAAATTAAAATTTAAACATTAAATTGTAGAGAGAAAATACAAACTAAAATTTAAAAATTCAAAGATAATGAAAAAATTATGGGTTGAATCTACTTATGTCTCATTTGCTTTATCTAATTTTGAAAAAAGAAACTACACATTCATAAATTGTGGCAATAGACAATTAATTTATTTTCCTCATTAAATATCTTGTTTTTATGAAATTAATTTAGTTGTTTATAAGATTAATTTATAAACTCTATACAATATTTTACATTTGTTATTCTTACAAATTTTTAGACTACAACTAATCCATTCAATTTTCACTAGATAGTTTTTCTTTCAATATTTTCATTATCATTTAGAGGCATTATCTGATCAATCATGATCTCACATTTTCTAATCCATAAATAAAATTAATTCAAAATAAGATATAAAAAAATAATATATAGAAGGAAAAAGTCCTAGGGAAAAACCTTACAAGGGTTAATTTCACAAAAAAAAAAGTGTAATGAAATAAATAGATTCCTTTACTGAAATTGGCTTTATGAAAACCTTTGGCATAAATCCTAGAAGGTTTAGGACAAGTTAGGTCTAACAAAAGTGTAAATAAATAAATAAAATTCCTTTTACTAAGATCACAATCAATTGTTAGTGTAAATAAGGTTATTTCATACCTACTTAAATTGTCACTTTTAGATGTTACATCAAAATAGACCCAAAACAAAATAGAAATCAACTACTCATTTCAAAATCAATACATTTAACTTGAATCTTCATTATTCTTTAACTAAATTTATTTCAACATATCTCATAGATCTTAACACTTCACATCTCATTGACAAAGCTCAAATGTATATGTTATAATAAGATTTTATGTAATTTTAAAGTAAACCAACAAGGGAGTTTAATGTTCTTTTTTAAACGAACTCCTTTGACTTATATCAAGAATCCACTTAGAGAAGTGAATGAGGTAATTCCATGCATGCATTATATGTGGAACACAATGATAATCATCTAAGTGTAATTTATATTTTTATAGAATGCTCATATATAAATGGTCATGACTTAAATGCCTAATAATATCATTTAATTTTTAAATTTACACTTTTTTATGTTCTAAAGGGATGAGTTTAAATGGTCAAAGCTTTGAGTTCTAGAATCATGGAGACCCAAATTCAAACCCTAAAAAGACATCTAATGTGCATGTCTTAGTTGTTCCTCATGGTCTCCCTTGGTCAACTTATTATGTGGAAGTCATTGAACTAGATAAGTGAATTTTAAAATTGTGACTCCTTGTCTTTCAAAAGTGGTTTCTAGTGTGGTTGCGTAAAAGATGTTGATATCAATCTCATAGTTGTTTTTTATAAGACCTTGTAAATTAGTCTCAAGCTATTGATCATATGACTAGTGTGGTTTCTCAAAAGGAGTTGATGTTAGTCGTATATTTGTGTTTGCAAGAATTTGTATTGCTCTCATGTTGATGTTTGCATGAACCTAATCTTTGTATATCAGCTATATAATTTTTTTTAACACATTTTATAATTTAAAATTCTATTCATAAATAAATATATTTTAAAAGTAAAAAGCTAATTTGTAGATAGGGAGTGGAAGATAAAATTAGAAAAATAAGTTGATATTACTCTCATGGTTGTCTTTATAAGAGCTTGTAATGGTCTCATGTTGATACTCATTTGAATAGTGTAGTTGCTTGAAAGGAGATGATATTAGTCTCATGGTTGTGCTCACAAGAGCTCATATTGATTTCATTTTGATGCTCATATAAACACAATATTTGTATATTAGCAATATAAAAAATTTTAATACATTTTATAAGTTCAAATTTTATCCATAAAATATTACATTTTTAAATTTTAAAGCTAAGTTTAGGTAGAGAGTGGAAGTTATAATTTAAAAACTAAGATGTAGGTAGAGACTGGAAGTTACTATTTAAAAACTAAATTGCAGGTAGAGAGTGGAAGTTAAAGTTTAAAAATTGAATTATAGGTACAAGGTGGAAGTCAAAATTTAACAACTAAGTTATAGGTAGAGAGTGGAAGTTAACATTTAAAAATTAAGTTGTACGTAGAGGGTGGAATTTAAAGTTTAAAAATTAAGTTGTAGGTAGAGGGTGGAAGTTAAAGTTTAAAAAATTATAAGTAGAAAGTGGAAGTCAAAATTTAACAACTAGGTTTAGGTAGAGAGTGGAAGTTAAAGTTTAAAAACTAAATTATAAGTAGAAAGTGGAAGTCAAAACTTAAAAACTAAGTTATATGAAGAGAGTGGAAGTTAACATTTAAAAATTACGTTGTAGGTAGAAAGTGGAAGTTAAAGTTTAAAAACTAAATTATAGTGGATAGTGGAAGTCAAAATTTAAAACCTAAATTGTAGGTAGAGAGTAGAAGTTAACATTTAAAATCTAAATTGTAGGTAAAAAGTGGAACATAACATTTTATAATTAAATTTTAGGTTGATCATGGAAGTTAACATTTAAAAATTAAATTGTACATAGAAAGGTGAAGTGAAATTTTAAAAACTAAATTATAAATATAAGGTGGAAGTTAATATATTTTAGAAACTATATTGCACTAGAGAATAGAAATTAAAATTTGAAAACTAAACTATAAACAGAGGGTGCAAATCAAAGTTTTAAAACTAAATTGTACCTAAAGAATGAAAGTTAAAATTTTGAAAATGAAAGATAGAATTTTAAAACTAATTTGTACTTAAAAAATGAAAGTTAAAAATTTGAAAATGGAAGTTAGAATTTTAAAACTAATTTGTACCTAAAGAATGAAAGTTAAAATTTTGAAAACCAATAAGTTAAAATTTTAAAATTAAATTAAAGATAAAGAATGAAAACCATAATTATGTAACTTTTATTTAATCGTAACAATTTATGCCAAACATAAAAGTATACCATATCAAAATCATATTTGACACTTATTTTGACTCCCCTTTATTTAAAAATAAATTGTCCCTCAAAAATTCATGGGACCACATGTTCCAAAAATAAATATCTATAAAAATTCAAACACATTTTGACTTCTGTTAGTAGTTAAAATGACAAGTATAAGAGGTTTTGTCTATGCAGGAGCCAAAATACCCCTGAATGCCCCTGATTAGACAAATTGTTTGTATTTGTTAAATAATTTAAAATTTGTCAAATAACTATTCTCTCCACTTTTTATTTTAATTAATAAATAAAACTAAATTATCTAATCACATGGATTTTGACCCATATCGACCCATAGACATTACCGGTGCAATGAGTATATTCCTAAACGACAACCACCAACAAATTGTTTGGCAGAAAAGACAAAACCCACTCCAGTCGCACTTCATCCTCCACCTCGGCCATTCACTTTTCGGTTTCGTTATCCACTTTATTGCCAACCCCACAACGAGACTGTTTCATGCATTTCAATTCCAGAGGCGTTATACATGTAAAACATATATACAGTAAACATACATATATATATGTATACAGTAAATAGATATCTATTTATATAATTGTTATTGACTAAATAAGAAGAAAAGGTTGAAGGAGAAGGAGTTGTGATTGCTTGAAGGGATTTTCGAGAAGATCAGTGATGGAGATGGAAATGGATCTCAGTCAGTAAGCCAGCATATATATGTAAGATTTGGATCTATTATTTGCAAAGTGAGTTGTATGTTTTCAGATCAAACATTGTTGTTACTTTCTAACCATTGTATCAGTTTAAATGCTTTAATCAAGGTTGACCTAATAGTCATTGTATAAATCATTTAATCAAGGTTGTATTCTAATAGAATGTACTTAAGTCCTCTAACAAGGGGCACTCCTAACATGGTGGTTGAAATCCTTTAACTGGGTCACACCTAGCAGTGTGTTTGTAAACCTTTGATAGGGTTGGTTTTTCACATAGCTCACTTCAGAAGAGTGAAAATATCAACAAAATGTTACAAAGTGGTTTTTCCCAAATTGGGTTTCCACTATAAATCTTGTTGTCAATACTTGTGTGAATTTTTTTTTAAAAACATTTTTGTGTTTTGCAAGTTAAATATTGTTGGATATTAGACATCACTATTATATATGTTTCTGATATACATTCTGTAATGATGGAGTAGCTGTTGGTTGTTAGATCTGAGTTGTTGAAGTGTTTAAAAGTTTACTTATACATATGGACCTGAGAACAACTGATTCACCCCCCCCCCTCTTTGTTGTTCTAAATCATATTAACAAGTAGAGACTAGAAATTAATATTTAAAAATTAAGATATAGGTAGACAGTAGAAAACTTTCAAATTAAAAATTAAAGTTTAGGTACAAAATGGAAGTTCAAATTTTAAAAATAAGTTATATGTAGAAAGTGGAAATTAAAATTTAAACATTAAATTGTAGAGAGAAACTACAAACTAAAATTTAAAAATTCAAAGATAATGAAAAAATTATGGGTTGAATCTACTTATGTCTCATTTGCTTTATCTAATTTTGAAAAAAGAAACTACACATTCATAAATTGTGGCAATAGACAATTTCTTTATTTTCCTCATTAAATATCTTGTTTTTATGAAATTAATTTAGTTGTTTATAAGATTAATTTATAAATTCTATTCAATATTTTACATTTGTTATTCTTACAAATTTTTAGACTACAAATAATCCATTCAATTTTCACTAGATAGTTTTTCTTTCAATATTTTCATTATCATTTAGAGGCATTATTTGATCAATCATGATCTCACATTTTCCAATTAATAAATAAAATTAATTCAAAATAAGATATAAAAAAATAATATATAGAAGGAAAAAGTCTGAAGGAAAAACCTTACAAGGGTTAATTTCACAAAAAAAAAAGTGTAATGAAATAAATAGATTCCTTTACTGAAATTGGCTTTATGAAAACCTTTGGCATAAATCCTAGAAGGTTTAGGACAAGTTAGGTCTAACAAAAGTGTAAATAAATAAATAAAATTCCTTTTACTAAGATCACAATCAATTGTTAGTGTAAATAAGGTTATTTCATACCTACTTAAATTGTCACTTTTAGATGTTACATCAAAATAGACCCAAAACAAAATAGAAATCAACTACTCATTTCAAAATCAATACATTTAACTTGAATCTTCATTATTCTTTAACTAAATTTATTTCAACATATCTCATAGATCTTAACACTTCACACCTCATTGACAAAGCTCAAATGTATATGTTATAATAAGATTTTATGTAATTTTAAAGTAAACCAAAAAGGGAGTTTAATGTTCTTTTTTAAACGAACTCCTTTGACTTATATCAAGAATCCACTCAGAGAAGTGAATGAGGTAATTCCATGCATGGATTATATGTGGAACACAATGATAATCATCCAAGTGTAATTCACATTTTTATAGAATGCTCATATATAATTGGTCATGACTTAAATGCCTAATAATATCATTTAATTTTTAAATTTACACTTTTTTATGTTCTAAAGGGATGAGTTTAAATGGTCAAAGCTTTGAGTTCTAGAATCATGGAGACCCAAATTCAAACCCAAAAAGACATCTAATGTGCATGTCTTAGTTGTTCCTCATGGTCTCCCTTGGTCAACTTATTATGTGGAAGTCATTGAACTAGATAAGTGAATTTTAAAATTGTGACTCCTTGTCTTCCAAAAGTGGTTTCTAGTGTGGTTGCGTAAAAGATGTTGATATCAATCTCATGGTTGTTTTTTATAAGACCTTGTAAATTAGTCTCAAGCTACTGATCATATGACTAGTGTGGTTTCTCAAAAGGAGTTGATGTTAGTCTTATAGTTGTGTTTGCAAGAATTTGTATTGCTCTCATGTTGATGTTCACATGAACCTAATCTTTGTATATCAGCTATATAATTTTTTTTAACACATTTTATAATTTAAAATTCTATTCATAAATAAATATATTTTAAAAGTAAAAAGCTAATTTGTAGATAGGGAGTGGAAGATAAAATTAGAGAAATAAGTTGATATTACTCTCATGGTTGTCTTTATAAGAGCTTGTAATGGTCTCATGTTGATACTCATATGAATAGTGTAGTTGCTTGAAAGGAGATGATATTAGTCTCATGGTTGTGCTCACAAGAGCTCATATTGATTTCATTTTGATTCTCATATAAACACAATATTTGTATATTAGCAATATAAAAAAGTTTAACACATTTTATAAGTTCAAATTTTATCCATAAAATATTACATTTTTAAATTTTAAAGCTAAGTTTAGGTAGAGAGTGGAAGTTATAATTTAAAAACTAAGATGTAGGTAGAGACTGGAAGTTACTATTTAAAAACTAAATTGCAGGTAGAGAGTGGAAGTTAAAGTTTAAAAATTGAATTATAGGTACAAAGTGGAAGTCAAAATTTAACAACTAAGTTATAGGTAGAGAGTGGAAGTTAACATTTAAAAATTAAGTTGTACGTAGAGGGTGGAAGTTAAAGTTTAAAAATTAAGTTGTAGGTAGAGGGTGGAAGTTAAAGTTTAAAAAATTATTAGTAGAAAGTGGAAGTCAAAATTTAACAACTAGGTTTAGGTAGAGAGTGGAAGTTAAAGTTAAAAACTAAATTATAAGTAGAAAGTGGAAGTCAAAACTTAAAATCTAAGTTATATGAAGAGAGTGGAAGTTAACATTTAAAAATTACGTTGTAGGTAGAAAGTGGAAGTTAAAGTTTAAAAACTAAATTATAGTGGATAGTGGAAGTCAAAATTTAAAACCTAAATTGTAGGAGAGAGTAGAAGTTAACATTTAAAATCTAAATTGTAGGTAAAGAGTGGAACATAACATTTTATAATTAAATTTTAGGTAGATCATGAAAGTTAACATTTAAAAATTAAATTGTACGCAAAAAGGTGAAGTGAAATTTTAAAAACTAAGTTATAAATATAAGGTGGAAGTTAATATATTTTAGAAACTATATTGCACTAGAGAATAGAAATTAAAATTTGAAAACTAAATTACAAACAGAGGGTGCAAATCAAAGTTGTAAAACTAAATTGTACCTAAAAAATGAAAGTTAAAATTTTGAAAATGAAAGTTAGAATTTTAAAACTAATTTGTACCTAAAGAATGAAAGATAAAATTTTGAAAATAAAAGTTAGAATTTTAAAACTAATTTGTACCTAGAGAATGAAAGTTAAAATTTGAAAATTAAATTAAAGATAAAGAATGAAAATCATAATTATGTAACTTTTATTTAATTTTAATAATTTATGCCAAACATAAAAGTATAACATATGTCAATCATATTTGACATCTATTTTGACTCCCTTTTATTTAAAAATAAATTCTCTCTCAAAAATTCATGGGACCACATGTTCCAAAAATATCTACAAAAATTCAAACACATTTTGACTTATCTTACTACTTAAAATGACAAGTGTAAGAGGTTTTGTCTATGCAGGGGCCAAAATACCCCTGGAATGCCCCTGATTAGGCAAATTGTTTGTATTTGTTAAATAATTTAAAATTCATAAAATAACTGTTCTCTACACCTTTTAATTTAATTAATAAATGAAAATAAATTATCTAATCACATACATTTTGACCCATAGACATTGCCGGTGCAATGAGTATATTCCTAAACGACAACCACCGACAAATTGTTTGGCAGAAAAGACAAAGCCCACTCTAGTCGCACTTCATCCTCCACCTCGGCCATTCACTTTTCAGTTTCGTTATCCACTTTATTGCCAACCCCACAACGAGACTGTTGCATGCATTTCAATTCCAGAGGCGTTATACATGTAAAACATATATACAGTAAACATACATATATATACAGTAAACAGATATCTATTTATATAATTGTTATTAACTAAATAAGAAGAAAAGGTTGAAGGAGAAGGAGTTGTGATTGCTTGAAGGGATTTTTGAGAAGATCAGTGATGGAGATGGAAATGGATCTCAGTCAGTAAGCCAGCATATATATGTAAGATTTGGATCTATTATTTGCAAAGTGAGTTGTATGTTTTCAGATCAAACACTGTTGTTACTTTCTAACCATTGTATCAGTTTAAATACTTTAATCAAGGTTGACCTAATAGTCATTGTATAAATCATTTAATCAAGGTTGTATTCTAATAGAATGTACTTAAGTCCTCTAACAAGGGGCACTCCTAACATGGTGGTTGAAATCCTTTAACTGGGTCACACCTAGCAGTGTGTTTGTAAACCTTTGATAGGGTTGGTTTTTCACAGAGCTCACTTCAGAAGAGTGAAAATATCAACATTTTACAAAGTGGTTTTTCCCAAATTGGGTTTCCACTATAAATCTTGTTGTCAATACTTGTGTGAATTTTTTTGTTTAAACATTTTTGTGTTTTGCAAGTTAAATATTGTTGGATATTGGACATCACTGTTATATATGTTTCTGATATACATTCTGTAATGATGGAGTAGATGTTGGTTGTTAGATGTAAGTTGTTGAAGTGTTTAAAAGTTTACTTATACATCTAGACCTGAGAACAACTGATTCACCCCCCCCCCCTCCTCTTTGTTGTTCTAAATCATATTAACAGGTAGAGACTAGAAATTAATATTTAAAAATTAAGATATAGGTAGACAGTAGAAAACTTTCAAATTAAAAATTGAAGTTTAGGTACAAAGTGGAAGTTCAAATTTTAAAAATAAGTTATATGTAGAAAGTGGAAATTAAAATTTAAACATTAAATTGTAGAGAGAAACTAAAAACTAAAATTTAAAAATTCAAAGATAATGAAAAAATTATGGGTTGAATCTACTTATGTCTCATTTGCTTTATCTAATTTTGAAAAAAGAAACTACACATTCATAAATTGTGGCAATAGACAATTACTTTATTTTCCTCATTAAATATCTTGTTTTTATGAAATTAATTTAGTTGTTTATAAGATTAATTTATAAATTCTATTCAATATTTTACATTTGTTATTCTTACAAATTTTTAGACTACAAATAATCCATTCAATTTTCACTAGATAGTTTTTCTTTCAATATTTTCATTATCATTTAGAGGCATTATTTGATCAATCATGATCTCACATTTTCCAATCCATAAATAAAATTAATTCAAAATAAGATATAAAAAAATAATATATAGAAGGAAAAAGTCTGAAGGAAAAACCTTACAAGGGTTAATTTCACAAAAAAAAAAAAGTGTAATGAAATAAATAGATTCCTTTACTGAAATTGGCTTTATGAAAACCTTTGGCATAAATCCTAGAAGGTTTTAGGAAAAGTTAGGTCTAACAAAAGTGTAAATAAATAAATAAAATTCCTTTTACTAAGATCACAATCAATTGTTAGTGTAAATAAGGTTATTTCATACCTACTTAAATTGTCACTTTTAGATGTTACATCAAAATAGACCCAAAACAAAATAGAAATCAACTACTCATTTCAAAATCAATACATTTAACTTGAATCTTCATTATTCTTTAACTAAATTTATTTCAACATATCTCATAGATCTTAACACTTCACACCTCATTGACAAAGCTCAAATGTATATGTTATAATAAGATTTTATGTAATTTTAAAGTAAACCAAAAAGGGAGTTTAATGTTCTTTTTTAAACGAACTCCTTTGACTTATATCAAGAATCCACTCAAAGAAGTGAATGAGGTAATTCCATGCATGGATTATATGTGGAACACAATGATAATCATCCAAGTGTAATTCACATTTTTATAGAATGCTCATATATAAATGGTCATGACTTAAATGCCTAATAATATCATTTAATTTTTAAATTTACACTTTTTTATGTTCTAAAGGGATGAGTTTAAATGGTCAAAGCTTTGAGTTCTAGAATCATGGAGACCCAAATTCAAACCCAAAAAGACATCTAATGTGCATGTCTTAGTTGTTCCTCATGGTCTCCCTTGGTCAACTTATTATGTGGAAGTCATTGAACTAGATAAGTGAATTTTAAAATTGTGACTCCTTGTCCTCCAAAAGTGGTTTCTAGTGTGGTTGCGTAAAAGATGTTGATATCAATCTCATGGTTGTTTTTTATAAGACCTTGTAAATTAGTCTCAAGCTACTGATCATATGACTAGTGTGGTTTCTCAAAAGGAGTTGATGTTAGTCTTATAGTTGTGTTTGCAAGAATTTGTATTGCTCTCATGTTGATGTTCACATGAACCTAATCTTTGTATATCAGCTATATAATTTTTTTTAACACATTTTATAATTTAAAATTCTATTCATAAATAAATATATTTTAAAAGTAAAAAGCTAATTTGTAGATAGGGAGTGGAAGATAAAATTAGAAAAATAAGTTGATATTACTCTCATGGTTGTCTTTATAAGAGCTTGTAATGGTCTCATGTTGATACTCATATGAATAGTGTAGTTGCTTGAAAGGAGATGATATTAGTCTCATGGTTGTGCTCACAAGAGCTCATATTGATTTCATTTTGATTCTCATATAAACACAATATTTGTATATTAGCAATATAAAAAAGTTTAACACATTTTATAAGTTCAAATTTTATCCATAAAATATTACATTTTTAAATTTTAAAGCTAAGTTTAGGTAGAGAGTGGAAGTTATAATTTAAAAACTAAGATGTAGGTGGAGACTGGAAGTTACTATTTAAAAACTAAATTGCAAGTAGAGAGTGGAAGTTAAAGTTTAAAAATTGAATTATAGGTACAAAGTGGAAGTCAAAATTTAACAACTAAGTTATAGGTAGAGTGTGGAAGTTAACATTTAAAAATTAAGTTGTACGTAGAGGGTGGAAGCTAAAGTTTAAAAATTAAGTTGTAGGTAGAGGGTGGAAGTTAAAGTTTAAAAAATTATTAGTAGAAAGTGGAAGTCAAAATTTAACAACTAGGTTTAGGTAGAGAATGGAAGTTAAAGTTTAAAAACTAAATTATAAGTAGAAAGTGGAAGTCAAAACTTAAAAACTAAGTTATATGAAGAGAGTGGAAGTTAACATTTAAAAATTACGTTGTAGGTAGAAAGTGGAAGTTAAAGTTTAAAAACTAAATTATAGTGGATAGTGGAAGTCAAAATTTAAAACCTAAATTGTAGGTAGAGAGTAGAAGTTAACATTTAAAATCTAAATTGTAGGTAAAGAGTGGAACATAACATTTTATAATTAAATTTTAGGTTGATTATGGAAGTTAACATTTAAAAATTAAATTGTACACAAAAAGGTGAAGTGAAATTTTAAAAACTAAATTATAGATATAAAGTGGAAGTTAATATATTTTAGAAACTATATTGCACTAGAGAATAGAAATTAAAAATTGAAAACTAAACTATAAATAGAGGGTACAAATCAAAGTTTTAAAACTAAATTGTACCTAAAGAATGAAAGTTAAAATTTTGAAAATGAAAGTTAGAATTTTAAAACTAATTTGTACCTAAAGAATGAAAGATAAAATTTTGAAAATAAAAGTTAGAATTTTAAAACTAATTTGTACCTAAAGAATGAAAGTTAAAATTTGAAAATTAAATTAAAGATAAAGAATGAAAATCATAATTATGTAACTTTTATTTAATTTTAATAATTTATGCCAAACATAAAAGTATAACATATGTCAATCATATTTGACATCTATTTTGACTCCCTTTTATTTAAAAATAAATTCTCTCTCAAAAATTCATGGGACCACACGTTCCAAAAATATCTACAAAAATTCAAACACATTTTGACTTATCTTACTACTTAAAATGACAAGTGTAAGAGGTTTTGTCAATGCAGGGGCCAAAATACCCCTGGAATGCCCCTGATTAGGCAAATTGTTTGTATTTGTTAAATAATTTAAAATTCATAAAATAACTGTTCTCTGCACCTTTTAATTTAATTAATAAATGAAAATAAATTATCTAATCACATGCATTTTGACCCATATTGACCCATAGACATTGGGGGTGCAATGAGTATATTCCTAAACGACAACCACCGACAAATGGTGTGAGAGAAAAGACAAAGACCACTCCAGTCGCACTTCATCCTCCACCTCGGCCATTCACTTTTCGACTTCGTTATCCACTTTATTGCCAACCCCACAACGACACTGTTTCATGCATTTCAATTCCACAAGCGTTTTACATGTAAAACATATAAACAGTAAACATACATATATATATACAGTAAACATATATCTGTTTATATACAGCAACCATCATATATACATAGAGTATATATAGAGAGAGCGTCTTCAAGAGCACTGCATCTATAGGAGGAAACGAATGGATAAAAAAAGTCAAGCCAGCTGAGCAGAATACAGTGCTACAAGCTGGGCTTGTACAATTGCCTGGAGAAAATAGCAGGGAATGAGACCCGGGGGCTTCACTGGAGCATCCCTCTGATATCCCATTCATAGTAGCGCATCATATCAGACTATACAACAAATTTACAAATACACATCTAAAACCAGAGCAACCATTGTCTGTTTGTAGCCGTGAGAAACAGAATATGACTGGGAATGTAGTTCAATTATTTGACAAGTCTTCACAGCTCCTGCTGAGCGAGCTCTTGGGAAGTAATGAACGTGCCATGGAATCCATAAGGGACTCTCGACGGCAGCTTGACCGACGCAATCTGTTTCAGAGTCGCCGACGTGGCATCCAGAACGAGCAGCTCGGACTGCCAAGCCTCCTCGTTGTGGATGAAAGTGAGAACGTACCCGTCATCTTCCGGCGCAGAAGGATCCAACGTCCTCGGAACGAAGAACGGCTCGCCGCCATAGCAACCCTTCTTGTACTCAATTTTCCCGACGACACTTCCCGGCGACGCCGCATGCAAATCCACCTTCGCGATCCCGGAAACCTTAGGCCACGGTTCTGCAATCGCCAAGTACGCAAACCGGGCCTTTCGTCCGAGCTTGTTCCGGTTCACCTGCCCGGCCTCCAAGTTCATCGGAGTAATTTCGCGGCGGGTGGAGCCCCCGGTTCTGAGATTGAGCCGGATTTCGGAGAGAACGCTCCTCAGAGCTTCATCGGACTCGTTGAAAATGGAATCCGGCGGTGTCATGCAAGACCCAATGATGACTACTTCGTCTTCGTTCTCCTCCCAGGCGTTCCACAAGTGAAAACAGAAGCAATCTGGAACTTCGACCCATTTCATCCGGGACTCGTCGGAATCATACTTGGGCAGAACCCCGAATCTGGGGACTTTCTCCCTGTCGTAGATGACCGGCGAGCCGCCTGTAATCATCTCCTGGAGCTTGAACACGACCTGCTGGTCCGGAACCACAACGAAGTTCTCGGTAATGGCGAAATCGTGCATCATGGTGGGCTCCTTCACAGAGATTTCCACATCGGGGCCCTTTGATCCGTCGGGATGAAACATGAAGTACTTGAGATACGGCTTCTTTATCACATTATAACTCAGTGCAAACATCTCCTTGGACTCCGGATCAATCTTCGGGTGCGCAATCATGGCGGACTCCAGCTGCCCGTCGAAATCAAAACGGCCCGCTGTCTCCAAGTCACCGTCCTCGGTTACTCTAACCGCGTACGGCAAATCGTCCTCGGACATGGCGAGAAGGCGGCCGTTGAAGTAAACGAGCCCGGCATTAGCGACTCCCATGCCTTTGGAGGCATCGAGCAGTCCGAACAGACCGCGGGCATAGAAGAGCATTAACCTTGCTATGCCGGAGTGGCCGTGGAGTTCACCGATTGCTTTGGGATAAAAAGCCCGGCCGAGCTTTTCCTCCTGGAGCAGCCTGTGGGTCCTGGTGAATCTGCTGCAGTAACTGGCGGTACCACCGTTGAGGCTGACGGAGTGCACCATGCCGTCGCCGTCGAATAAATGGTGGCCGGCCAGGGGCTCGAACAGCGGATTCGCGCCGTTTCTCACATACACGCCTTCCAAGCATCGAGGAATCTTTCCCACTACTTCGAGCTCGTGCTGCACTGGACTCTCCGGTACCGGAGCAAAGTTCCCGGCGATTTGAATTTCCGGGTCCACGGTCTTTGGCAGCGGGAACTTCTTCTCGAGTCCCGCTATGAAACTCCTCTCGACCGCATCCAACGTCGCCGCCACGAACCTCTGGACTGGATTCCACCCGCAAGATTTCGACTTTGAGCCCGGAAAAACTTTTGGGTCGGCTCGATTTGGGGCGTCGAATCTCCGGTCGGGCTCGGATCTCCATGTGACGGGAGTTTCCATGATGGGTTTTTCGTGAGGGAAAGTTTTATCAATTGGGCAGGTGGAGCTTGCAGCAATGAAGTGGGCTCGAATATCTACTTTTCTTTGTGTTCTTCTTCTACTGGAGTATGAATTCCTAGTCCTAGACTCGGATTCTTGTATCCATTGTGAGGGTTTTCCTAGAGTAATCCTTGTGCATTTGCTATGAATCAAGAATCTATTCGAGGAACTCATAGTCATCACAATTGCAGCAATGAAAACGAAGGGGAGCTCTCCTGAAAGCCTTCGTTATGGTTGACGTGATGGTTGATGCAGAAATACAAATGGGAAAAGGAGAGGAAGATAGCTAGGTGCAGTGGGGGCTCTTTTGGAGGTTATTTGCTATGTATTGAAAATCTATTCGAGGAGCTCATGGTCATGACAATTGCAGGCACGAAAATGAAGAGAAATTCTCTAGAAAGCCTACGTTATGGTTGTCGTAATTGGTGATGCAGAAAGACAATGGAGGAAAATGAGAAAGATGATTTGGTGTAGTGGGACACTTTGGAGGATATTTATAGAAGAAATTGTTGGTGTGATTTCGGGAAAGAAGTTCCAGGGAGTTCCGCACGTCGATTGCGGCCACGTGTGAGGGGTTGTGCATTGAACACGGTAAAAAAAGAGTGGGTTTGGAAATGGAACGGCAGAGCACGACGGTATTGAATAAATCGTAATAAAACGTAAAATATACAAGGGAAGTTTGAAAAAAAAACTTAAGAGTCCCCCATTGGTAAGATATGCGTTTTAGTTTACGATTTAGACGTTGCCGAGCACGACATGTTTTCATTCTTTTTAATCGTACTCCCGACTTGCCCAGCCGTCAATGTTGTATGTTTCCGCCACGGACACCGTCCCACTCCATCTCCACTTTTCTTTGTCCCTCCCGTTTGGTCGCTTTATGCCCTTTCTTTCTTCCTTCTTTCCCCTGTCCCTCCTCTTTTTGCTAAAAACCATCACCAAGGTCATTAATCAGAACTGTAATGTTTCTCGCTTTTGCTTTCTTTTTTAATGTCATGTGAATGAGACTAGAAACCTTTTAAAAAGCATATTACTTTTGTATTGGTTAGATAGAGATTCAGTTGAGTTTAAGCTTCTTTTAGGGCCAGAGGAATTTCTTTTGAGCATTATAATTATCATTCATAAAATAACTTCGAATAGAACCTCTAATAGGACAAGGTTAATTCTCTTTAGGATTAAAACCAATAATTAGAAATCATTATCATTGAGTAAGCTTGCATTTTCTTAGGGTGAAACTAATTCTCTTGAGGATTACAATTACCACCCACAAGTCACCATCATCGGGTATGTCCAGGTAGAGCCTCTCTTAGGGAAAGACTGATTCTTTCAAGAATTAAAGACACCACCCACAAGTCACCATCACTAGGTATGTACAGGTAGAGTCTTTCTTAGGGTGAGACTAATTCTCTCAAGGATTACAACCACCACCCACAAGTCGCTGTCATCAGGTAAGTCTAGTTAAAGCCTCTCTAAGGGCAAGACTGATTCTCTCGAGTATTACAACCATCACCCACAAGTCACCATCATTGGGTAAGTCTGGCTAGAGCCTCTCTTAAGGTGAGACTAATTCTCTCGATAATTGCAATCGCCACCTACAAGTCACCATCATCAAGTAAGTCTAGATAGACAAAATTGACCTAAGGACATATATGCAAAGGACACAAAGACCTTAACCAACTACGCCACTCATTTTGATCAATGCATTTGATTTAATCTCCCATGTGCACTAATATATGCCTATTAAATCAATAATGAAAGACAACGATTGGAAAAATTAAATGTTTGATTATAAAAAATTTATAAATAAGACTACTTCAAATATATTCAGAGTAACTATATTATTGATATAAATGAATCAATCTCCGTTAAAATAAAAGGAAGACGATTTTGGATTATTAGATTATTCAACACTAATGAAGTAGAAGGAAAAAGAACAAAAAATAACTAACACATTTCAAAAGTTAGATTTTTTTTCAAAACACTCTATTTAAACAAGTCAAAGACTATCCTTCTTATTCTATGTAATCTATCATACTATATCGTCTTAAAATGGAAGCACCCATGTTAGGACATGTTTAGCCCTCCTTAGTGGATGCTTTGGACTCAATTCAAATGCCTCATATATATCCATGAATGTGCATATGAAATTGTACTAGTTCGGGGCATGTTTAGTCCCTTTCCTCACTTCTTTTCCCCACTTGCCAAGCCCTCGAGGCAATTCTGGAAGGCCCCGCCCTTTAGGTTTAGGCCGAATTTTGGCCCTAACCCTCAGGTTTAGACTAAATTTTGACCATGACCTTCTGGGTCACCCTCTTCGAGATCCTAGACCTTTTCAGAATTTTAAATTTCTTCCCGCCTTCTAGTCGACCCTTTTCGATTTTAGAGATGAAATGGGTATAAATAGATGCCTTCTCTTTTCATTTGATATACACAAGTTCTTACATTCAATCACACATGCATACAAGCCTTCATATTGCATTCAAAAGCATTCTACAAGTATTCATAAGTATTTTTGGAGCATTCAAGGAGATCCTTTTTCAACACTTCAAGGCTTCAAGCATTGGAGATCTCTTTCATTCTAGGAGCTTTCAAGGAGTTCATTGGAGGCCTTTTCATCCTTCTTTCATGTTCTTGTATCCACCTTTCAAGATCTAACTTCCTTCCTTGATGATAGTGGAGTTGGCAATCAAGGAAGGGCTTCTTCATTCTTCATTCTTGCACACCTATCATTTGAGTACATGGAGTACATCTACATCCATTGATCTATTGACTTGGTGAGGTGGATCTGTTGCATTTGATTAAGATGTCCTACTCTTCTATAAGATTCAATTACATTAGAGAACTTCTTCATCCTTGTGGAATACGGATCTAAATCCTCCTCAAGGGTTTCTACAAAAATGAGGTAAATTCATACATTTTATTTAATTTTTACATACATACTTTCATATTTATATTTAAGGTTGATTTATTGATGCAGGAGCATCTTGGGTCCTTGGAAATCATGTGTCACCAAAAAGAATTTGGAGTTTGTCTGTGTTGCTCAGTTTCTGCTTTGACCGAGTTGGTCGGTAGTTGGTCAGTTCTCTCCTGGGTGGTCGGTTATTTCACTAGCACTCGACATTGTCTGTCTACTGCTCGATTATCTTGCTTACCGATGGGTTCAATTTTGTTTCCTATTGTGCCTGACTTGTGCATTTATATTGGATCATGGAATTAATGTTTGTATCCATCATTGGGAAGCGTGTGGTCCCAGATTTGACTGTTACTTTCATTAATTATGGATCTGAAGGCTGGCTTAGCTCGGTAGCTTCTTGTATAAATGTAGATGTTTGGTAGTAGTTTAGGAGCTAGTTTTGAGAGAAGATAATAGACATTAGATTGGAGATTTCTGACAGATCCTCGCATGTTTGAGGACTTCTATAATTCATTGTAATATATGGCCCTAATTGGGAAGGCCTTACAATCCGGCATGTATGGTTCCAATTGATGATAATATATGAAAGATCTGACATTCTCTCTCTCACTCTTGTTGTTTGTTGCTTCTACATGTGTGTTGCAGGCTTGGATCATTAGGGTGCGCCATCCTTTGGCCCCTCTTGTTCCCTGCCTTGCGTTAGGTGGTACCAGAGAAAGGTGAGATCTTGATCTAGTTTTGTGGATCTAGGTTTGTAGGTTCCTCTTGAAGCCCTAGTTGAATTGTTGTGGGGTAGCAAATTACGATCTGACTTGCAATTGCAGAGGGTTGTCAAGATGGTTCGTGGGAGGCAAGATGCAGATCCAGGATTGGCAAATATGCTAAGACAGATTGCTGCTAGGTTAGAAGCAGTAGAAACGGCCCAAAGAAGAGGCAAACATCTTGAAGATGTTAGTGATGATGAAATTGAAGAAGAACAGGCAAATGCAGAACCTGCTCCTGTTATGGATCAAGGTGAAGAAAGATTTTTGAAGGCTTTGACAATTCTAAAGCCAACACCACATTTCAATCCTCTTGAGTATAGTGGAAAACTAGATTCTGATGAATTGGTGGACTCGATCACCGAGATGGAAAAGTATTTTGAATATGAAAACATTCCTGAGGATAAGAAGGTGAAGATTGCAAGCACAAAGTTGAAAAGTCATGCATCCTTATGGTGGGAACATATGCAATTGGATAGGAAGAGGAAAGGAAAAGACAAAATCAAGGTATGGAGTAAAATGGTCAATAAGTTGAAAGGAAAGTTCTTACCCTGTGATTATCAGATTAACCTAGTTCGGTGAATGCAAAGTTTGAGATAGAAAGACAGCTCAGTAAAAGAGTATACTGAGGAATTCTATAGAATGGATATCAGATCTGGACATGATGAAGAAGATGTGGAAAGAATCAACAGATACTTGAATAGTTTGAGGGTTTCCATCCAAGAGGAAATTAGTATGGTCAAGTTGGAGAACATTGAAGAGGCTTATCAATTTGGTTTGAAAGCCAAGGAGAAATTGAACAAGAGACATGAACTGAGACAGAGAGGTCGAGGTGGTAGATTCCCTAGAGGAAGAGGTAGATAGAATGGTGAAAATAGTAGATCTGAACCGGAAAAGACAAATCTGGACAAAGGCAAGACCAAGTGGAAAGGTGAAAGTTCTAGAGGTAGAGGCAATAACTACCAAGGTGGTTACAACAGAGGAAGTTTCTGAGGAACTTGTTATAATTGTGGAGAAGAAGGACAGATCTTTTGAATCTACACAAGCTAGTAGAAAGGCTGGTAGTAGTAGGAATGCTTTGGTGCAAGAAGAGTCACCGAATGAACCTGAGAAAGAAAATAACTTGATGGTAAGGAGAGCACTGTGGAATGAAAGCAAGAAGGAAGATCTAGTAAGGAAAAGTTTGTTCAAGACCAGATGTAGAGTTTCTGACAAAGTTTGAAAGGTAATCATTGACAGTGGTAGCTTGGAGAATCTGGCATCTAAAGAGATGGTCAAAAAATTGCAGTTGGAAAGGTTGGTACATCTGAAGCCCTATCAAATTTCATGGATCAAAGATGAGCATACACTCCTGGTAAGTGAACAATGTTATGTGAATTTGAAGATTGGAAAATACTATGATAAGGTGTTATGTGATATCATGCCTATGGATTGTTGTCATATTTTGTTGGGTAGACCTTGGCAATATGATAGACATGCTATATATGATGGGAGATTGCATAAGTATACTATTGTGGTTGATGGAAAGAAACAAATCTTGTTACCATTGATGGAAGAACCTATTAGTAATGTTTGCACATCTGTGAAAGTTTGTTTGATGTAAGGAAGAAAGTTTGTTAACTCTATATAGTGTTAATATGGAATCAACCTTATTTAAAATGTTAAGGGGGAACAAGGGATCTATTCTCAAACCCAAATTCCCACCAAGGAGATCCAATTCGATCAACCGAAGAGGCTAATGTAGAATCAGATCAATTTGATGGAGAATATGAAAGAAAGAATAAATCTGATGTTTCCCTAGGTAAAATGTGTTATACTTGAAATTGAAATAATTGAAGTGCAACTACTAACCTTGAATTAGGGTAGATCTGGAAAATACTAAATTATGGCTTCTGTATGAACTTTCTGAAGATTTCGTCACCTGTTTTGGACTGGAAATGTTGAGGCGGACAAAACCCAAAAATCTTTTCTCCAAATTCACACAGGTCGACTTTGACCTTTTAAAAGGTTAAAGACCACATTATTTATTTGAAGTCCAATTTCGATCCTGTTCGTAGATCCTGAAAGATTGTCAAAAAGGGTATCCAAATTCGCTCTTAGATCTGAGATTTCACACCTGTACCTACAAGAAAATGAGTGTTTTTTGGTTGTATGGGGGGTTTGCCTTAGTCAAACCCCAGTTTAGGAATTAACCTTGAAATTGAATTGAAATATATTGTGCATAAACAAAGTAATTCAAACAAATCACCTCGCTTATGTTGAAATCCTTGAAGAGGATTCAAATCCTCAAATCCACAAGTAAGAATGCTTCAATGGATGGCAAGATGTCTCTAATCAATGGTATTTTGATCTTCAACACCAATCTTGATTTGATCTTTGCATATGAGAAGGCTTGAATGGATGGAGAAGGGTGAATCTTCAAGAGGGGCTCCAAAGATATTGAATCCTTCAATGGCTAACAATGGATCTCCTTGATGGATGAATGCTTGAACACTTGAATACTTGAAAACTTGCTTGCACTTGAGAGCTCTAGATACTTGATTGAGAAAACTTGATTATGAGATATGAAAACTTGATGATGAAAATGAGAGAGGAAGGCCTCCTTTTATAGTGATCTAGGGCACACTCCTCTAGATGGGCCACCTTGGAGAATTAAATCCCAATTAGGTCCTCAACTTTAGAAAATATACCTTATTAAATACAATTAAAGGATTTACTATTTCGGAGCCCGAAACAGCCAACCCGAAGGCGAAGAAATAATTTTCCCGAAAGCCAAACTGCCAACATTTGAAATTTGAAATCTTGGCGGGAAGAGGTCAAGGTTGAGGTTGACCCTGACCTGGTCAAGGTCGAGGTAGACTTTGACCTCAAACCCTAACTTTTCCAGGTTTTGCAGTAGAGGTTCTAGGAGATGCCAGAGATGCAGAATTTGGTGTCAGAACAGGACCCAATGTTTGGAACAGTAGAAAATCCCCTGATTGATATGATGAAGGACTAGGAGGTCTCATTTCTAAACCCTACCTAGAAAATAGAGTCATGGAAGAGGGAAAATCAGGAAAGTCCTTAAGACCTTAACCCTAATTTCACCTAGAATGGAGAAATCAAGCGCGAAGAAGAAGTGGAAAGTGGGGAGAAAGCCAAATACATGCAAAGATCCAATCAAGGTGCTTAACATGACCCCAAACCACCTACTCAGAGGGCTAAACACTCTTAACATGGAAGTGCTTCCATTTTAAGACGATACAAAATCATTGAAGAGGAATGATGTATGTTTTGCTATGATTCCTAATAAACCGAGTAAGAAAACAAAGGATAATGTTCCTGAGGAGATTGATAAGTTACTCACTGAGTAAAGTGATATCATTTCTGATAATGTACCTGATGGTTTGCCACCAAAAATAATCATTGATCATTGTATGGATCTAATCCCTGGAGCTAGTTTACCGAATAAGGCACCTCATCGGTTGACACCTACCGAGAATCAAGAATTGAACTGACAGATTCAAGAGTTGTTGGAGAAAGGTTTGATTAGAGAAAGTTTGAGTCCTTGTGCAGTACCTGTTGTATTGGCACCGAAGAAGAATGGAGAATGGAGAATGTGTACTGATTCCAGAGCAATCAATAAGATAACAGTGAAGTATAGGTTTCCTATACCGAGAATGGATGACATAATGGATAGTTTGACTGGAGAAAAGTATTTCACAAAGATTGATTTGAAAAGTGGGTATCATCAAATCAAAATCAGAGAAGGTGATGAATGGAAGACTGCTTTCACGACAAAGGAAGGTTTGTATGAGTGGTTGGCTATGCCCTTTGGTTTAACTAATGCACCGAGTACCTTTATGAGGCTAATGAATGAAGTTTTGAAGAAATTCTTAGGTAAATTTGTGATTGTATATCTTGATGATATTCAGATATTCAGTAAGACCAGAGAAGAATATTTGTCGCATGTTAGACAAGTTTTGTAGAGACTAAAAGAGGAAAAGTTGTTGATAAATCTAAAAAATTGTTCATTCATGAAAGAAGAGATTGTGTATTTGGGATTTTTTATTTCGGTTGATGGTTTGAAGATGGATCCTAAAAAGGTTGAAGCTATTTTAAATTGGCCTACACCTGTGAATGCTAGTGAGGTAAGATCATTTCATGGTTTGGCAAGTTTCTACCAAAAATTCATAAGGAACTTCAGTTCAATTTGTAATGCTATGACTGAGACTATGAGAGGAGACAAAAGAGAATTCAAGTGGACACATGGAGCTAACAGAAGTTTTGAGACTTTGAAGCAGAAGGTTGCTAAATTACCATTTTTGGCATTACTTGATTTCAGTAAGGTATTTCAAGTAGAATGTGATGCAAGTGGAAGTGCAATTGGAGCTATGTTGAGTCAAGAAGGTAAACCTGTTGCTTTCTTTAGTGAGAAGTTGAATGATGCTAGAAGGAAATATTCTATGTATGATCAAGAATTCTATGCTATTGTTCAAGCATTGAAGAAATGGAGACATTATTTGATACCAAGTGAATTTGTGTTATATACTGATCATAAGGCTTTACAATATTTGGGTAGTCAGAATAAGTTGAATCATAAACATATGAAATGGGTTTAGTATTTGTAGAGTTATACATTTGTGATAAAGCATAAGAGTGGATTCACTAACTAAGTTGTTGATGCATTGAGTAGAAGAAGATCTTTGATGACCGAGATGAAAATTGAAGTTCTTGGTTTTGATGAGATGAGAGGTTTGTATGAAAATGACCCTGATTTTTTTGAGCCATGGAGAAAGTGTAGAGCACCTATTCAAGATCAACAAGATACTAAATGGGATGAATATTTTATTCAAGAAGGTATGTTGTTTAAAGGTTTTCAGTTATGTATACCGAGAGGACTAATGAGATCTAATTTGATAAAGGAGAAACATAGGAGTGGTTTGGCTGGACATTTTGGCATTGATAAAACATGGAATTCGCTGAAGGAGAAGTACTTTTGGCCGCAGTTGTATAGAGATGTTCAGAAATTTGTGAAAAGTTGTGGTATTTGTCAAGTTGCAAAAGGAGTAAGTCAGAATACTGGATTATATACACTGATTGTTGTTCCCGAGAAACCTTGGATTGATATCAGTATGGATTTTGTTCTTGGCTTACCAAAGACAGTAAGAGATAATGATTCTATATTTTCTGTTGTGGATAGATTTTCTAAGATGGCACATTTTATACCTTGTAGAAAGATATCAGATGCAGTACATGTAGCAGATCTTTTCTTTAAGGAAATTGTCAGATTGAATGGATTACTGAGGAGTATTATCTCTGACTGAGACAATAAATTTGTTGGATATTTTTGGAAAACACTTTGGAAGAAATTTGGCACCGAGTTGAAGTACAGGTCTACATTTCACCCACAAACCTATGGACAGACTGAGGTTGTGAACAGAAGTTTGGGAAATCTTTTGAGATGCTTAGTTGGAGACACACTGAGTAATTGGGATTCTGTGTTAGAACAAGCAGAGTTTGCATACAATAATTCAATGAATAGGAGTACTGGAAAGACACCATTTGAGATTGTGAATGGCACACAATCGAGAGGAATATCTGATTTGAGAGACATTGCTAATGAGAATAAGAAAAGTGCTGAAGGAGTAAAGTTTTCTGAGTACATGAAGACATTGCATGAAGATGTGAAGCTGAAGCTGGAAGACAGTAATCAGAAATACAAAGACAAAGTTGATAGATCAAGAAGACATAAGACTTTTGATGTTAGTGATGAAGTGATGGTTCATTTGAAGAAAGGCCAGTTTCCTATTGGAACATATGGAAAGCTGAAAATGAAGAAGTTTGGACCTTGCAAGATTCTGAAGAAATTTGAAAGTGGAAATGCATATGAGATTGATCTACCTGATGACATGGACATATCACCAATTTTCAATATTGCTGATTTATATGAGTATCATGAACCTGATGAAGAAGTGAGAGTACTGACAGAATATCCTAAGAAGCAGAATGATGAAGTTGAATAGATTTTGAAGGAAAGAATTGGCAAAAGTACAAGAGGAAAACAATATATGGAATATCTGGTTAAGTGGAAGAATAGGCCGATGGAAGATAGTTCATGGATTTCACAGTCTAAGTTGGATGCAGCTCAGACCAGACCTACCAAATGATTCGGAGAATCATTTCAAAATAAGCCCAGGTGTCTGATGCAGGAGCATCTTGGGTCCTTGGCAATCCTGTGTCACCAAAAAGAATTTGGAGTTTGTCTGTGTTGCTCGGTTTCTGCTTTGACCGAGTTGGTCGGTTTCCTTTGGTTACCTAGTGTGGTTGGTTCTCTCCTGGGCAGTCGGTTATTTCACTGGCGCTCGGCATTGTCTGTCTATTGCTCGGTTATCTTGCTTACCAACGGGTTCAATTTTGTTTCCTATTGTGGCCGACTTGTGCATTTATATTGGATCATGGAATTAATGTTTGTATCCATCATTGGGAAGTGTGTGGTCCTAGATTTGACCGTTACTTCCGTTAATTATGGATCTGAAGGCCGACTTAGCTCAGTAGCTTGTAGTGCCTCTCTAACTCTAACTCATTGAGAATCGTCACTGGTAAGTATTCTGATGGGGAGAGATGCGAGTAAGTAACCCCTGTTTATTTTCCAACAATGATAATGCATGTCTATGTAGAGTTGATGATAGTTAAATATATTGCTTAATTTTATATGTGTCACTGTCATTTCATTTTGATTTATTTATTTATTTGATAAAATTAATAATCCATTAATAAATAAATAAAAATATACAAGACATCTTGTAATACTAATATTCACTAAATTATTAATCTATATTAAAATTACATATTATAATTAGAAAATTAGAAAATATTATAAATATTTAATTATAAAGTAAATGTTTTAAATTATTTTAAATTATATTTAAAAAAATGTATTCTTTTGATAATAATAAAAAAACTATAAATAAAAGCTATCATTTTAAATGAATTAAATAAGGGGGATAATATTCTTTTTTTTAAAAGTAGTAAGCAATCTTAAACTTACCTTTTTGAATTTAGTAAGTAATAAAAGGGAGTTACGTGGAAGATTTAAGAGAAAGCATTTCCTTGGTTTTAGCAACTAAAACATGCCCCTCCTAAAATTTAGTAATAATAAATCATTTTTTTTGAAACGTATGGTAATGGAATTTAAAATAATGTAATATACATAGAATGCATAGAATTCAATAATGACCTCATAGAATTGGGTGAACGATTATGTTATTGTCAACAGGAAGGATTATTGAAATAAGGCAAGCCACAATGTTGTCCCTAACACAAGGAGTTTGTCTTGATTTTAAAATTTTAGTCTTCCTTCAACCCCAGAAAAGAGGTGATAGTTGTACTTTGCCATAATATTAGTATATATTAATATTCTTGGCAATAGATTAAGCACATTAATAACAAATTGATTAGGTTGATAAGTTGTCAAACAGCGATGGAGATGATTGGTTTTGAATAAGAATGGTTGTAAAAGTAAAAGATATAATATCTCTTGGGATGTATACGAAAAAAAAGAAGGGGGGAAGGAGCAACGAGGGCAGAAGGAGGCATAACAGAACAAATGGAGAGATTGACATTGTGATCTCTTAGGTATGTAATATATAACTATATTTTCTTTATTTTATATCTTGCACATCCGTAATGCCAGTTGACTGAGTTTCTCTTGTTTAATACTGAGACACCAAATGCCTAGTAAGCTAATTAGGTTCTTGACTTGATTTTATTTTTGTTTTTTCTTTTAAAAAAAAATGAATTCGTGATTTTAGTATAGTCTAGAAGAAGTTAAAATAATTCTTCTAATTTTGTAGAATCAGATCGATTTAATCTACAAATGTTTTTTTTTATTTGTGTCTCTTGGAATGTTGTATGTGGTATTTAGATATTTCTCTAGTTAGCATTGCAATATGAAAATAACCACAATAGAAATAATAGCTTTCGCTCATACTTAGAGCTTCTTCTTACACCGTTATTTATCTTCCTTACTACCTCTTTCTTCTTAAATCTCACAGTCAATAACAATCTAAAAAAAATATCTCAGAAAAGTTTTCATGATATGGGCTATTGAAATTGAGAAGAAATTATGATCTCTGCAAAATAAAATATTTATAAATTCATTGTTGTCATAAATAATCAATTCTAATAATAGCTGGTATATAAACTACAACAATCTCATTTGTTTTGAACTCTTTCCATTTCTATTGTTACATGAACAGACCAAAACAAATGGTTTCCTAGTTTTACCTTATGTGCATTAACATGATTGGATATAAGCCTTAATTTGTTTTATAGTGATGAGGAGTGCTGGAATAATATATTTTGTTGCAGATATTTAAAAAATAAATTTGTAAAATTAAAGAATCTTATTTATTCTATAGTGATGAGGAGTGCTGGAATAATGTATTTTGCTGCAGATTTTTAAGAATAGATTTGTAAAACTAAAGAGTCTCTTTAAGGAAATTTTATAGAAAAAAAGAAAAGAAAAGATGGAAATATCTAGTAAATTATTTTTAATACTTAAGTTTTTACATTTAGATTTTGATTGTAATTATCAAATGTATGATTAATCTAGTTTAACCTAAAAGTGATATATATATATATATATATATATATATATATATATATATATATATATATATATATATATATATCCAGTGAGTAATTTATTTTGTTGAAAATATTGTTCATTCTTCATCAAAGTTTAGTTGGGATTCTTTATGCAATTCTACTTAATTATAGCTTAAAAGTTAAAACTTTATTTAGGTAAATATACAAAGAGAGAATCTTTATCTTGTATAAATATATGAAATGATTATTCATGAGATAGTAAATATTAGGTTGAAAGTATCTTTAAAACAATAAGAAAAGATTGGATTGTGAAATTGATTTAGAATTAAAAATTTTCTTAATATTCTTCTTTAATTTTAATTCTTGTTATTTAACATATAAGTAAAATTTTGGAAGTATGTGTAGTCTCATGCTAATTCCAATTATATAATTGGTTGATACATGGGTGTCATTTATTTGTTTTAAGTATGGGATGATTGCTAGTGTCCATAGTGTCTTCGTGTTCTCTTGTTATAGGGATAATGTAAGTGGTTGCAACCTTCGGGATAAACATGCTTAACTATAATATATTAGCTCGATCTATTAAGTCTCATGAGGGTTTTTCCTTTCTATGTGATAGATAATTACTTATTTTTTTATAATTATTTATTTTACACAAAGATTGGTATGTGTGACAAGTTAATCTAAAACTAACAATTGTATGACTTAGAAATTAAGAACATGTTTTGCACTAGAGTAGTAGGTTGGTTTATATCCTTATTTGAGATGAGTTCGGTTTAATGTGGACTAAATTAACGAGTCAAACTATGAAGTCTTTGAGCATGAACGTAGGCAAGGCCATCAATGATGAGCCCTCAAGGCTTAGGTCCACTCCTTTAGGGTTGTTTTCTTAAAGTTCTTAATACAAATTTCTCTTTGTCTTAATAATGATCCACACTACTAAGCTATCAATAAAGTATTTATTTATAATAGAATATATCTAATATTTGCATCTAGTTGTTTAGACGTGTGTGTAGTAACAGGTGTTGGACATGGTGGTCATCATGTAAAAGAAAGTTAACGATATTCAGGTATGCAGAATAATAATTTGTTAATTGAATATGACAAGTAGTATAATTTCTTTATTCTCTTGACTTTTGGTAACATTAAATAAATCAAATTAGTTTATGTTATGCTACTTCATTAAAAATATAATA
>BSBK01001864.1:0-7500 GCA_027943335.1 Chamaecyparis obtusa
TAGCAAAAATAGTGTACATGTTCCTTCTACCATCATGCATAGCTTTCCTATCATATTGCCATGGCCTACCCAACAAGATATGAAACACATCCATAGGCCTAATATCACATAAAACCTCATCACAATACTTCCCAATCTTGAATTTAACTAAGCATTGTTCACTTACCACTACCTTGTGTTCATCTTGTATCCGTGCAATCTGATAGGGTTTAGGATGCTTCCACCTATGCAACTTCAATTTGTCAACCAAATCCTCTAAAGCAAGATTATCAAAACTACCACTGTCTATGACAACATTACACACCTTGTTTTGTACATTACATCTGGTTCTAAATTTATTCTTCCTCTGTACCGATTCCTTCTCTGGTTCTCTATGGTATAGGACTCTCTTGGTCATCAAGGTTGCATCTTCCTTTGCTTTATTTTTTTCACTGAACCCGTGGATTTTTTATCACCAAATTCTATTCTCCTACTACTTTCTACCTTCTTATCTGAGTTACCTTGCTTACATTCAAAGGCTCTATGTCATACTTCACCACATTTTAAACAAGTGCCACTTTAACTCCCTTCTTTCACCACCACCTTGTCCTTCATTTCGGTAGGAACTCCTATCATTCCTATTATACCTATCATTGTCCTTAACTTATGACTCAATTTTTCCCTAATCAATAGAAGATCTACCTCTACCTCTTTGAAATATTCCCCCCCTTCCTCTTTGTCTCTACTCATGCCTTCTATTCAACTTCTCTTCAGCCTTCAAGGACCACTTGTAAGACTCTTCCACTCTCCTAATCTGCAACAAGCTGATTTGATCTTATACAAACATATTCAAACCATTAAGGTAGCAAGCAACTTGTTCAACCTCATCATCTATACGACCAGATCTAATGTTCAACTTGTAGAAATCTTCAGTATAACTCTTAACACTTAGGTCTCTTTGCTTCAAGTTCTACAAATTTCTAAATAGATTTACTTGGTAGTCCTCTATACAAAACTTAGCCTTCAACTTATTCACCATCATTTCCTAATATTTTATCATGTCTGTACCCCTTCTCTACTGATTTGTTTATAAATATTCCATCATAAGTATCCATGCCCTTTTAGCTTAGTGCAAGCATACTTTACTTTCTTCTCTTCACTAGCTCCTTCAAGCTCAAAATATTTCTCCATATCTATGATCCAATCTATCAATTCATCAACATCATGGCTTCCATGAAAATTAGGTGGATCAAAATGAGGTGGATGAAAATTAGGTGGATAAAGAAAACCATTACAAGATTGAATCCACACATCAGATGTATCATAAGAATCACATTGCAAGTTTTTCAGAAAAAATATTTTCTTCAGTAATAACATTGACTAAGGATGTAGGATCAACAAGACAACCACAAGTAGGTATCTAAGAAATCCTAGCATAAATGTAAAGGGGACCATCAAGAGTTTTAATAGTCTCAGAATAATCAAAGGTAATCAAAAGTTCCCGAGGTCTTTTATATTCTTAGGTTTATGTCAAGGTTTAGGTTGAGTTTTCAGTTTAGGCTTAGGTTTTGGTAGAGGTTGAGATGGAACTTGAGATTGAAGTTGAGGTTGAAACTGAGGTGGAGATATAGATTGAACAACATGCTCCACTTGATTAACAATGTGATTAAGATCATCCATCTTTGAACCATAAATAATATCCATAGAAGATGGTTGATCAATGGTATTAGTATCATGTGTAGGTAAAGGATTCATATAGATTTGAAGATTTTGATTAGGAGTAGAGATAGATTTGTTCCCACTACCATCAAGTTTATCAATAGATAAGGCATTAGAGTCGATCAAATCTTGAACTTTATATTTTAAAGAATAACATTTCTTAGTATCATGACCATTCTAACAATGATATTGACAAAAAGCTTTAGGATCAAAGGATTTGGATGCTATTGTAGCAGGTCACAGAGGTCGAATAGGAGGTAAAGTAATCATATTAGTAGTTAACAACCTATTCATAATAGAATGTAAAGATTCAGAAAGAGGAGTAAATGTACGATTTAATAAAAAAGAAGTGGATGCAGACGTGGCATTGTGAGATGCAACAACAACTTGATCAACAACTGCATTCACTTGTTTGTTTATCTTGACATAGTTGTTGAATTTTTGAAATTTGTTTGGATTAGGAGTAGCATCACTCTTATCAATTGGAATAGGAGCCATTGGAGTGTTGCTCTCAAATTGACTCACTTGTAATTGATAATGATGAAGTGCTGCACAAAGTTTTTGAAAAGAGGTAAATTCAGTAAACAAAATCTTATCTCTAATATCCTTTTACAAATTTGAAATAAACATACGTTGAATATCAATATCAGGAACATGATAGGAAATATAAGCATGCAAATGCTTAAATGTACCAATAAGTTCAGTCAATTTTTCCTTAGCACTTTGTTTACAATGAATCAAATCAATCAAAGACATTTACAAACCAATGTTATTTTGAAATTGTTGAATAAAAGCATTAGCAAGTTTTGGAAAAGAGTCAATAGAATAAGGAGGCAAGGAACAATACCATTGTAAGGCCTTATCACAAAAAGTTCTAGCAAACAACTTGGCTAAAATCCTATGGCCATGAGCATAATCACTACAAAGGATTTGAAATATTTTAACATGATGAACAGGGTCTCCCTTACCATTATAATTCTCAAGATGAGACATATCGACTTGCTGAGGAACAGGGGTATGAATGATTTCTAAGGAAAAAGGACTTCCCATGTCACATGTAGGAATAATAAACTTGTTTTGAGTCAAGGATGCAAGTTGTTGTTGTAAAGATGACATAGTTTGAGCCAAACTGATGATTGTTGAATCATTAGAGGAAATAGGAGGAATACAACATTAGAAACAAGAGGTAAAGTGTATGAAGCTGTAGGAATGGAAGACACAACTGGAGGAACACTTGGAACCATATTTGGAAGAGGATTGGAATAAGTAAAAGGAACATTATGGTAAGAAGGTTGTGATGTAGGAGGAACACTCATAGGAACAGAGGGAACCATCACAGTCACCAAAGAAGGAGTATAGGTAGGAATACTAGATAAAGGAACATAAGAAGGTTTGACACTAGTAACCGGAGGAATCAATCCTAAATATTGAGCTTCTTGAGATAAAGGTTTAACATTTGAATGAACAAGATGAGTAGTACCACGCAAGAGATTAACACCTTGATCACTATCATAAAGAACTTTCTTAAGAGACTCGATAGCTTGAATATAATATTGATTATGGTTTTCTTGAATAAGCCAATTACCCATTTTATAAAGTTTAGTTGAAATTTTTTGGACTTTTTCAGGAGGAACTCTTCAAGCATCATCCTCATCATGAGATGAATGAGAAGATTTTTGCTCCATAGTAGGGTTGGAATCATGAATAATCAAATTATCATTCAAGATCCTAAGGAAAGGAGAGGAAGATTCAGGATCAAAGGCACCCATGAGTCTACGAATTCATCTAACTGGAATATTATAAGTAGGACTAGAGGTAGTAAAGCTCATATACCAATGCAACGCAAATGAACTAAACTAGGAAAACACAAAGCATGAATAAATGAATGTTTTTGTATTTTAAAGAGATTTTGCAATTTTTTTGTATTTTTGAAATATAAATGCAATAAATCTAATGCAAGATTTAACATAAAAGGAAAATCTAACACAAAAAAGATATAAAGGGAAATCTAACACCACAAACACAGTAGGGCATCTAATTCCATAAAAGAAAAGTGGGTAAGCGCATCGGGTTCACCAAAATGTAAAGGGGGTAAAAATAGGTGTTGGATCTATCTTTATCCTTTAAAAAATATATTGCTATTGTATCTATGTGAGGAATGGGGGAAATATAAGATCTATCCCTAATCCAAATTCCCAAAAGGAGAGATCCAAATTGATTAATCACAAAGAAGTGATCAATACACAAATGAATCAAACTATGGAGAATATGAAGAAAGGAGAAAATATTATACTTTTCTATAGAAACTATGTGCTTGAAATCTTAAATGAATAGAATATAAATACTAACCTCAAAATAGGGTAAATCTAGAAAATATTGATTTCTGATGTCTGTGCACAGTTATGGGGAATTTTGCAACCTTCTCCGGACTAGAAATGTCGAGATAGAGAAAATCCAGAAAACTTTTTGTCTTTCTGAAGGAGGTCGACCTTGACCCAGATAGCGGGGCACAATCTTACCCCTCACTAAAGGTCAACCTTGACCTAAAACATCTCTGATGAAAATTTTGTTCCCAGATCTCAAAAGTTCATCAAAAAGGGTATCCAGATCTAAACTACAATTCGTTGTCCTGTACCTGTACCTACAAGTAAAAGGGTTTTTGTTGTTTGTATGGGGGGTTTACCTTGGTCAAACCCCAGTTTTGAATCAACCTTGAAATGTAATTGAAATTGCAATATATAAACAAAGTAAATGGATCTATTCACCTTGCTTATGTTGAAATTCTAGTGGAGGATTCGAATCCTTGAATCCACAAGTAGGGATGCTCCAAATGAATGTAGAATTGTATGTAGGATGTCTCAAATCAATGGCATTAGATCTTCAACACCAATCTTGAGTGGATCTTATCATAGGAAGAGGCTTGGATGAATATGGATGGAGAAATCTTCAACAAGAGGGCTCTACACAGCTTGAATCCTTCAATAGCTACTAATGGATCTCCTTGATGAATTGGATCTTGAATGCTTGAAGATGGATGAATGCTTGAATGCTTGAGGATGAATGAATTCTTAAATGCTTTCCTTCTCCTTCTTGCTTTCTTGAGAGTTCTTGTATGTGTGAACAAGAGATGGATTGAAATGAGAGAGGAAGGCTTCCTTTTATAGTGATCTAGGGCACAAACTTCTAACATTGGAGAATTAAATCCCAATTAACCATAAACCCTAGAAATGGACCTAGATTAAATGCAATTTAAGAGTTTACCATTTCAAAATTTGAAATAGCAAACCCAGAAGTGGGAAAATAAAACTTTTCGAAGCCCAATATCCCAAAACCTCCAGAACTTGAAAATTGGACCTAGGGTCATGGTCGAGGTTGACTCTTCCCTATGTTAGAGTTGAGGTTGACTTTTACCTAGGTCAGGGTCAAGGTCGATCGTGACCCAGGAGGTTGACCTTGACCCCGAGGTCTCAGATCTCAAATTCTCAGGACCAGGTGCTAGAAAAAGGTTGGAAATAGGTGGAGAGAGAAGTAGAAGATGGGGAAAAAGATAGATCCATGCAAAGACCTATTGAAGGCACTTGACATGACCCCAGACCACTTACTCAGAGGGATAAATGTTCTTATCATGGAAGTGCTTTCATTTTAAGATGATATATATATATATATATATATATATATATATATATATATATATAGAGAGAGAGAGAGAGATGAAATATCATCAACCCTATGTATGATCTTAAACCCTAAACCATTAATTTTGTACCCTAATCCCTATACCCTAAAACCTATATCCTACACCTTATTACCTAAAACCATGTACAAGGGAGGGAAATGTGATGACCTAAAGAGGGGAGGGAGACAAAATAAGAGAGAGAGAGAGAAGAAAACTAAGAAAGAGAGTGCTAAGGAAGGAGGGAGGGAAAGGTAGACAGGGAGTGAATGAGATACCTAGAAAGAGGAGGGGTAGAGATATGAGGGAGAGAGAAAGGAAAACAAGTGAGATAAGTTCACAATGAGAGAAAGAGAGGAAAGGAGGTAAGGAGAGAGGTAGGGAGGGTAGAAAAGAACTAAAGAAGGGAGAGATGTGGAGGTGATATACCTAGAGCTTGGGGAGAGAGGGATGAGAGACCTAGGGGGAGAGATAGAGGTGAGAGAGAAATGAAGAGAGTGAGGTGGATAGTAAGACATGGAGGGAGAGGTAGAGAGGTAATGATAGAGTAAGGGAGAGACCTAGGGATAGGGGAGAGGGATGGTTGGATGAAGTGGTAGTGGTTGAGAGAATGGAGAGAGAGGAGACACAAATAATAATTGAGGGAGAGATATGAAAAGAGAGCGTGGATAGAGATGAAGGTGATAGGGGAATGCAAGCTAGAGATAGAGAAAGGGTGGTAGATACCTAGAGAGGGGGGAGAGATGTGAGAGATATAAGATGCATAGAGATAAATAGAAGTATCAATAAAGAGGGAAATAGGTAGAGAGGGAGTGAAAGGTAAAACCTCAAATATTCGTAATCAATAATAAAACCTGAAATCTAAGCCTTAATGTGTGTGTGTGTGTGTGTGTGTGTGTGTGTGTGTGTGTGTGTGTGAGAGAGAGAGAGAGAGAGAGAGAGAGAGAGAGAGAGAGAGAGAGAGAGAGCTAATGTATATAGTTTGGCACTAGAATTTGTTGGCACAACTAGTATGAAAAATGCATTTTTATTTATGATCATTCCAAGTTATTTGGTGAGTTCCAAATGCTTTTATGGGAGCAAAAAAGTAAAATGGAATCTTTCTAGTCCCTCATCTTGGTGCATGTACTCACCTTTTTGAAGGGAGAAGAAAATGTAAAAATTAATACCTTCATGAGTAAGGGAAAATATGTTAGTAGGGATTCTAATTTTAACGATATAATTTATCATGTATGACATATAAGTATAATTATGTGGGAGGGAGACCCAAGCTAGGTGACGATGAGATTTCTGAGTCATTCCACACCAAGATCTAGACTAAGGATAAAAAGGTAGACTTCTTGTTTAGTTCATTCTCTCAAGATAATTTAATCTAGCAAAATTTACTTGAAAAATTGAGAACCGTGGGGTATCCATAGCCATATACACTCAATTGTGTAAAATTGTTCTGATATTTCATTGGTTTTGATTTTAAGGATGAATTTATTATGTATGTGATTCACCTTGACATTTTTGGAGTATTATTTATGAACTTCCATCTTGTATATTCATGATGTAATATGTTAAAAATAAAAAAATATTAGAAGCTTGTATTAAATGGTGAAGCATATACCTTGAATGCATATGTGAAGGAACATAAGGTTACCACATGGTTAGTGCATCCTGTAGACACCGAAAAATCCTTCAGAAAATAAATTATTTTTGTTTTCTGAAAATCCTTGATGACATCATCATTTATTAATTAATTATTTATTTAATTAATTAATTTATTTTTTATGGCATTAAATCCCTCTCTCTTAATTAAAAATCTTTAATTAAGGAATCTAGCCTAAAAATGTCATTTGGACATTATCCCTAATTTATTAATTATTTTAATTAATAAATTGACCAAAAAACCTTCAAAAATAAATTAATTTATTTTTTATCCCAAACTTGGCCAATTTTCTTAAGACCACTAACCTCTTCCAAAATCTTCTAATCCCTTCTTAATTTCGATTAAAAGGCTAATCCCATCTTTTCTAACCCTAACCCCAAGGTTAAATATTTAATTAAGGTTAAATATTTAATTCTCATATTTATTGAAAATATTTTAATAAATATTCCTTAAAACTTAAGCTTTTGGAATGAAT
>BSBK01001864.1:12500-15000 GCA_027943335.1 Chamaecyparis obtusa
ATGGGAGCCAAAAAGTAAAGTGGCATCTTTCTAGTCCCTTATCTTGGTGCACTTACTCACCTTTTTGAAGGGAGAAGGACAATGTGAAAAATAATACCTTCTCGAGTAAGGGAAAATATGTTAGTGGGGATTCTAATTTTAATGATATAATTTATCATGTATGACATATAACTATAATTATGTGGGAGAGAGACCCAAGCTAGGCGAAGATGAGATTTCTGAGTCATTCCACATCAAGATCTAGACTAAGGATAAAAAAGGTAGACTTATTGTTTAGTTCATTCTCTCAAGATAATTTAATCTAGCAAAATTAGGTTGAAAACTTGAGAACCACGGGGTATCCGTAGCCATATACACTCAATTGCATAAAATTGTTCCAATATTTCATTGGTTTTGATTTTAAGGATGATTTATTGTGTATGTGATTGATCTTGATATTTTTGGAGTGTTATTTGGGAGTCCATCTTGTATATTCATGATGTAATATGTTAAAAAGAAAAAAATATTAGAAACTTGTATTAAATGGTGAAGCATATACCTTGAATGCATACGTGAAGGAACATAAGTTTACCACATGGTTAGTGCATCCAAAGCTAAGTAGTTGATAAACACAATTGGAAAGTTTGTTATTTTTAATTCAATTATATAAGGAGCAAGAAAGTTTATAGGTTAAGAGGTTTCATGGGATGTATACTCATCATGGATAATATGCAATAAGTGATTTAGTGCAATATATTATAACTTTTTTATAGAGTCTAAGGGGAAACCCCTAAGAATTCTACTAAGAATGACACCTCTTGGGTTTATTAAAGTTATTTGTGGGGAATGGAGAGATACCAATTGGTGCTTAAAGTTGAAACTATTTAAAAATTTTCCAAATCCAATTGTTGTTTCTAAGATTATGAGATTTTTTGGATTGATCCATTGCCACTAAAAGTTTGCTAAATTTTTGTCATATATGATTACCACATTGCATGAAACCATGGCAAATGGTAAGAGGTTTAAGTGGGATACCAAAAAAGTATGTTTTTAATACTATTAAGAATAAAACTTCTATAGAATCAATTTCAAATTTACCCAACCTACAAAAACCATTCAAAGTTGTGATAGATATAAGTGACTATAGCATAGTATATATGTTTTCTATGGAGAGATAGGCAGACATGCTATAATTTAAAGTTATTTAAGGGAGTTTTTATAAAGTATACTACATATGAAAGGATATTTATGCTTTTATATTGATGGCTAAGAAGTGGAAACACTATCTTATAGGCAAGGAAAAAAATGTGCATACTAATTATAGACACCCCAAATTCACTTCTAACTACTTTCTCACTGTAAATTAATTAAATAGATACTGTTTAATTAATTATCATTCTAATCAACTATCCTACCATCTTCTTGTACATCAATAATTAATTAAATAAATTAACATTTGATTAATTACCCTTTGTAATCAACCACTCCTGTTTCTATCCCCTCAAGGTTAATTAACTTAAGAAACTAAACCCTAAACCCTAAACCCTTTGTATTCAATTGCAAGAGACTAAATCTTATACTCTTAAAAGAATTTGGATTGTAACAACATTCTCATTGCAATCTCAACTCCCTTCTTATTAATGCAAGCGTAATAATTGTTTGTAATAAATGCCATGAACAGTAAGATCGATTACTGTTCTGATAGTTTGTATTATTTCTCATATATTCTTAGTTAGAATTATGATATAACAATTGTATAAGTATGAGATAATCCTAAATCATCTTATATGTTTTGTATCAGCTACATTCAGTTAATACCTTCATGCAAGGATGCATCTCTAAAAAAGTACAACCATTTGAATAGACCTGCCTTTCTCAAAAAATTAGTCTTAATAATATTTCACCAGCAATCTATGTGACCAACTTTCACAACAATGATAAATGGCTATTAAAGTCTAAGGTATTTTATTAGACGTGGATATTCTAAGCTGGCAATAGGTCTAAAGTTTGGAATAAATTAAATTTATTATCAGATAGATTGAATAATGGTGCCAAGTCTTGTTGGGCTGGATTTCTGATATTTCCCATCTGATTATAATAGTTGGAGTAGACACCTTGTTTTGTACATTACATCTGGTTCTAAATTTATTCTTCCTCTGTACCGATTCCTTCTCTGGTTCTCTATGGTATAGGACTCTCTTGGTCATCAAGGTTGCATCTTCCTTTGCTTTATTTTTTTCACTGAACCCGTGGATTTCTTTATCACCAAATTCTATTCTCCTACTACTTTCTACCTTCTTATCCGAGTTACCTTGCTTACATTCAAAGGCTCTATGTCATACTTCACCACATTTTAAACAAGTGCCACTTTAACTCCCTTCTTTCACCACCACCTTGTCCTTCATTTCGGTAGGAACTCCTATCATTCCTATTATACCTATCATTGTCCTTAACTTATGACTCAATTTTTCCCTAATCAATAGAAGATCTACCTCTACCTCTTGAAATATTCCCCCCCTTC